>JAMPIV010000991.1:0-154588 GCA_024509875.1 Oreohelix idahoensis
GTTGATTTTAAAACTGTCATACTTAACATCATCATCTCATCTCAACCCGTAACCCGTCATGGGTCGTAGGGGTGCCATGGTGGAAGCATCAGCAGACAGGGTCCTCCACTGCTCTCTATCCTCAGCAATGCGTACAAGTGTGGAAAAACCGTGCCCTGCCCATTCTTTGATGTTATCAGCCCAGGATTTTCTTTGCCTTCTCTTCTCTGTTTACCCTCGACTGTTCCCTGGAGGATCGTTTTCGAAAGGGAGTCATGACGAGTTACATGCCCAAACCAGGTGAGTTTTCGACGTTTCACTACTGACAAAAGTGGTTCTTGGTGGCCTGCATAGGTGCTTATCTTCTCTCTAACATAGACATTTGTTTTGTGCTCTTTATAGCAAATGCGCTAAATTCGTCTACAACATTTATACTCGAAAGCCTGAATCCTTCGCTCCGTATCTGTAGTGAGTGTCCAGCCCTCACACCCATACAAGAGAATAGATAATACAAGTGATTTGTATAATATGATCTTCACAGGAAAACTGATGTTACTTTTCCAGATCACATTCAGCCTTGTCATGGCAGCTGAGGCCATCTCAAGTCTTGTCCTGTAGGTCTTGATCCCTGGCTAGTGGTTTCTTATATTTGACGTGGTAGCCGACATTCTTCCATTCTGCATACATGGTCAGACCATAGTTACTTGATCTTCCATCACTACATATAGTGGACCCCAGATATTTAAAGGTGTTAACTTCTTCTAACGTTTGTCCATTTAACGTAATGTTGGTCGGAACATGTTTCTTATGGCTATTCACCATTATCTTGCTTTTTTTCTATATTAATTTCCATTCCATACGTTCTTGTTACTTTCTCCAGACTAGAGGTAAGGTCTTGAAGTTCTGATTCTGTTCCAGCTAGAAGATCGATATCATCAGCAAAACGTAGATTGCAAAGAGGTCGGCCTCCAATCGATATGGTTGTTTTATAATCGTAGAGAGCCTCCTGCATAATATGTTCTAGATATATATTAAAGAGCACTGGGGACAGGATACATCCCTGACGAACTCCTACAGTTGTTTTGAAAAATTCTTCAATGTCATTGCTTGCAAAAACATATACCTTGTATATGTAATAAAAAAAATGTAAAGGGGGATTCAAATTAAAACCGTAAATATTTTTTTTTCTAGATTTATTAAGAACATGTGACACACAGCTGTATCATTTTTCACCGTAGTCACCATTGCGTTCCATACAAGTCCCCCAGCGCCTACAAAGTGCATGGATTCCTCTAGAAAAGAATTCTTTTGGTCGCATGTGTAACCACTCATGCACCACCTGCTGCACCTCTTCATCGGATCTGAAAGTCTTTCCTCCCATCGTCTCTTTGAGTGGTCCAAAGACGTGGTAATCACTTGCGACTAAGTCTGGCGAGTACGGCGGATGTGGAAAACACTCAAAGTGTAGGTCCTCGATGGTTGCAACCGTTGCACGGGCAGTATGGGACCGAGCATTGTCATGTTGCACCAAGACAGGTTTCATCTCCAGTAACAATTCTCGCTAGGAAACCATCACCTTCTGCTTCGAAGCGCCGCAAAAGTTCTTGACAGGCATCAACATGTCGTTTTTTCAATTCTGGAGTAAGCTGCCGTTGCACCTACCTTGCAGAGACTTTGTGGAACTGGAGCACATCATGGATGATGTGGTTTGTTGAGCCTTGACTGATGTCCAGAAGTGCGGTTATTTTTTAGGGCGGCTTACAAAGACTCAAAAAAGTGCGCATGCGCGCAGCGGGTATTTCAAGTGAAACTTTCACAGTTGAGTTGCAACTGGTAACCGTTACATGTCTCTCAACACACTGGTCAAGTAGATGGAAAAAAAGAATTAAGTACATTCTTTTTGAATCTTTGTAAGGTATGCTTAAAAACTTGCAGAGATTATCTTACTTTTGTGATAGAAAGCATCCTCGTATCACATCATGGGGCCGATAATAAATTTTTTGAAAAGGGTACAATCTTTTATGGACACCCTATATATATATATATATATATATATATATATATATATATATATATATATATATATATATATATATATATATATATATATATATATATATATATATATATATATATATATATATATATATATATATATATATATATATATATATATATATATATATATATATATATATATATATATATATATATATATATATACAGATAGATAGATAGATAGATAGATGGATAGATAGATAGATAGATAGATAGATAGATAGATAGATAGATAGATAGATGGATGGATGGATGGATGGATGGGTGGGTGGGTGGGTGGGTGGGGGATGGATGGATGGATGGATGGATGGATGGATGGATGGATAGATAGATAGATAGATAGATAGATAGATAGATAGATAGATAGATAGATAGATAGATAGATAGATAGATAGATAGATAGATAGATAGATAGATAGATAGATCACAAAGCTTAGATATTTTCATGGCGACCTGACACTCTTGAATAACATGAGCGCGTGCAGCAAGGGCGGTGTTATAAACACTCGGCTTGTAAAGTCTTTGCTGGCAGTAAGAAAGGTCATCGCGAGGATTGAGAGTTCTCATCTGTGAGGATTTTTTGGCAAGACAAATGTTAACAGAAAAGAAAAAATACACAAAAAAGGAAATTAGATGGAAGACTTCAGCCATTCTAATTTAGTCCGACCATTCCATCAGAATAATAAATACAGTAAATATTATGTGCAGTATAAAAATGACAAAAGAGATACGCCAAAGCGCTTAAATCGTTGTCTTATTTATTTACTTAGACGCTCCTCTTCGACCTGGAATGTAGAGGTTTTTCAGAGAGAACGCCATACTATCCTATTGGCCGTCGTCCTCCTGGCCCGGTTCCAATCTAGTCCTCGGTCCTTCAGAGATTGTCTAATGTTGTCCTCCCATTGAACTCTGGGTCGTCCTGTAGGTCTTGATCCCTGGCTATTGGTTTCCTATATTTGACGTGGTAGCCGACATTCTTCCATTCTGCATACATGGTCAAACCATAGTAATTAGGACTATTCCACGTGGGTCTTCAGGTGCAGGATTTTGAATCCATGACGTATCGTCTGGTTTCGGACCATGTCTCTTCGTGTTACTTCAGCCACCTTCTTTAGATACCTCATTTCTTAGTTTTAAGTTGGTCTTTGTGGGTTGTAGTCATTACCCATGACTCGCATCCATATGTCAAGAATTGGTACGTAGGTGGAGCAGTATACAGCCATCTTCGTCTTGTTGCCAATTTGTCTTTTGCTGAGGAATCCTCCATTTATAGCCCGAAAAAGTCTCCCAACTGCTGCTGTTGGGTTGATAACTCTTCTTTGATGCTTCCCAGTCTATGACAGTTACAAGGTATTTAAATTTTAAATCAATGTCATTATCAATTACCTTCCAGCTCCCATGGAGCACATGCATTCTATTAAAACACGCCAATCCTTTCCGTTCTGAGCCATCTATTCAAGGTCTTACCATTTCTTCAATTCCTCTCATGTATGTATCCAGTTCTCTACAACATGTGGTGTTTTGGTCTCTATATATTTCTCATACCCAGGGGATATAAGAGCAGGGACTGCCTGGTAATACTATCAGTTGGTTTTCGTAGCGTGTGTCTTATCCAACGCCAGAGCCCTCTTCTCACCTCTTGCTACACAAGTGTGGTTCTTTCCGTCTAATCCACATTTGTAATCTTGAAATATAATTCCAATCCTTCTTTTATACTCAAGCATTCATTTCTTCTTCTTCTTCGTCATCGTTCACTCTCAAATAACCACATCTATCTCTCTGTTAAAGCTGAAAGTCCATCTCAGGTTTCTCTCTTATACAGTTTCTCTATCCACTGGGCTGGACAAGGCCATGCTGCCACTCTGCTCCTCTCATGGAGCCGACAGTTTTGAAGTACCCATTTATGAATGTCTTTACCTTTCTGATTTTCACTTTTGTTGTTCTCCCACAAAAATACTGGGGTCCGAAAGAGGAACTAAGAGTATTAACAATAGTGTATCTTTCATGCGTATCGTAAAAGGCGGATTCGTACAATTTATTTAATTCACAAAAACCTCAACATTAATATGGATGCATGCACAGGAGCCGATAAAATAACTCCATTTTAGAATAAATTCTTTTTCTGTGGGAGATTTTAAAATGAGGGTGACGATTTCGCACTCAGGCATGCTTGCTGCCAAAAAAAATGCAAAAAAAAAAAAATGCTTAATTTCTTCACGCCTATCTTCTTGGTAACTGTGACGTATAATGGAAATATAGCCTACAGTAATCTGACAGCCTTTGTAATCCTGTTAGCGTCCTATGATTTGCTAGCAAAACCCCGCATTTTTCTGTGGGCGATTTTAAAATGAGGTTGACGATTTCGCACTCAAACATGCTTGTTGCCAAAAAATGATTAATTTCTTCACGCCTATCTTCTTGGTAACCACATTTCATGTTAACAAAAATGAATGGCAGCATTCATCAAGCATTGACATAAGTCTTCATGGCACTGAATAATGTACTGACATAACACATAACTGAAAATAATATCCATAAAAACTAGCATGAAACATACATTGCTTGTTGTTTTTGCAAGCACTCACAGCAAGTCAACAATTCTAAACGTTTAGGTCAGGGGTTCCCAACATTTTCTATGTTTCGCACCCTTAGGAAATGTTTGATTAATATTTGCACCCCCTACAAAAGTAATATCACATTTGAAGATGAATAAGTCACATTTTTATTTGACCTTAGGCTTCTTTGTCGCACCCGCTGAAATGCCATCTCGCACCACAGGTTGGGAACCCCTGGTTCGGGTAAACGTTTTCCTAGATGAAAAACATGCATTAAAAACAGAAAATTACTGATTTACATTTGTTTAAAAACTAAAAAAATAAATAAATACGCAAATCAAATAAATAAATTTAAAAGCACAGCAAATAGAATAAATCTTTTCGTAGAAGTTTGTAATTTACCCTATAGACTTTCTCCTTGTTCGTCGCTCGCTCTCACAGAAGCGCATCTACTTATCTAGACAGAATTAACCTTCAAACACAACATTTAAGAAATTAAAACTGAGGTTCATCAGCTGTTAAATATACGCAATGTTACTGTAAGGTGTAGACACGTTGGCAAAGAACAGACAGTTAAAAAAGTGAGTCCTTTGAAATGTGAAGAAATATAATAATAGGGCTCATATCATGTGAAAAGAGGAAAGCAAATTAAGAAATTCTAAAAATATGTAATGAATAACAGAGAAGTAATGAATGATGTAAAGTTATACAGCTAAAACTGTCTGGTCATATTAACAAGACATAACACCTTACTGAAGTTCATAATGGACAGAAATGTTGAAAACGAAACATGCAAGAGAAAGACAGCGCTATAAGTTGGAAAGTAACACCAAGAGGTGAACAGGAAAGAGCTCAAGAGTGAACAATCAAGACAAGTGACTGAAGACATTATAGATCCACTGAAGCCGATCTTCGATGTGGAGATGTTATGTTTTCTGAACTCCTCAATATTTCACAGAAATTCGAAATCCTGGTTGATGCCGTAATACGAGTTGTGAGGTCGATCCATGTCGTAAGAGAGTGCTTTCTCGAGTCTAGCTCTTGTCTGGCTGTCACAATTAATTCTTGCTAGGGCCGACACCTAGATGTGAGGGAGGAAACACGTGAGTTAGGACGGGAAGCTGTGAGTATGGGTGTGAGTGAGTAAAATGGGGGAATGTGTGAATGAGGGTGAGAGAATCTCGTAGTGAAGTTTCGAAAGAAACTGTGAGTGATTAAAGAGTAGAAAAAAGATTTAGTAAACATGGCAGTGAGTTTGATGAAGTGAGTTTACATGATTGAAGAGTGAACATGTGAGACAATGCAAGTGAGTTTGTGAACAAGTGTGTATGGTGACAACGTGTGTTTGTGAAGGACAGACAATTTAGTAGTGATGTGAGTGAATAGTGATTGCGTAAGTGAGTATAAGTGAATGAGTGATTTTGTGAAAAAAAAAGGATGTGATGCGAGAATGTGTTAAAAATGGTGAGATATTTTGACATTGAGCTTATATGAGTGATGAGTGAGTGTTTGGGAGAAAGGGACTCATAAAATGTGAATCGGAATAAAGAGAGAGAGAGAGTGTGTCTGTTAGTGGGTGCAAGAGAATTTAGCAGTCACTTTAAATAAGAGAAGCATGAGTATTTGACAGAATGAGCAAGTAAGGTAGCGAATTTAATGAGAGGGCGTGGTTCATTCATTTCCATGTTCTCTCCTTACGGAGAATGAAGCTACTCCTGCAGGCGGTGCTAACTGCAGAAAACATGTACCAAAGTATTTATGGTACTCCTGCAACAGTGGTTTCCATAGCAATGTGTGTTATATGATAAGGTTGCCAGTTGCGTGTACAACCTCATAGTAGTTGCCACTTACGACATGCACGACGTAGCAGCAGTTCTATTCATTCGTGTCTTCTCGGACACACTCGGAAACTACACGGGACATAGATGGTGTGATAGGGAGGAAGCATTTCGTAGTGAGTTGATGGTTGAAATGTGAATGTAGGAGAAATGTGATTCAATCATTTGCCAGAAAATGTGATTCAGTAAGTATATGAGAAAATGTATGAGAAAATGTGATACAATTAGTATTGGAGAAAATGTGATGCTATAAGTATGTGAGAAAATGTGATTCAACAAACACGTGAGGAAATGCGATTGAATATTTTTTGCGAGAAAACGTAATTCAATTGTAATTCAAAAAGTAAGTGAAAATTTTGATTATATATGTGAGAAAATGTGATTTGATAAGTATGTGAGAAAATGTGATTTTAAACCGTGTATGAGAAAAGTGATTCAACAAGTGTATGAGAAAAAGTGATTTACAAAGTATGTGAGAAAATTGATTCAATAAGTGTGTGAGAAAATGTGATTCAATGAGTATGTTGGAAAAAACGATTCAATAAGTGTGTGAGAAAATGTGATTTAAAATGTATGTGAGAAAAGTGATTCAATAAATGTGTGAGAAAATGTGATTTTAAAAGTATGAGAGGAAAGTGATTCATTAAGTATGTAATAAAACGTGGCTTAACAAATATGTGAGAAATGTGATTCAATAAGTATGTGATAAAATGTGATTTTAAAAGTATGTGACAAAAGTGATTCAATAAGTAGGCCTATGTGAGAAAATATGATTTTGAAAGTATGTAAGAAATGTGATTCAATAAGTGTGTGAGAAAGTGATTAAAAAAGTATGTGAGAAATGTGATTAAATAAGTGTGTGAGAAAAGTAATTTAAAAGTATGTGAGAAATGTGATTCAATAAGTGTGTGAAAAAATGGGATTCAATAAGTGTGGAAGAAAATGTGATTCAATAGGTGTGTGAGAAAAATGTGGTTCGATAAATATGTGTGAAAATTTAACTCAAAAAGTGTATGAGATAATGTGATTCAATATGCATGTCAGAAAATCCGATTCCGTCCATGTGAGAAAATGTCGCTTTCAGGGAGGGTTTTTTGGAGTGGAAAAAGTAACAAAAGACTGTATATTTTTGTCTAGTAAAGAAGCCAGTTTATTCTGTTGACTCAGACTAGAATATAAATGATAAAATGAAGTGGTATGATAAATTAGTTGTAAAAATTTACTCTAATTTTCAAAACGTTTTTTTTTTATCTCTTGGTTTATTCGTTGTTGAAAGGTTACGTACTCGAAGATCAAGGGCGCTGTGACCTGTTCGGGTGAAGTGAAAGGCCACGGGGTCATTTACATTCATTGCCTTGATGTTGGCCAGATGATCGCTGAAAGTGTCAACCAGCTTGCGTTGTGAGTGGCCAATAAACACCTGTTGATATTTGAGTGTGTTAGTTATTTTTGTCATTATTGGTTTAGATTACTTCTAAATTTAATTTTCTCCTTACGCTGTTTTGTTCCTACTTCTAACCTGATTCTTCCACTTCGTTTTTTTAGTTACCACTTTAAATCTTACTTTTTAAACTCTACCTTTTAGTCCGTACTTCTAATCTTAATTTTCTACTTCTGCTTTTTAGTTTCCTTTTCTAATCTTACATTTCTGCTTCCATTCTTACTTCTAATCTTAATTTTCTACTTCGGTTCTTTAGTTTCTATATCTTACCTTACTTTTCTACTTCTACTCTTTTGTGTCTGTTTCTAATCTTACTTTCTACTTCTCCCTTTAGTTTCCACTTCTAATTTTTCTTTTATAATTCTACCTTTTAATTTCTACCTTTTAGTTTCTACATCTTTTCTTAATTTTTCTACACGTACCTTTAAGTTTATATTTCTAATCTTATCTACTTCCACTCTTTAGTTTATACTTCTAATCTGAATTTTCTAATTTTACGTGTTAGTTTCTACGTCTAATCTTACTTTTCTACTTATGATCTTTAGTGCCTGCTGCTAATTTTATTTTTCTACGTCTACTCTTTAGTGCCTATCTATAATCTTACTTTATACATCTACTTTATCTTTTAAAAGTTGAAGATCCTGCAGCACAAATGTTAATTTACATGTTCTTGAAATCTATTGGCTGGTTTGTCTCCTGTATATTCTTGCGTTCCATGTTTGTGATTTCAACATTTCTTCTTTAATTCCTCGCCATAAGTAGTCACTGCTGGGAGTTCAATAAACAAACTTTTATGTGCAAATGATACAGTTTTGTTTTTTGAACACGAGTTACAAAAACGTGTGAAGCAAATAAACAGGAGATACAAAAATTTGTGAAGAAAGTAAATATGAGTTACAAAACGTTGTGAAGCAAGTAAACAGGAGATACATAAACATGTGAAGCAAGTGAACATGAGTTACAATAACTTGTGAAGCAAGTGAACATGAGTTACAATAACTTGTGAAGCAAGTGAACATGAGTTACAATACCTTGTGTAGCAAGTGAACATGAGTTACAATAACTTGTGAAGCAAGTGAACATGAGTTACAATAACTTGTGAAGCAAGTGAACAGTGTAATTCAGGAATATGGATTGGAAATTAACGCCGAGAAAAAGAAAACTATGAAAATGAGTAAAGCAGATGTTAAGCCAACTTTACAAATACGAATAAAGGGGGAAGATACTGGAATTAGTCCAGAATTTCTCATAGAGTGTGTCACGGAATTTGGTTCGATCTATTGTCCTCTCCAGCCGTATTCAGTTACATTTGTAGTGCGTACTGATTACGTGAAATTTCCGTAGTCGGCACATTTCTTTCTCTGCTATGAAGCAGATATTTTGTATTTTCAAATCACCTTACACTCCTTTCAGCAATAGTTATCATGTTTGTTTGCCCGCTTGACCCTGTTAAGAGTAGGAGGATGATGCAACCTTAACCGACAATCCGTTGGTAGGCATTCTCGTACACCAGAAGTTGGGCGCCTGTTTCACACGAGAAACGGCCAGCAAAGGTTGATTATCGCTGATAAGACTAGTGCGACGTCTTAGCCCAGATGGTAATACGATGAATTGTTGTTTACACAAGGACAGGGCGATAATTATTAGTTTGACACACCTGTGCGGAAATGTTGTAATAGTTTCGGGCAGATATAAGCAGTTGTATGTAATTATTGACGAGAATATTCGAATGTCACGATTGCTATATATGGAAGACATATATAGTCCTTTACAATCACACGCAGAATTCCTATGAGGACATTTTTTTAATAAACCCCATCCTAAACACACATGTTTGAAACTATTGGCTGGCACTCGAGATGTAAACATAACATTTCTGATTGTGGCCTGGTCTAATTGTAAACAACGTGTACCACAAACGAAAGGGGGAATATAACTTTACACTTTTGCAGTTTATAGCAATGAGAAAATTAATCTCGTCAAGAAAACAACCAGACCTGCCAGAGTTAAAAATAGAATCATAATTCATTTATCGGACCGGACTTGTTTGAGCCTCTTGAGGACTTAAACGCCCAGGAAAACTCTACAATTATTAGCAAGGAAAACTGGAATCTGAGGAATCTGAGACACGGAGTCCAAGTGGGAACATTGATAAAGTAACAACCACAGAACACGTGTAAGAAACATCTTCAACAAGTTGTCTTAACTCAATCTCTGAGCCAGAAGTCTGTGATCCCAAAGTCAATTTTGATCGGTGGTACCAACTGAGGGTACTATCTCTGGAACAAGTGTGGGTATAAGATCCTGAAGTCGACGCTAGACACCATCATCAAACTGGTCTTAGAGACGCGGGACCAGCTTGGTAGTTGCTAAATGATACTTCTTGGAACGTGCTACAACTTTCAAACTTGACCAGTGACTAGTGTGATCCAGTCATCTATCTGCAAAGACCGAAACATCAGCTGGAGCAGAACCTCATTGGCAGCTAAGTAGAAATATAAAAGCTGCCAAGTGAACTCTTAACGAATACTCCATGATTTTACTCGATTATGGTTATTGTTTGTTAAAGAATTATTCATTTATTAAATGTTAACTATAATGTATTATTAAATTTGTTATTTGTATATATATATATATATATATATATATATATATATATATATATATATATATATATATATATATATATTAATATATATATATATTATTAATATATTTATATATATTATATATATATATATATATATATATATATATATATATATATATATATATATATATATATATATATATATATATATATATATATATATATATATATATATATATATATATATACAAATCTAAAGTTGATTGAATCATGTTGAATGTACGACATCTGTATGTCTCAGACAATTTCTTAAATACACTTAAACAGAGCAATACAATAATAATAAGAGCAATTTCGCTGAATTAACTCAGCTGGGGGCTTGAACGAGCTAACGAATTATAAGAAAACCCTACCCTTCACAAAAGTTGACGGCATATTCTAGAGTTAACATTTGCTCAGCCTCATGCAGCATTGTTCTCGCTTTTCTGAATATCTTGTGAACCTCCCTTGAGGTAGAAGCATCATTAACCTTCTACCTACAACTCTGCCAAGAGTAATCTTGTGCGAAGGTAGACACCTTTGAAGACCCAAATTAGTTACTCTTGAGTTTTGACCACTGTCGGACCACTACTGCAGAGATAAGGGGAGGCAACCCGTGACATAGTGGTCACATAATAGCAGAAGATGGCAGATTTAAAACAGAGTAGGAGTCAACACCTTTTTCCAGTGCACTCCTTAAGGAGCTTTGAATCAGCCCTGTTCTATTGTTAAAGAACGGCTTAGGTAAAAGAGTTACGTAAAAACACAAAGGCTGGGCAGGCCGATACTACGCAAATAAGACAAATATGTACGGACCAAACCGGTTAAGTGAAACAGGAGGTGATAAGAAGATACTGGAGATGGATAGGACACACACTGAGAAAACCTACTGATAACATTACAGATCAGTCCTTGTTCTTGAACCCTCATGGTAAAGGACCCAAAAATTCGGAAATGAAAGTGATAAGGTAGACCAGGGAAGACATGAAACTGTTGGCACAAGACAGGAAGACTTATCATACGTTTGTTTCAGACCTATTCTTCTTGGCAAGTTGAAGGCCATTGATAATAATGAGAACGATGATTTGCGTACTATAGAAACAAGGATAATGCTAATAATACAATTCAAGAGAAAAATGCCAACGAGTGTGAAGTATGTCCACTCATACCTTGTCGTCCTTGACACAGATGATAGCGTATACAACTTTGCTGTCCTGGCAAGTCAGACGGTCACTGATGTTAAAGACCCCAGCCGGCCCCCAAAAAGTTGGAGAACCCGTTACAAAACTGCACATCTCACATCCTGGAAGTTTGCAAGGTCGCATTCCATTGGCAGCTAGCAATAGATGAAGATAAAAGATAATTTAATATAGTGCTTTCACTAGTTTGGACCTGGATAGTCCCGATAGCTTGTACTGCGTCCACTAGTTTGGACCTGGATAATCTAGATTCTTGTAGCGTCCACAAATTTGGACCTGGATAATCCATATTCCTGTATTGTGTTCACTAGTTTGGTCCTGGATAGCCTAGATTTATGTGCTGCCTCTACTAATTTGGACCGGAATAATCCAGATTCCTGTAGTATCCACTAGTTTGGACCTGGATAATCCAGATTCCTGTACTACGTTTACTACTCGTAGTTTGGACCTGGGTGGTCCAGATTCCCGTAGCGTTCACTAGTTTGGACATGGATAATCCAGATTCCTGTACTGCGTCCACTAGTTTGGATTTGGATAATCTAGATTCCTGTACTACGTCCACTAGTTTGAACCTGGATAATCCAGATTTCTGTACTGCGTCCACTTCGGACCTGGATAATCAAATTTCCTGTAGTGTCCACTACTTTGGACCGGCATAATCCATATTCCTGTACTGTGTCCACTAGTTTTAACATGGAAAGTCCAGATTCTTGTAATAAATCCACTAGTTTGAATCTGGATAATCCAGATTCTTGTACTACATCCACTAGTTTGAATCTGAATAGTCCAGAATCAAGTATTTCGTCCACTAGTTTGAGTTTGGATAGTCCAGATTCCAGTACTACGTCTACTAGTTTGTATCTACTGCATCTACAAGAACAATGGCTGCAACTACAACAACTACAGCTACTGCAACAACAACAACCACATGCCTGAATAGTGTCTATCTTCCGTTTGTGGAAAGTACACTGGGTTGGTACTTGTGTAAGGTGGAGGAAGTGAGGCACCAACAGTGGGATTTCTTCTTCTACCATCTGTTGAAAGTGGTACATGTTTAAACAAATTAATGCAACTTCTGTCTTAAGTCTAAAAAATATCTTGGAGTTGAGTCCGATTGGTTGTGCGTGTGCGTGTGTGTTCGCGCGTGTGTTGTTACACTCTCACTCACTCACTCCCTCCCTCACTCACTCACTCACTCACTCACTCACTCACTCACTCACTCACTCACTCACTCACTCACTCACTCACTCACTCACTCACTCACTCGATCACTCGATCACTCGCTCGCTCATTCATTCACTCACTTACTTACTCCCCCACTCACTCGATCACTCGCTCGCTCTCTCATTCACTCACTCACTCACTCACTCCATGTCTTCTTCTTCTCTTTAAGTACCATGCTTGGTGTCATGGGCGATAATGTCTCTCTACAACTTCCTGTCTCCAGTGTTGTTTATCAATGCAGTTATTGATTTCGTTCTGTCTCACAATGGCAAATAGTCCACCTGGTCTCTTTCTCATCTTCTATATCTTTTTCCTTCAATATTTCTTGTTGTTACGATATATTCCAGCTTTTTCCTTCAATCTTTCTTGTTGTTACGATATATTCCAGCTTTTTCCTTCAATCTTTCTTGTTGTAACGATATATTCCAGCTTTTTCCTTCAATCTTTCTTGTTGTTACGATATATTCCAGCTTTTTCCTTCAATCTTTCTTGTTGTAACGATATATTCCAGCTTTTTCCTTCAATCTTTCTTGTTGTTACGATATATTCCAGCTTTTTCCTTCAATCGTTCTTGTTGTTACGATATATTCCAGCTTTTGCCTTCAATCTTCCTTGTTCTAACGATATATTCCAGCTTTTTCCTTCAATCTTTTTTGTTGTTATGATATATTCCAGCTTTTTTCTTCAATCTTTCTTGTTGTTACGATATATTCCAGCTTTTTCCTTCAATCTTTCTTGTAACGATATATTCCAGCTTTTTCCTTCAATCTTTCTTGTAACGATATATTCCAGCTTTTTCCTTCTTTCTTTTTTGTTGTTACGATATATTCCAGCTTTTTCCTTCAATCTTTCTTGTTGTTACGATATATTCCAGCTTTTTCCTTCAATCTTTCTTGTTGTTACGATATATTCCAGCTTTTTCCTTCAGTATTTCTTGTTGTAACGATATATTCCAGCTTTTTCCTTCAATCTTTCTTGTTGTAACGATATATTCCAGCTTTTTCCTTCAATCTTTCTTGTTGTTACGATATATTCCAGCTTTTTTCTTCAATCTTTCTTGTTGTTACGATATATTCCAGCTTTTTCCTTCAATCTTTCTTGTTGTTACGATATATTCCAGCCTTTTCCTTCAATCTTTCTTGTTGTTACTTATATTCCAGCTTTTTTCTTGTTGTTACGATATATTCCAGCTTTTTCCTTCAATCTTTCTTGTTGTTACGATATATTCCAGCTTTTTCCTTCAATCTTTCTTGTTGTTACGATATATTCCAGCTTTTTCCTTCAATCTTTCTTGTTGTTACGATATATTCCAGCTTTTTTCTTCAATCTTTCTTGTTGTTACGATATATTCCAGCTTTTTCCTTCAATCTTTCTTGTTGTTACGATATATTCCAGCCTTTTCCTTCAATCTTTTTCTTTTGTTGTTACGATATATTCCAGCTTTTTTCCTTCGATATATTCCAGCTTTTTCCTTCAACCTTTCTTGTTGTTACAATATATTCCAGCTTTTTTCTTCAATCTTTCTTGTTGTTACGATATATTCCAGCTTTTTCCTTCAATCTTTCTTGTTGTTACGATATATTCCAGCCTTTTCCTTCAATCTTTCTTGTTGTTACAATATATTCCAGCTTTTTCCTTCAACCTTTCTTGTTGTTACAATATATTCCAGCTTTTTCCTTCAATCTTTCTTGTTGTTACGATATATTCCAGCTTTTTCCTTCAATCTTTCTTGTTGTTACGATATATTCCAGCCTTTTCCTTCAATCTTTCTTGTTGTTACAATATATTCCAGCTTTTTCCTTCAACCTTTCTTGTTGTTACAATATATTCCAGCTTTTTCCTTCAATCTTTTTTCCTTCAACCTTTCTTGTTGTTACGATATATTTTCAATCTTTCTTGTTGTTACGATATATTCCAGCTTTTTCCTTCAATCTTTCTTGTTGTTACGATATATTCCAGCCTTTTCCTTCAATCTTTCTTGTTGTTACAATATATTCCAGCTTTTTCCTTCAACCTTTCTTGTTGTTACAATATATTCCAGCTTTTTCCTTCAATCTTTCTTGTTGTTACGATATATTCCAGCTTTTTCCTTCAATCTTTCTTGTTGTTACGATATATTCCAGCCTTTTCCTTCAATCTTTCTTGTTGTTACAATATATTCCAGCTTTTTCCTTCAACCTTTCTTGTTGTTACAATATATTCCAGCTTTTTCCTTCAACCTTTCTTGTTGTTACAATATATTCCAGCTTTTTCCTTCAACCTTTCTTGTTGTTACGATATATTCCAGCCTTTTCCTTCAATCTTTCTTGTTGTTACAATATATTCCAGCTTTCTTCTTCTCATAACATGCACAAAGAAAGTGGCCTAGTTCTTTCTAATTTGAGAAATAAGCTTAATAAAACAACTGGGGGGAGGAACTTGTCTTCCTACCAGGCGCGTCAACCATGTGGTGGATGGTTGGACGGCCTCTAGATATAGAGGTTAGCTGTGAATACTGAATAATCAGCCGTGAACCAACCAGAACAGGTGGTTGTCACTGAGGGTGAGGTGGGATATTTGTGTGTGTGTAAAAAGGGGGGGTGGGGCTAGCTATCTTACAAAATCATCTTTAAAGCTTTATGATGTAAGTACCAACGAGATAGATGCACTTTAACCTCTCCCCTTCCCACTGTCTTGTGGGTTTGACTTTTTAGTCAAAGGCTATCTGAGACAACCGTACACAAACCGACGGAAAGCAACGGGAAACAATCGTCGTATTGCCCCTTGTACAATCATGAATCTAAACAACTCTTGTTAAAAGGCAAAGACGTTAAGGGGGTTTTCAGGTGAACCACCTCGTCCGGTAGGGAGCATCATTAGCTACAGGTGATACTCGATCGTCATCAAGCTACCATCAGCAAAATTAAAATTACGGATAACTTCTTCTTCTTCTTCTTTGATCCTTAGCCGCCGACCGTCAAAGCAGTCAGTGTCCATCACGCCTGGTGGCATCTTGTAGGGCAACAACAAATTGATTCCCCTTTGCTCGGTCGGTGGCCATCCTTCGTACAGTGCCCCAACTCTGGTTCTTACCTCGCATCTCAGCCTCCACAGTCCTCCGCCAAGTTGTTTTTGGTCGGTCTCTATTTCGTTTTCCTTCAGGGGTGCATAGCATAGCTGTTCTTGTGATGGCATCGGGGTCTCTTCTGAGAACATGGCCAACCCAGCTCCAGCGTCTGCCAGCTATGATGGTATGCATGTCCTCTTGCTTGCTCCGAGTAAGCAGATCTTCTTTGGTGATGGTATTCGGCCAAAGGATTCGGTGAATCTTTCTTAGGCATGTTGTGTGAAAAGAGGACAATTTCGACATTTCCTTCTCTGTAACTCTCCAGCTCTCCGCGCCACAGAGAAGCAAAGAAAGCACACCGCTCTGATATAATCCTAATGTTGTGCTTGTGCTGTCTGAGAGGACTTCCAGATGTTGTTTGGACTAAAAAACGCTGTTCTTGCTTTGTTCATTCTGTTGTTGATGTCTTTGCTTGCTCCGCCGTCTGGTGTTACTATGCATCCTAGGTATGTGAAGGCGTCTTTCTGTTCTGATATGGGCTCAGGGTTGCTCATATTGAGCGTCATGACCTCTGTCTTCTTTCGGTTGATGTTTAAGCCCACCTGCTGGCTATACTTATTAAGTCTATCCGTTTTTTCCTGGATGTGTTGATGTGAATGTGCTAGTAGTGCAATGTCATCTGCATATTCCAGATCTTCCAATGTAGAAAATGTAGTCCATCGTATTCCTCTTGGACTGCCCTCTGTTGTCTGGCGCAGCACCCAGTCTATGACTGTTAAAAATAGAGTGGTTGATAAGGGGCATCTCTGTCGTACTCCTGTCTTCACCTCAAAGGTTAGGTTGCTCTGCCCAATGCTACACGTAAAGTTGGCATAAAGGCTTTTTATGATTGACACTATGCAGCTTGGAACTCCATAAGCCCTCAGTATTTGCCATAAACTGCCCCTATGTATACTGTCAAAAGCCTTTTCAAAATCAACGAAATTAATGTACTGCTGTCTTTGCCATTCTGAGCACTGCTCTATAATGTTCCTGGGGGTAAATATATGATCTACACATCTTCTGTTCTTTCTAAATCCTGCTTGTTCTTTCCTCAGTTTGTGGTCTACTGCTTTTGAAATTCTCAGTATAATTATCCTGCCTAGTATTTTGCTGGGAACTGAGAGAAGAGTTATTCCTCTCCAATTATTGCAGTCTGCAAGATCTCTCTTCTTGGGCAATTTGACAATTATTCCTTTGATCCACTCTGTTGGTGTTGTCCCTGCTTTCCAGACTTGTGCAAATAGTGGTTCTAATAGTTCTGCTGCTAGCACAGGGTCTGTCTTAAATAGCTCTGCATTTAAGTTATCATGGTCAGGCGCTTTTCCATTCTTTAACCCTTTGATTGCTGTGATTTCTTCTTTTCGTGGAATGTCTGTAGTAACATCTAGATCATTTTCAGCCTCAGGAACATTCAATTGTTTTTCTGGTTGTTCCTTATTCAGAGTTTCTCTGAAATGCTCTGCCCATCTTGTTCTGCTGTCGTGATGAGATTTCCTTGCTTATCTCTTACTAATGTAATATTGTTTGCACCTCGTTTTCCGCTGATGATTTTAGTTATTTTGTATACTTTGCTTTGTTCATTTCTCAGTGCTGCCTCTTCTGCCTGTCTTGCAAGGTCATCCAGAAATGTCTCTTTGTTAGCACGGGTTTGACGTTTTACTTCCTTGTCTAGCTGACTGTACTGTTCACTATATATTGCCTTTAACCTGGGAGACTTAGCTTCTGTTTTCTTTCTTTTCATTTCCTTTCTCTTTGCTATAGTGTTTAGCGTATCTGGTGTTATCCAGTCTTTGCTCTTTCTTTCCTGGAATCCCAAGCATGACTTGCTGCTTTCTTTGTATATTGTTGAGATGGTGTTGAATCTCTGGTCGACATCATCGATCTCTGTTCTTTCCTGGCTTTTGGTAATCTGATATCGTCTCTTTACGTCGACCACGAAAGCTTTTCTGGTGAGGGGGTCCTTAAGTTTCGTGATGTTATATCTTTTCTGTTTGACTGCAACTGGTCCAGCAGCTCTGAGTTTCACCTTCAGTCTTGCTACTACTAGGTGATGATCACTTCCCACATCTGCGCCTCTTCTTACTTTCACGTCTTGTAGTGCATGTCTCCATCTGCCATTGATCATTATGTGATCTATCTGGTTTCTGTCTCGTCCGTTTGGTGATTCCCATGTTAACTTGTGCACTTCTTTGTGTGGAAAAAGTGTTCCTACAATGACCAGGTTGTTAATACAGCAGAAGCTTATTAATTTGTCCCCATTCTCATTTACTGTTCCACTGCCTCATTTCCCCATTACTCTTTCGTTATAATTATTGTGTGCTCCCACTTTCGCATTTAGGTCTCCCATTACTATAATAAGATCGTACCTAGGTGTAGTTTCCATTTCCTTTTGTGCCTGTTGATAGAACTCGTCCTTGATCTCTTCATCGCTGTCGTTTGTTGGTGCACAGTATTGTATAATTGTGGTGTTGGTGAATCTCCCTCTTAGTCTTGCTCTTATCAGTCTGTTGTTGATGGGTTTCCATTCCAGTAAAGACCTTTCCATTCCTTTCTTCAGGATAATGGCTACACCTTCGTTGTGCTGACCATCCTCTCTACCAGAATAAAGTACTGTTTCCCCTGTAGCTGTTTTTATTCTCCCCATCCCTGTCCATCTGCTCTCGCTTATTCCCAGGATATGTAATTTGTTGTTCCTCATCTCTGCTGTGATTTGTCTCAGCTTTCCTGCCTCATTCATGATTCTGACGTTCCAAAAACCAATTCTGGTTTCGTGTTTTGCTGTCAGGGCATCCGTTTTCATGCCAATGGCTTCCTTTCGGCTTTCACCACTGTCAGTCATACGAGCCTGAGACTCCGGATGTCCGTCCCGCACCAAAGTTTTTTTCATTTGTTGCTGTTTCCGTAACATGTGCGATTTGTTTACATAGACAGGGGTGTCGGCCCTGTGCTGAAACCCCCAACCTGGAGGACCAGGGTACCAGCTTTTGTCTGACCCCTACCCACGCAGACCAGTCCAGCTTGGTTGAACCTACCAGGAGTAAATCTCCCACTGGCATAGCTCTGGGGATTGTCAGGGTACACAAGCTGCCATACCGCTACAAGGTATAGGTGCAATTGATGGCAGAAAGGATAACTTAATCATAGGAAAAAGTCTTAGCGGCAAACAAAATCATATGATAACGTTTTGAAGCAAAGTACATCTGGAGCGATGTGGCGGTTGCGAAGTTTTTATGTTAAAGAGCATTCTAGAATCAAAACTGTTTTAATCGATATAATGTTCTTTAGATAATCATCATCATTGCCATAAAAATCACCATCATTATAATAATCATCATCATCACTATAAAAATCACCATCATTATAATAATTTTCATCATCATCATCGATATCTTGCAGCTCCCTGTGAATTACATGTTCTAAACAAAAACGTACAATGTCCTTCTCTCCAGTGCCGTCCATCCATGGTATGTCCACGACTTCTTTATTCCTTACATGTTTGCCTCTAGTTCTCTTCTCCATAGGCTACCTTGTCATGATATTAGCTGGTTTTCTTAATGTGTGTCCGACCCAACTTCTCGTATATCGCTCCCTATAAATGCTGCATAGACGGTATGATATTATCAGAGTTAACTCGCTATAAACTTGCATTAGCATAGTTAACTACTTTGTTGTGACATTGGTTTGGTTTTGTGTTTTTAAGGACTATTTTCATCTCCATCAGTGCTCCGATCTCTTCCCTTAGATCACACAAGGAGGATCTCAGTACAGTCACAAACTCCGTAGCACCTATGAGAATCCCAATGTGTGTATATAGGAATCACACATTCTATAAATATTTTTGTTGTGGGCAGGTTTCTAAATTTTAAATTTTGCCAGGGCAGCGGCGTTATGGCCTACTCTTTACGATTTCCAACTGCCTGGGACTTTTAACTTGCGCAACTTGCATATGGGACCCCCTTTCTATCGCCCTTATCCGAGAAGGCTAGGCATCCGATCTAGCTCTGAAAAAATGTCCATAAATTATATTCCCTCAAATGAGAATCGAACCCAGTACCTTTAGAATTCGAGACGGACACCATACCTCTTAATCACTCCGACCCCCATGTCAATAACCTGCTATACCTTGACTAAGACAAGAAGCTTTCAAACCTTTGTTTGTGTGACAAAATAACATCGATCTATGCCATCCTGTTACTCATTCTGTGCTCTTCACTTTCTTTTTTCCTTCCTCTGACAGTATTTAGTATTTTCGATTTATTGTTTACACCTATTCTTTCAATTATTGTCGAGTCGAGACTTTAGTGACCATCCTTGTTGATAATTGTAATGGAGGCAAATGCAAATGCATGCTGTTGATTTGGGGGTCGTCATAAATGTCGCCTTATAATCTAGCGTCTGTTGAGTTTACGGCACTGTGAAATTCAACTCGTCAAGAAGACAGTAAGACAAGCCATAATAAGGAGTAGGATCTGAATTCCGCTTTAAAGGACTGGACAACGTTTTTGAGCATCCTGTGGACTTACGCTACAAGAAAACTCTCCGTTTATTAATACAGAAAGCCCGGAATCCTAGGAACCTGAACACTAAGTCATGGTGTGATTCTATTGTAAAGTAACACCCTGGACCACGTGTAAGAGTCTTCTTTTTCGTCTGAGCCATATTACCATGTGAAAATTGCTCGTGGATGTCCAAGTTCATACGCGGCTAGCAATCTCAGCATATAGACTGGTGGTTTCATGAACCACAACTGCAAGAGCTGGTGACTGCTTTATGCGGGTTTCTCATTGAGAACCAAAAGCAGAAGTAGTGAAGCAGGGAGTGGATGATGACAGAAGTGATGTTCATACTTATTATATTAACCTTTTCAACCAGTGCATATGTACGAGTATAAACAAACATGTTCTATATAAATGCATCGAATGTTTTCTGCTCATTGGGATTAAAATTAATGCCGAGAGAGGGTAAATTTCTCAAGCAGATGGGATGGCGGAATGAAAAGGTGGGGAGGGGGTGGGGGTCACCTGATTTTCGTGTCAGGAAACCCAATACTCAGGAGAATATTTGTTTCTCTCTTATTTCATAATACTAGTTAGTGGTACCAACTGGTGGTACTAGTGTGTGGAACAAGTGTGTGGAATAAGTGGCCTTCAGTCAAAGCTAGACACCAATATCAGACGGATCGTAAAAGAAGCAATTACCCCACGATACTACGAGGGACATTTTGCGGCCACCAGACTTGACCAGTGACGAGAAGAACCAGTCCATAACCTGCAAAGAGCAAGCAATGACTGGATCAGAAACCAACCGACATCTTACTGGCAGCTAAGTACACCTTCAGAGCTGCCAAGTGAACTCTTTTCTTTAAGAACATTCGAAAGAGAAAACACCCTATTCGGATCGTCACCACTGAAGAAATTTTAAAGACGATTCTTGATTCATTCCACCATTATTTATTTTACATTGTTACCTATAATTGATTAATAAATTTGTTATCTGTAAATATACAAATTTACTTGTTTATTTTTTCAGTGTATGATTTAAATATGTGACTGTTTATGACTTCATATGAAACAAATATACAACTTTATAGTGGATTAAATCATTTTGAGTGAACATCACTGGTATGTCTCTGTCATGTAAAATACATATATATATATATATAATAAAGATTGCCACTTTTTTGTTCTTGAGATAATCCTCCAAAGATCTCTGTCCTTTTTGAGGTCGTCTGCAGTATTTTTCATTGTATGTTTCACAATGTTCCCTTTCGTGAGGTCAAATTCTTGTCTACTTTTACTTTGTCCAAAACAAATTTCGCCTGTGGTAACCATTTGTCTAACCATTCAGTTGTAACGTGGTTTTCACAAGAGTGAAGCTAATTTGTTTCTTTGATTTCTTGATTACATTTTCCAGTTACAGTATGTGTTATTGTGACATTGAAATCGCACAATAGGCAACTAAATATGGTTGTGCATGTGATAGGCAACCTCATTATGTACAAATAATTGCTGCAAAAACCAGCACAGAAAGGGCACATTAAGAGCTATCGCGCAAGTCTTCTGCCAGAAGTCTTGCTGCAGTTATCGTCTCCTTCTCTCTTAGAAGCAAAAAGGGCAGAAAAATACTTTTGAGGTTCATTTGTCTGTGTATAATATTTAAAAACAACGAAAAAACTAAAACAACGAACTGTTTCTTATTTATTCATTTTATTTTATTGTACTTTAGTGTATAATGATTCATGTAACATAAGGTAAACAATCTTGAGCTCATAAATAAGAAATATAAATCTGTGCTTATCAACAATATAATTTCCATTATTTGTCCTGAAATGTGGGAAACACGGACAGGGAGGCTAACATTAAAATTAAATTAAAGCAAGGGGAAACAATTACATCCTTTGAGATTGCCGGTGAAATTGTAAATATCTTATCACTTTAGTCCACGTTCTTCCCACGTACAGGCCAAAAATCTAGATTTCATTCGGAATCAGCAAGGCTGATAAATGAATATTTTTTACTTCCACTTGTGTCTTGTACTAACTTTTTGTTATAAAATGAAATAACAGGACTTTCGGCAGAAAGTGCACATTATATTATTTCCCTCTTTATTTCTTGTCGGGTTACTTGCTCAAGCATGCATGTTTTCATTGAAAACGTTCCTGGAATTTATTGGAAAACTTATATCGATAAATACTATACTGCCAAAAGTAAAAATATACTACACAATAAATGCAAAATGAGTTTGTTAAAACGACAAAGGAAAAAATATTTAATTTTTTTCTTTAAATATTTAATGAAGTTTCTTTACATTCAGGGGCCAATTGTTTTCTAATTTGCAGTAAATATAGCCTTGTACATTCCCTTTTAAATTTTGCCTCGTCGGTTCTATTAGGGCGCGTATCCAAATAATAATATTAAAAAAAAAAAAAATAGTGGACTGGTAATAATTTTACCATAAGGTTGTTAGCACATACACAATCCTCATTAGTCGTCAGTTACGACACATTTGTAGAGCAAAGCGCTTCTTTACATTGCTTCTTAGAATTTGGCGTGGAAGTTCATATGAAATCATATAAGCAGTCGCAATTTAAATCACTGATCCGTGTGTTGGTAAACATGCACTGAAGAAAAAAACTAGACATTTTGTACATGAATTCTACGGGTATCCCTCTCGAACCGTAGGGGGTTACGTTCCTGGAAAGTCCCGCGGTTGGCAAAACCGCAACTGGCAAGACCAAAGTTGTATAGATAATAATAGATTAAGGGGAAAACAAACATGCAGTTAATACTTGTATACAAATCCAACTAAACTTTGTTTTCCCTTGTGTACGGACATACAATGATTAAATGTGATTATAACGTTGAAAATACAATGTAAAGCAATTAAAGAAAAAGATGGAACCAGATTTTCCGTGCAATCTCAAAAAAAAAAAAAATTATAAAATAAAAATTGTAATGAATACACTCTTCTCCTAGTTTGCGTCTTCATTCTATAAAACGACATACGTTAGTTGGGTTGGCAATGCAACAAGAAACAACAATTTAAGGACAAGTGGTCGAACAAGTTCTACTTACGTATGTCGTAAAAAGCAGATTATCGTCTTGGTAATGAATATTAATTAATGTGATTACAGTAATATACGTACGTAAATACAATTTGAAATGGAGTGTTGAAGGAACGGATAAACGTAGAAGAACATAAATACATACGTCTGTTAGATATTCTTAAAATAAATACGTTATGGTTACTCAGACATTAAAAACTATTTCGAGAATAATTAAAAATATGCGTTTTAAACCGCGTATACTCGAAGTCACATTTCAACTCAGAACGTGTACTCAAAATCGCGGTTGGAATAACTGCTGTTAATATATATTCCAAAGGTTGTTATTGCCGGGAGTTGTAGTGAGGATAAGCTCTCACTGCAGATAAAATACTTCTATGGCACGCGCCTCAAACAGCCTCTGACAACCAAGTCCAGCTCCCGGCCTTCACGTGTGGCTCAATTTGAGCCAGGCGGAACTGTTTCCACTGACGGGAGAAGGGGCAAAGGCTAGCGACTGGCGCCTTAAAACCAGCAGCTTCGGGCAGATAGGGCTCGTGATCCTTGGTTGGTAGCTTATCTAAGAGAAGGAACTCTGAATTCAAACCACCGCTGCTTTGCGGGAATATCCATTTATGGAATTGGCTTCGGGAGTAAACCCTGAGGATAAATCCGGAGTCGGAGTCCCTAAGGCAGTCTAATGTCGATTCGACATTATTCTGGCAACTCCTGCGACATGGCTGGTACCAAACTGTATCGGCTACTGCCGTTCCTTTGGATCTACCGGCTGTGTGGAGAGGGGGAACATGCTGCATGGGCAACAGCTTGATCTCCATATAACTGTCCCCAAGCTCGCGCCCTGGAGAGGACACTCCAGCTTCACCCTATAGGTGTCGGCAAAACACGGGAAGTAGCAGTTACCGGTTATAAGCATTTTGCCCACTTGGCGTAGGGCATGGCGCCAGGGGCTACTTCCGACAGTGGGAGAGGTTCTAGGATCTCACTGGACAGCTGCCGCCCGCTTCAAGCTGGGCAGCCCCCAGTCAATAAGGTGTTGTCCCGCCACTGTCTGCTTTCCCCATTGGGTGCATGGGGATTAGGGTCAAACCCGAACTGTGGACAGAAAATTTTGCACCAAGCAATTATCGAAAAAATAGTAATAAGCAAACTCTCAGATTGGGATGCTGAAACGTCCGGACTATGTTGACTGGACTATCCGAAAACCTACAGGATGTAAACGATGTAAGGAAGACAGCCATAATTAATGATGAGCTTAAACGACTTCAGGTGGATATAGCTGCACTTCAGGAAACGCGCCTGGCGAGCTCTGGAACGGTGAGCGAGAAGGACTACACATTTTATTGGCAAGGGAAAGATCTTAATAAAGCTAGAGAACACGGAGTAGGTTTTGCGGTCAAAAAATCGCTAACTAAAATGGTTGAACCAGGCGAGAATGGATCAGAACGCCTGTTGACGCTCCGCCTGCAAACTAGCACAGGTCCCATCACCCTTGTCAGTGTGTATGCTCCTACTCTGTACTCTGCCTCAGAAGCTAAAGATGAGTTCTACGAGAATCTAACAGCAATTATCAAAAGCATACCTAGGCAAGAACAGCTTGTTCTCCTTGGTGACTTTAACGCTAGAGTGGGTGCCGATAATGTTTCATGGCCTTCATGTCTGGGCAGGTTTGATATTGGCAAGATGAATGAAAATGGACAACGGCTCTTAGAGTTGTGCGTCCACCATGACCTCTGCGTGACCAACACCTACTTTCAGACAAAACCCCAGCATAAGGTGTCATGGAGACACCCACGATCCAAGCACTGGCACCAACTTGACCTGATTCTCGTCAGAAGGCCACTCCTCAGGTCTGTGCTCTCCACGTGCTCGTACCATAGTGCAGACTGTGATACAGATCACTCCTTGGTTTGCTGCAAAATCAGAGCACAACCAAGAAAACTCTATCGTATCAGACATGAAGGGAAACCACGCATTGATACCAGCAAGATGTCAGACCCTTTC
This sequence comes from Oreohelix idahoensis, assembly GCA_024509875.1. Lineage (NCBI taxonomy): Eukaryota > Metazoa > Mollusca > Gastropoda > Stylommatophora > Oreohelicidae > Oreohelix > Oreohelix idahoensis. The sequence continues at coordinate 25,577 of JAMPIV010000991.1, forward strand.
ATGATCGCTCAATTCACTGCGACCTTCGAGAAAGTGCTCAGTAGCCCTCAGCATGGTGATACTATTACAGAGAACTGGGAGCATCTACGGAACACCATTCAAAGTACTGCACTTGCCACCTTTGGTAAGAAAACAGCAAAGTCAAATGACTGGTTTGATGCTTCATCAGATGTGATGGCACCTGTCATTGAAGCTAAGCGCAGTGCTATGAATGAATACAAACGTTCACCGAGTGCCAGAACCCTACAGATCCTGAGGGCTACGAGAAGCAAAGTTCAACAAACTGCTCGACGCTGTGCAAATGACTATTCGCTCCGGCTCAGTGAGAGCATCCAGATCGCAGCGCAAACAGGCAACATTAGACAAATGTATGACGGTATAAAGAAAGCACTTGGCCCCCATAAAAGTAAGACGGCACCGCTAAAAACCATCAGTGGAGAGAAGCTAACCAATAAGGGTAAGCAGATGGAGAGGTGGGTCGAGCACTACTCTGAGCTTTACGCTAGAGACAATACCGTTACGCCTGCAGCCCTTGATGCTGTCAACAGTCTGCCAACTATGGAGGAGCTGGATGCCGAACCAACATTAGAGGAACTCAGCAAGGCCATTGATAGCTTGGCCTCTGGCAAAGCATCAGGCAGTGATGGGATTCCTCCTGATTTAATCAAATGCTGTAAGAGCACGCTATTACATCCCCTGCATAGGATGCTGTGCCAGTGCTGGGAAGAGACAATTATTCCTCAAGACATGCGAGATGCCAAGATTGTAACACTGTATAAAAATAAAGGAGAATGAAGTGATTGCGATAACTACAGAGGCATCTCTCTTCTTAGTATTGTTGGTAAGGTTTTTGCCAAAGTCATCTTAATGCGACTACACAAGTTAGCTGAGCGCATATATCCAGAGTCACAGTGTGGATTCCGAGCTGGCAGATCAACAACAGACATGATCTTCTCTCTCCGCCAGCTTCAGGAAAAATCAAGAGAGCAGAAAAGACCATTATATATCGCCTTTATAGACCTCACAAAAGCATTCGACCTGGTTAGTAGGGATGGACTCTTTAAAATCCTCCTGAAAATAGGCTGCCCTTCTAAAATGCTGGAAATGAGACAGTCATTCCATGACGGCATGAAGGGAACAGTCCAATATGCTGGAAGCACGTCACAGCCCTTTGATATACGAAGTGGCGTTAAACAAGGCTGTGTTCTGGCTCCGACCCTCTTCGGAATCTTCTTTGCCTTACTCTTGAAACATGCATTCAGAGATGCAACTGAAGGAATATGCCTTCACACTAGGTCAGATGGCCGTCTGTTTAATCTTTCAAGGCTGAAGGCAAAAACAAAAATCAGAAGGGTCACTATAAGAGACTTGTTGTTCGCTGATGATGCTGCAGTCGTCACTCAAAGCCAACAGGAGCTTCAGAGCTTGATGAATCGCTTCACTAAAGCATGCAAGGACTTTGGTCTCACAATAAGTCTAAAGAAAACAAATGTGCTGAGTCAGGATGTGGGTGCTGCACCAGTTATCACTATCGATAACTATGAATTGGCTGTGGTGCACCACTTCACATACCTAGGGTCTACCATCAATGACAAACTCTCACTGGATACAGAAATCGACAGCCGCATTGGCAAAGCTGCAGCTACCTTTGCCCGCCTCACATCGCGTGTTTGGGGAAACTCTAAACTCACAATGAAGACCAAAGCTGCGGTATATAATGCCTGCGTCACCAGTACACTCCTATATGGCAGCGAGACCTGGACGACCTATGCTAAGCAAGAAAGAAGGCTCAATACCTTCCATTTGCGGTGTCTACGCCGCATCCTCGGCATCTCGTGGAAAGATAAAGTGACAAATGTCGAGGTGTTGTCACGTGCTGGCCTTCAAAGTATGTATACGCTTCTTAGACAGCGCAGACTTCGCTGGCTTGGCCATGTTTGCCGCATGGATGATGGTCGCATCCCAAAAGATATCTTCTACGGACAATTAGCAGATGGCAAGAGAACAGTTGGGCAACCACAGCTGAGGTTCAAAGATGTGTGCAAGAGAGATATGAGGGCACTGGACATGGATCCAGCAACATGGGAGGATAAAGCTGCCGATCGCACTAAGTGGCGATGCTATTTACGGCGCCACCTCAGATTGGGCGAAGAGAGGCTCACACAAGAAGCAGAGGTGAGGAGAAAACGTCGAAAGGAGCACCAGGAAAATAAGCAGGACCGTCGCTCTCATATAATCACAAATATCTCTCCTAAAGTTGGAGGTCTGTCTCAGACTTCTCATCGCGGTATAGTTACTCCCCCAAATGAGTTATGCAAGTCATGCTGCCAGTATGCTTCTCTCGTGTTGCCAAAAATATGATGGTCATGCTCTACTGTTGGTTTGTCTTTTCGACATGGGACACACGTTCGTCGATGAGATTTGAAATTGTTGAACAAAACGTAATTGAGTTTGCAGTAGCTAGCTCTCATTCTGAAAATTATCACTTGATCTCTTCTTGTCAGCACCAGTTTTTCTCTGCTATCTCAGACTTTAGGTATTCTATATCATTTAAAATATTTTTTCTTATTGTTTTTTTTCTTCTCCCTCTTAATACGTTGTCCTGCCCTCAGCTGAATTCTGCTTCCCCTTCATTGGCAAGTATTATCTTCTAACTTGCATACATCATCATCATTACCTTTGGGTTCCTCGTGAAGCATAGGCCTTCATGAAATGCATACCAATTCCTCCTGTCACGTGTCATTATCTCAAGTTCTTTCCACCTCTTTTTTTTTGTCCCTATAATTTTTGCCACCAGTTCTCTTCCCCGTGTGTTTTTCGGTATCCCTATCTCTAGTACACCGTGGATCCAGAACAAGGATTGCCTTGTCATGTTATCAACATGTTTTCTGAATGTATGTCCTATCTATCGCCAGCATCTTCTTGTCATTTTCCTATAATGTGGAATCAAATTTAATGTCATTATCGCATTGCTACGTCTAGCTTATGATATGAACCATCACGCTGAATGTGTAGACCACCGGTTTGATTCTGCTTTGTTCAGTATCTTAGAAATTTCGGCACATGTCCTGAGTTATCAGCACAATGTTCAAGCAACCACCAGAACTGTCATGCCGTGAACCCCAGCAGGAAGGCAAACGAGAGGCGGGACCAAAAACGGCAAAGAACTATGGAGGCCGAGATGACAATAATGGATCAGAGTTGAAGCAATGTAAGAAGAAAAGCCATGGACCGAGCGAAGTGGAGAGAGTTTGTTTTTGTCCTAAAGTCGCCACTAGGTGTGATGGTCACTGATTGCTTCATCGGTCAGCGTCTTAGGACTCAAAAGACAAGAGAGAGAGAGAGAGAGAGAGAGAGAGAGAGAGAGAGAGAGAGAGAGAGAGAGAGAGAGTGTGTAATCAAGCCGCTTTCTGAATATGTGATCTATGTAACTAATAAGAAATGTTACTACATGCAACTGTATGTACGAGACAAAGCTTAATATATTTAAAATTGAAACAAAAAAATAATACAGGCAGACATGCAGGACAAGCAGTAGAAAATTGACTACACAAATGTCGGCTCCACGGGGGGACCATATAGACAGCATGGCCTTCACAACCCCTTTGAGCAAGAAAGTGTACCGCGATAAGAGAAGCCTATGTCAAACCTTAATATACCTTGCTATTTTAGTGACTCCATTATCCACGCTAAACTATTTTAAAATCTTTTTATTTGGCATTAAACTGAAGAAAGAACTTCAACTTTTTTTTAGTGAATTAGTTTCAACATGACCGTAATAATATAATTCACAAATCTCAACAATTTTGTATCACCATCTTGGATCTACCGATTAGTAGGAGCTCGTCTACCTCTTTCTCTGTTCTCTTCTCTGTGACTTCGCCGAGGGCGGCTTCTCTCTTTGGTCTCTTTGCTTACTTTATATACTGGAGTGACGCTGGGTACAAGGAAAAGATAGAAACAGTCAGTGTAGTTTTACTGGGAGTCAAGTTAATTACAAGAGAAAAACAGAAACAATGAGTAGAGTTATACTGGAGTCAAGTTAGTTACAAGAGGATAACGGATACAATCAGTATATTTATACTGCGAGTCGAGTTAGTTACAAGAGGAAAACAGATACAGTCAGTATAGTTATCCTGGGAATCAAGTTAGTTACAAGAGAAAAACAGAAACAATCAGTAGATTTATACTGGCAGTCATGTTAGTTACAAGAGAAAAACAGATACAATCAGCAGAGTTATACTGGGAGTCAGTATATTCGATAGACTGCGCGGAAGAAACCACCAGTTGGTTCAACTGGCATGACGGCGATTACCAGCAACGTGCTGTGGAGCGTAATGAGCACGGCGAGGCACGTAAAAAGCCCTGGTCATCCACTGCACCTGACTTCATCTCCAGTCGTCTTGGCTCGTCTTGCCACTGGATTCAGATGGACCCAGGCGAGAGAGTGAGGTCGACGAATTGCGCAACTCTTCCTCACTTTAAACCAAATCACTGCGCAAGTCACTCTTTCATCCACTCATCAATCCACTCACAACACGTCCTCTGGCGATGGGCGAGCGGCGAAGCGGCAGGCATGGGTACGCTGGCAGTCGTAGTCGCAGACCTACACACAGGCGGCTCAGGCCATATGGTCGTCTTCCACTGATTGGAGCAGCAGTGGGATTCGGCAGCCCCCTGAATGACTGAGCAGCGCTCTTTAGGAAAGCACTGCTCACCTTCATGGCATGAGGAAGGGGCTAGAAAAGGTGCCCTACACATTGCCTGCTCCACCATTACCTAACCAGCTTACCGCGGTTGGTGGGTACCCTACTTCGGCGGGCGAACCATAAGAAAAAGAAAGGAAAGATGTCTCCTCCTCATTCTACGCGCATGGAGTGTGCGCATTCTCCTTGACAAAGACTTTAACGCAAACAGACATGAGAGGCGAACTGCCCTGATTGGGAGAGAACTGGCCAGAAACAACATTGACATAGCAGCACTAAGTGAAACTTGACTTGCAGGAGAGGGCCAACTTTGCGAAAAGGGTGCAGGTTATACATTCTATTGGAGCGGAAGAGGAACTGAAGAAAGACGAGAAGCAGGGGTTGGATTTGCTATCAAAACAGCAATTGTCGGCAACTTAGCAGGGCCCTTAAAGGGAATAAATGACCGACTCATGACGATCAAGACCCCCCTGCTTTATGGAAGGAAACATGCCACCATCATTAGCGCGTTTGCATCATGACAAATCAGCATGACGTGAAGGATAAATTTTGCAAAGAATTGCTTGCAGTCATTGCATCAGTTCCTAAAGCAGATAAGCTCATCATTCTTAATGCAAGAGTAGGCTCAGATGACATCTCCTGGAATGGCACTATAGGATAGTACGGCGTGGGTCGCTGTAACAGCAATGGACTTCTTCTCCTCCAGACATGCGCAGAACATGACCTCCTTGTCACCAACACCATTTTTCGACTTCCTACCTGCAACAGGACATCCTGGATGCACCCTCGCTCAAAGCATTGGCACCTAATTGACTACGCAATTTTTAGGAAGAAGGACAGGAAAGATGTCCGGGTGACCAAGTCCATGTGTGGTGCCGAATGCTGGACTGATCATCGCCTCATTGGGTCTAAACATAAAATTCGTATCCAACCAGCCAGGCGTCCTCAGGGGAAGAAAACTCAAAAAGGCTGGATGTCACCAAACTAAAGAAGATAAAAATCAAACAGTTATTTACTGACACCCTAGAAGACCGTCTCAAATCTATCTCGTTAGACGGCCAAAGTGTGGAAACAAATTGGGCAGCTCTAAGTGAGCAGATCTACAACACTGCAACAGAGGTCCTGGGTCCCGCCATCAAGAAACAGAATTACTGGTTTGATGAGAACTCAGATGATATAAAGAAGATGTTGGCTGAGAAACACCATCTCCATAAAGCATATTTAAATGATCCAAAATCTATATTAAAAAAAGACCCTTTCAACAACACGCGTAGAATCGTCCAACATAAACTACGCCAGATGCGGGATTCATGGCTGAGTAATAAAGCAGATGAGCTCCAAGGCTTTGATGACTTGAAAAATGTTTACCATGCACTCAAAGCGGTTTATGGTCCAACATCATCAGGATCATTTCCCCTCCTTAAAGCAGATGGAAAAACACTAATTATGCAGACAAGGAAAAAATTCTCCAACGCGGGGGCGAACATTTTTATAATATTCTGAACCAGCCATCATCTATTAACGACAAAGCCATCAACCGCCTGCCCCAAATTCCTATAAATGAAGCACTAGATGATATACCAACTCTGGAGGAAACTCAAAAAGCGATTCGTCAACTTTCTAGTGGAAAAGCCTCCGGCTCCGATTCAATTCCTGTTGAGGTCTATAAAGATGGCGGTACAGTTCTGATAGAGAAACTTCACATGATCTTCCAGCAAATGTGGCAGAGTGAAACCATCCCACACGATCTCAAAGAAGCGTCAATTATACATCTGTATAACGTAAAGGTAATCGCCAAGACTGTAACAATCATCGAAGCATCTCTCTATTATCAATCGCAGGGAAGATATTCGCCAGAATCCTACTGAATCGCTCATCTTGACGAAGGTCTTCTACCTGAAAGTCAGTGTGGATTCCGGAAAGAATGTGGAGCCACCGATATGGTGTTCGCTGCAAAACAGCTACAAGAAAAATGCTATCACAGCACTGTGACCCATACAGAGCTTTCATCGACTTGACAAAGGCGTTCGACACGGTCAGTAGAGAGAGTCTGTGGGAGATCATGGTAAAATACGGCTGCCCAAAAAAATTTATCACAATAGTGCAGCAACTGCATGATGGAATGCAGGATAGAGTTCAGGAAAACGGTGAGCTATCGGAGCCTTTCCCCGTCTCAAATGGAGTTAAACAAGGGTGTGTGCTTGCACCGACTCTGTTCAGTATCATGTACTCTGCTATGCTGACCGATGCTTTCAGAGACGGGGACACAGGAATCGACATTATATATCATATTGATGGAAAATGGTTTAACCTGAGGTGGCTTCAAGCAAAAACCAAGGTCAAATCACACACTATCAGAGATCTTCTGTTTGCTGACGATTGTGCCCTCAGTGCTGGCTCAGAGGCTGATCTACAGCATAGCGTGGATAGATTCTCCGAAGCTTGTTCCAACTTTGGGATTACCATCAACACGGAGAAAACAGAAATCATGTACCAACCAGCTCCTGGCACAACTTATACTGAGCCAATCATCAAGGTAAATGGTGAGAAACTGAAAGTTGTGAACAGATTCACGTACCTTGGTAGCACACTATCCCAGAACATCGTCATTGATGATGAGGTGAACACCAGGATCTCCAAAGCCAGCAGCAAATTTGGCAGACTATAGACCAACGTTTGGCATCGAAGTGGCATTATTCTACAGACAAAGCTGAAGATGTACAGAGCTGCGGTGCTTCCAGTGCTGCTTTATGCATGTGAAACATGGACTGTATACAAGCGCCACGTAAAGAAGCTAAATCACTTCCATGCATTCTGTCTCAGAAAGGTAATGAACATCAAATGGCAAGACAAGATCCCGGATACCGCTGCTCTTGACAGAGCTGGTATCCCTAGTATTGATACTATACTGATGCAGCACAGATTCGCTGGGCAGGTCATGTAGTCCGCATGCCAGACCATCGACTGCCAAAGATACTCTTTTATGGTGAGATGCAGAAGGGTAAACGCTCCCATGGTGGCCAAAAGAACCGCTTCAAGGACACCCTTAAGACTTCATTGAAAACCTTTGACATAAACCTGACACATGGGAAGCTGCTGCGCAAGACCGAACTGCTTGGCGTACATCTCTTCGTAAAGGTGCAGCGGCATGCGAATCATCCATAGGAGCAGCAGCGGAACAGCGGAGGCAAGCTAGAAAAGACCGTGTAATAAAACCTTCACATGAAGCAAACATTCCCTGCCCACACTGTCCAAGATCTTTCCAGGCCCGCATCGGGCTCATCAGTCACCTTCGTACCCATAGACTAAACTAACATATTCCTAATAATTGGATGAACCGAGTGGTCTTCATCACCCACGAGGGACGAACAACACTGGGAGTCAGGTTAGTCACATGAGACAGACAGAAACAGTGGAATATAACTAGTGACATTAGACAGAAGAGAAAGGCAGGGGTTATTTGTTGAGTTATACTGGTGTCACGCTAGTTACAAGAGAAAGACAGAAAATCAACCAGTAACGTTATAAAGAGTCACTTTAGTTATAAGAGAAATAAAGAAACACTAAACATGCAAGAGTCACTTTAGTTACAAGAGAAGGACAAAAACACAAAAATACAAGAGTCACTTTAGTTACAAGAGAAATAAAGAAACACTAAACATGCAAGAGTCACTTTTGTTACAAGAGAAGGACAGAAACAATTAAAATATCTACAAAAGAAAAGACAGAAACAATCAGATCTGGTATACAGGAGTCATACTAGTTACAAGATTAGATCAATTGAGATAATGAGATTTTATATTTCTACATTTTATATATTATAAAATAGCCCATATATATGTAAAGGGTGTCCGAAAAGTTAATGTGCACTTGAATATACGGCAGACTAGAGTAGCGGTTTTGATGTGAGAGTTGTCCATTCTACCCTATGCGTGACCTTGACAAAAGAGGAGATCAATGTTTTTTTTATGTGAGAGTTGTTAAGAAGCGAGTTCAGACATGTCTTGAGGCCCATGATGGACATTTCCAACATCTGCTGTAGAAGAAACTGCTGCGTAGTACTGCAACGTTGTACGAGGTACTTTACTGCACAGTAACTTTTAGGACACCCTGTATATATTTCTTAGTCACTTTACAACAAATACAAAAATGTCAAGAGAAATTTTCTCATAAATATACATGTTTACTGCTTCTTTTAGAACATCACCTACGGGAACAATTTAGCGTTCAATTCTTTCTTCATCTATTTCAAATATCAAACCTGGAGGCACAGGTGATTATGTCTTTCCGCAGCTTCCTGTCTCCGGTACTGCTAATCAATTGTATTGTTGAATTTTGGTCATGCCAACTTTGTGAACTGTCCAGTATCTTTGCTTCTTTGACTATTTCTTTTTCCCTTTAGATCTTTCCTGTAGTCACGATATATTCCAGCTTTCTTCTCCTCATATCATGCTCAAAGAAAGTGGATTGCTTCCCTCTAACGTGAGTGTGACGTTATGGTCCAAATTTTGGACCTAGGGTAGAGCTACCATCCCTCCTAACTTTTTCTTGATTGTAGGCACGCCCATTTTAAATCTTTTTTCTAGTTTTCGGTCGCTGCTAGCATGTCACGTTGATCTGACAAGTTTGGCTCCCGCGAAAGTGGCCAGCGGAGATGAAAGGTCCCTTAATGCAGTTAAGAGTGTCTTTGTGACGCGTCCGCAACCCTCTTCGCTGGGCGGCAAAATTTTCCCCCGTGGTTTTTTATTCCAGGGAAAGTCTGGTAAGCTCGTAGCTCCAAAGCGGTCACTATGTTACGCAAACACTCTTGTAGTTTGCGCACTGGCAGGGAAGTCCCCTGGAATTGTTACGCTGTTTCTTCGGGCTCTGTCCAGGTGTTCGGACACCTGTTGCCAATTTCTTGTATAAAATGAGTCCCCTTCTATCTCTAAATGCTTTTAGTCCCTGGAACTTATGTCATGAGGAGGCAGAGATCTTTTTGCAGTTTGCCGTTACTTTTAGTGTGGAAATTTCTTCACATCTTGCGATAGCTGCCTTCATCTGACAGACCCGCGGGACCCCTTGCCACATGCCCGTCTTTGCCTTCCTGGTAAGACGGGAGAAATTTTCAAAACTTTATACTGGGGTGTTCCCACCTGTGACGAGTATGAAAATCGAGCATTTCGATCAGTCGCTTTAATCCCACAGTCACCCCTTTCTCTCTTGTCAAACAACTCGATTCCACGTAATGGGAAGGCAAACCCGGTCCTAAAAATTGCCGTGCAGAAGTCGGATGTGTCGACCGAAAGGTGCAGATATCACAGCTTAGGCGTAAACAGACACAACGCAACCACCGTCCTTTTCAGGACGAACGAAGAAGAAGAAGAAGATTCCACGTAGATTTCACAGGCTTTCTAATTAAGCATGCAAGTTAAGTACGTGTAAGCTATGCCTCTCTGGCTATCCGCATCACTTTCAGTTAGCCACGCCTACCTGTCTTCTTTTCACGCGCTATCTAAGCAGAAATTGAGATTCATAAACTGTCATTCCTTCATAAGAGGGCGGGTCAGGGGAGCCTGTCGGCAGTCATATTATTTCACGTCCGGCATTTCGCCGAGATCTGAGAAACCTTAGGTGCTGATTAACACAAGGTAACAGAATGGACCGAGAATCCTGTACACGGGGGAGAAATTTCCGCTGAAGCGGCCTTCATGTCGGCAAAAGTGTGAATAAAAGCTTTAATTCAGGAATTGACCGCAGAATCTGCCCTAGGTGCGAATTTCCGCATATAGGGGGGAAGATCCGGCATTTCTAAACATATACCCATCTCTTAAAAACTCAGGATCAGTCTGCCTCAGGAATTGTTGAAATATTCTAGCTCGTCATCTTGGAGTTTTTTTTTTTATGGAGAATTAATTAGATTCGTGGAGAGTTCATTTTCCTGTGTTGCGGTAATAATATATATATATATATATATATATATATATATATATATATATATATATATATATATATATATATATATATATATATATATATATATATATATATATATATATATATATATATATATATATATATATATATTAGAACTTTGAGTGATTTAATTGTTAAAGTTTTTCATTATATTTCACTAGGATTTAGTGTTAAGTTGAATAACGTATGAAATAAACGTATAGCTAAAATTTTCTCCAGCCGTAACGTAATTTAATTTTTCGTTATTTCCCAGTAGGAGAGGCTTAAATAATTATAAGACGCTAGGCGATGGATAATTGTCGAAATACCAATCATTCCTAATACATCATGCGTAATTTTATAAACGACTAGTGTCCTTATCTCGTGTTAAAGCCGTTAAGATAAACCAGACATTCGTGGTGGTTTTTAAAATATATATAATTAAATACCGGAGTGATTTACAGGTCTTACCTAGACGCGTATGGTGTTAGAATATGATTTCTATTTATGATTACATGTTTATCTACTTTCTACATATAGGCTGGTCATACCCTTGCGAACAAGCGGTTTTACAGTATTAAGGCCCTATGTTCTTAAACATACAGACACTGTTGTGAAGAATCTGTTGTTATGATAGTCTGGGGCTGCAATTGTCCACGAATATGATTGAACAGTATTAAATACCTGTTAGTGATTAAATCCTTGGAGTGTATGCTGCGTCAACATTTGGTAAGAAAATCTGTGAGTGGCCACTTTGTTTGTTGTGAGCAAACGGATAGAAAGATACATAATTCTTAGGTTACTACTAACATACCAATTTTTTTTTATTTTTCACTAATCTGAGTGTCCACGGGATAGGTTAAATTAAGGACTTATTCTTTACCCGTCCTAACTATTCCCACTCCCACTGTTAATTTTTTTTATATATTTTGGGTTAACTACCTCTGTTGGGACTTTCCTTGTTTCCCTGTATAAGGGGGAGGGCCCTATTAGATTCTATTTCATTTTGCCTGTTAACTATAACTCATTGATGTAAATGCTTTTCTTGATGTTGTGATATTTCTAGCGAAAATAAACGTAATCAACCTTAAGCTATAGTTTTTTTGGTCAAACCCCTGTCCTGCCCATATATATATATATATGTTATCCATAGTTTGTTTTCACGTCTGTACGTATTTCTGTCACAAAATTGTGGGTGCGTGAGTGTGTGTAACTTGTACTGTGTACAAGAAGAGAGAGTGCGTCTACTTTAAATAGAGTCGTAAAAGATAGGCTGGATTAGAGCAATTACTCAATCCAAGACTGTTCTTTCTCTTACACCATTTCTCCTCGTGAAACAGAGACTATTTCTTACACCTTCCTCTCACTTAGCTATCACTATCACCTCTGCTAATACGGGACCATAAATACCTCAGCCCTATCTTCTCAAAAATTACGACACCACCTACTAAGGTGTTTTATTTTACCGACATCCTACTACGTGTGCATTCAGGAGATTTCCCTGTCTGGGAAGTTTACGCCACTCCCACCAAATACGTGGAGCGCCCATGCTCCACCGGCATCAACGTCAGAAAGCTACACCTTATCTAAAGCTCTATAACCTTGTAGCCATCGTCAGCTCTTTTTCATCCATAGTATTAAGTGCCGTCACAGGATTGACGGGCCGGCGTCAACAGTGGATTTTGTGCCTCCATCGCTTTTAAGTCGTGAGGTTCATTTATAGCCACTCTTTGAGATCCTGGATTTAAAGCACAACGGTGCAGCATTGGAATTTAAGTTAAACCTGGAAGATAATTTCATCCTTGGTGGATGTGAAATTATTCCATGGATTGACAAAAAAGGACTTTTTGGCAGGTGGACTCTGATAAAGTAAAAGTGAGGTAAAAGCTGGCTGGAGAAATAGCTGGTTGTTGTGCATTAAGTGTATAACAGCTGTGTTGCTGGCCAAAAGGATCAGCAGGTCTCTTTATTTCAGGATTTTCTCTGCAGGATACTTAGTATGCTAGCTAGCCAAAATTTAGTGGGTGTGTTCAGACGCGAGAGCCACGCTCTTGACTCAAGTTTACTTCGATTATTACTATTATTGTTATCATTTTATTTGTCTCTATATTTATTTTCTTTGGGAATATAGCACTGTATGACTTGTTGACTTTGTGTGATTGAAATTTTGTTCGCTATATTATCGTTTGTTTGTTTTTTGGTTAATAAATTAGACAATCAATCTCGGATCAGACGTCTTTCTTATTTGTACTTGTACTTGATTGTTTGTGGAGTCGCTAACGTGTACTTGTCCTTACTCCTGGAAGAGAGAGGCCGAGTGAAAGTAGTTTTTTTGAAACAGAGTCACTGAGTAGTAGGAGGTGAGAGTCATCATCTGATCTTTTACTACTGATAGCTATATTTCACTCCATTCACATTCAACACCATACCTCATCTTCTCAGTCCTCACTCAGATATTGTTTTTGTCTTGTCTCAGACTTTACTCAGACTATTTGTCTTGTCTCAGACAGACCCTGTAAACCACTCGTGACAGTGAGTAATAAGCTTCCATTTGATCACTGTCTTCTTTCAGGACGTCCTCATTTACAGTAGTTATCTGTCCCTGGTATTCAAAACATTCTTGTATAAAACCGCATCTATGTGGCCTCCAGTGCATTTCCTACTTCTTTACTTATTATCCATGACTCGCTTCCTTATTAAAGTGTTGGCTGTATATTAAACTGAAGAACTCTCTTTCCTATTTTCGTTGAGTAGTTGCATAAAACACTTTAGAAATTATGGAATACTTCTTTCACCTGGGCTAGTCTATTCCCGACCTCTGAAACGCATCTTCCATCCGATGTTATTAGCACTGCTGGTACCACTTATTCGCCTGAGTAAAACATAACAACAACTTGGGACAGAATGAGTTAATATTCACGACCTTACCCTTCAGTTCGTCTCATGTACTCTCCGATAATGAAGAAGGAAGCTACGAAGTACAACACAATGGCGCCTATAATTAGCCCGCGGGAAAAACCAAATGTGTCCTTTCTGTGGATATTCCCGGAAGTCGTATCAAAGTACAGAGAAATCTCGAACAATACGAGAACCAGCATAAGCAGTGATCCTGAAACAGAAGATCGTAATTAGACAGGAAGATGTAAAGAGTCACACTGACAGGAAGATGTAAAGAGTCACACTGACAGGAAGATGTAAAGAGTCACACTGACAGATAGATTTAAAGGGAAGCAAAGGCTGCTATAAAGAAATACATGGATAGATTTAAAGAGACACACAGGCAGACAGACAGATATAAAGAGACAGACAGATATAAAGAGGCAAGCAGACAGATAGATATAAAGAGACACTCAGACAGACAGATATTAAGTGGCACATACACATAAAGAGACACACAGATCGACAGTTAAAATGAGTCGCGTGGAAATACAGTGATATAGAGACACACAGACAAATAGATATAGAGACAGATAGACAGGCAGATGTAAAGGTATATAGAGGAGCAGATGTGGCATCAGATCACCACCTTCTGATAGCCAAAGTAAAAATGAAACTCAAGAGATATGCAACAATGCAAAATTATAGACAACAATTTAATGTAGGACATCTAAGAAATCAAGAAACAAAAGACAAATTTGCGGTCACAGTATCCAACAAATTCCAAGTGCTCCAACAGCTGGAAGAGGTAGAGAATACAGAAGACTATTGGCAGCAGGTCAAAACTGTATGGAATGAGACATGTGAAGAAATACTGGGGAAAAGGGAACGACAACAAAAAGCATGGATAACAACAGAAACCATAAATAAGATATAAGACAGAAAAAACAAGAAAGCAGATTTAAACACAAGCAAAACCAGAAGTTCCAAAGCCAAGGCTCAAGAAGTGTACACAGAAGCAAACAAAGAAGTAAAAAGAAGTATCAAAAGAGACAAGAGGAAGTATATTGAGCAGTTGGCAAGAAGGCAGAAGATGCTGCAGCCAAAGGAAATATGAGAGAACTGTATAGCAGCACAAAGAAGCTAACAGGGAAATACAAGCAAACAAGTTGCCTCATAAAAGACAAGAATGGAAAACTGCTCAGCAATATACAAGAGCAAATGAAGAGGTGGACAGAATATTTTGAGGACCTTCTCAATAGACCAGCTCCACAAAACCCCCCGGACATCCAGCCAGCAGAAGAAGAGCTACAAATTAACAGTGAAAGACCAACGAAGGAAGAAATAAAGAAAGCCATAAAGCTTCTAAGAGATGGAAAAGCGTCTGGACCTGATGGAATTCCAGCAGAGGCCATCAAAGCAGATATCGACACGGCTACAGAGATGTTATATAAATTACTTGGTAAAGTCTGGGAAAAGGAAGAGATACCAGCAGAATGGAAGGAAGGATATCTGGTTAAGTTGCCTAAGAAGGGAAATTTACAAGAGTGCACAAATTATAGAGGAATAATGTTACTATCAGTGCCAGGAAAAGTATTAAACAGAATTATCCTTGAGATATTAAAAGAGTCCATAGACAAGAAACTGAGAGATGAACAAGCAGGTTTTCGACAAAACAGATAATGTACAGACCAGATAGCCACTTTGAGAATAATAGTTGAACAAAAGTCTGGAATGGAATTCACCACTATACATCGGATTTGTGGACTACGAAAAGGTATTTGACAGTGTAGACAGAGAATCACTTTGGAAATTGATGAGGCATTATGGAGTTCCCCTGAAGATCATTAATTTAATAAAGAAAACATATGAAGACATGACATGCAGAGTTCTTCATGAAGGACAGCTTACAGAACCATTTGGGATAAAATCAGGAGTGCGACAGGGTTGCCTCTTGTCTCCATTTCTTTTCTTGCTGGCAATAGACTGGGTTATGAGATCATCGACAACACACAACAGAAATGGAATCCAGTGGACTCTGACTAAGCAGTTGGATGATCTGGACTTTGCTGATGACTTGGCTCTTCTGTCCCATAACCGTAATCAGATGCAGGACAAATTGAAAACACTCGATGAGAGGTCACAGCAATTGGGTCTGAAAATACACAGGGAAAAGACAAAAGTAATGAGAATAAATGCAGGTAATGAAAACAGGGTTGAACTTGAAGAAACACCAATACACGATGTAGAATCGTACACATATCTTGGCAGTAATATAGACAAAGTTGGAGGGACAGACAGCGATATCAAAATAAGAATACAAAAGGCAAGAGGAGCTTTCATTGCATTGGGAAATATATGGAGATCAAGAGAAATCGGATCCAACACGAAAATAGGAATCTTTAACTCAAATGTGAAATCAGTCCTATTGTATGGCTCTGAGACATGGAGAACAGCAAAGACAACAACCAAAAAGCTAAAGACTTTCATAAATGGGTGCTTGCGTAGAATAGAGGGATTAAAATAGTATGACAAGGTTACCAATGTGGAACTGAGGACAAGAACTAGACAAGTGCAAGTGGAACAAGAGATGAGAAGAAGACGATGGCGATCGATTGGACACACACTGAGGAGACCTGTTGATAGCATTACAAGGCAGTCCTTGTTCTGGAACCCCAAGGGCAAGAGAGGCAGAGGTAGACCAAGAAGCACACGGAGAAGAGAGCTGGAAAAAGATGTGAAAATGATGAGGAGAACGTGGAAAGAACTTGAGATGATGGCACGTGACAGGAGGATTTGGCATGTGTTTGTTGAAGGCCTTTGCTCCTTTGGGAGTGGAGGGTTATGAATGAATGAGACAGGCAGATATAAAGATTCACTTACATACAAATATAAAGAGATCCATAGGACAGTCACAAGGAAAGAAAGACACAGACAGATATAAAGAGACACAGAGACAGGCAGATATAAAGAGACAAACAAACCGGCAGGTATAAATAGACAGAAAGATAATATAAAGAGACACGAAGACAGATACATAGAAAGAGGCATACAGGCAGACAGATATAAAGAGGCACACAGGCAGACAGATATAAAGAGGCACACAGGCAGACATATATAGAGACACACAGAGAAACAAATAGAAACAGACATACAGGCAGGCCGTTATAAAGATACTTAAGGTGAGACATACAGAAACACATTGACAGATAGATATAAAGAGACACACAGACAGACAGACAGAGAGGCACTGGGACAGTCATTATTTTTAAAAAAGGAGTTTTGTCTCCTTTTGGCTAGGCTCGCTCCGTTCATCCTAGACACAAGGTCCGTTGGTTATATTAGGGCGAAAGTTCAAATATAAAATACCTTGGGGTCTGAGTGTTGATATATTCGCAGGGCAGCTATTCAGAAGTAAAGTCACAAACTGACAAATAGATATTATTTTAAAAAATATTTAAAATAAAGGACACACACACAGACTAACATTTACAGGGACACACATAAAACAAGATATAAAAACAGCTTCCTGCTTTGAATGTCATAGGATAGTGTGAAGGAAATGGTGCCCCATAGCAAATACTACCATAGAGGAGTGAGTGAGGAGACCCCACTTATACTACTTTTCAAATTTGTTAAAGGCGGAGCTACCAGTTCCCTTCCTAGTAGCCTTTGCCTTTCCTAACTCAGAGCAGTGTCAGGTGCCCATATTTACAGCTGGGTAGACTGAAGAGTGACGCGATCTGGTTTCGAACGAGATCCTTTTACCTCGAGAAGCAACGCTCTAACCACTCAGGCACACGGACGCTCGGGCAGAACACAAGTGTCCAAGTCTGTGTCTACTCAACATCTCAATAAAGTTGAGTAACGCAAAACCCAGAAAGTCCACTTCACTTACATCATCATCATCATCAGCTGCCATCTCCACAACGAAGGTTGGCTGTAATGGATCTCCAACGTCTTCTGTCTCTTGTCTTGGTGGTGCACTCTGATAGACTTTTTCCTGTCCATCTCTTGATGTTATCTTCCCACTTATAGCGCTGTCTTACCCTTGTACGTTTGCCTTTAACTCTCCCTTCTATTATGGTCTTCTGCAAGTGTTGTGACAGCGCCATTTTCGTCATTTTCTACTTTGTGGGACGGCATTTTTCCTCATTGCCAACTTCGTCATGATCTAAACATAGAACATTAGTCATGTCTGCTGACAGAACAACAGCCAATCAGAGGTATGCTAAACGCCCGGATGTTAAACGCGTGTAGTGGGTTTGATGGTATTGTATGATGGTGATATTACTAAATGTAATGTATGAGGCCAGCTGTGAAGGCTCCTGAGATAAAATGTAGTTGTGAATTGTCAGAAGGCCTTTCTTGCTACCACTACGACCTCACACTCAATTTTTTTTCTTAATGAATGTAGCTATGTAAAATGTCTAGGGTAATGATATGTAATGTGGTGTGATAGTTATAGATACACCCACAGATATTTAAGCAGACTAATAATATTTAACAAATATTATAATACACTGAACTAACTCAAGAGTGTAAAATTTTTTGATAGAATTATATTACATTTATTTGTTCTGGATCAAGTTTTATGTTGACCAGAACTTTTTTAAAAAAAGGATTTAAAAATTATGAAAGAAATGCATGGAATGTTACATAATAAATGCAAGAGTGTACATATATAAGTACTAGACTAGTTAGTTTTATTAAAATGTTCTAGTAGTCATCTACTTGGGAGGATAGTTAATGCTTGTGCTGTTGGGGTGGCCTCATCACACCTGTCTATATTGACTACACAGTGTCCAGTAAATTGCAGGAATTTTATGGGGTATTAGTAACTAAAAGGCGTTGGTGAACTTCCAGCAGACCAGAGGCTCACTCAACTTGCATATGTAGCTCTGGTGCTGAAATCTGGTGGTCCCACCTCTCCGTGCTGGCGGGCAATAATAGTGGTCTCTGTCACAACGTACTGCACAGATACACTCGAGTAAAATCACCAACTGAATGGACACCGCCTTGTTGACAACTGAAACTCACAGCTCTGCAATCAAAGTATTGGCTATGTGTCAAAATTCTATTCTCTACCCACGTCTGGACACAACACGGACACAACAACCACATCATACAGACAGGTCAGATCTCTCTGACCAAACAGCACATTTACCATGGTGGTTTTACATCAGATAGGTCCTCCCAGACTATAGATTCTGAAAAATATTTATTAGTTTCCTTCCCTAAAAGTGGATAGGTAATATGTTTCATTATTCTCAACACTTGATCTGTCTTTCCTAACCCTTGCTGGAGTTTATGTATATTGTTGGTCCCTAGACCCTGACTTGGGTCTAGAGCAAATCCCTACTTGTTTGTAAGGCTAGATTATGATATGGCAGTATCAAATCACTCGAACATTAAACAATATTCAAAATATACAAAGAAATAATTTCAATCTTACCAGATTATGAATAAAGAACACAGAAATGCTAGCAAAACTCAGCTGAGCTGCTGGCTATAGTATGGCGTCCCTGAACTTATTTCACTTTCTTTCATTTGGAAATCACCACACTTTAAAATACTGTGTCTATCATCGAACAACTATTGAGGAATGGCCCCACTTGCGCGTCTGAGCGCCGATAAAATGATTGTCTGTGGCCAATCACTGCCTAGGTTTATTTCAAATTCAAATTTCCTACCCTAAAGTCATTTCAGTCATGCTTCAGTCAAGTATGGATGTTTATCTGTTAGTCTGTCCGTCTCTACTTGTTTTTTTTTTCAAAAACGTACTTGATTTTTGAACCAACCTTTCTCTCCCCTCCAAAATTTTGTCTTTAAAAGTTATATTTAGACACAGCTCCCACCAATGTCCCTTCGCTTCCCTACTAAGTAGATTTGAACACCTGCGTCTCAAGGTCGTGTTTTTTTGTGCAAATAGCGACACTTTTTATTCCATACAGTCTGTCGCTGATGTGAACAACACTGTCTTTTGTCATTATCTTCAATATTATCTATCCGTCTGTAAAATTAAGAACATATTAGTTCACTGCTCAGAATGGGCCATCCGGCCAGCTAATTTTTATATTCCTAACATTAATATTACGAAAAAGTTACTTTTTAATTTTTGTAATATTCCAAACATCTGCGTTCTGCCGCTGAATTCAAATCAAAGGCTTGGTATCGCAAAAGCGACCAATAAATGACTGTGGCGTAACATATCCAAGGTCCCTTCTGTCGAGTTCCTTACTTTATGTCAACTTGGGAAACGTGACTTTTCTCCGTTTCCCCCCCAATTGCGTCTCCTTAGCCTTTCTAGTCTCACGCAATCTTTCCAGTCATATTTTTTCCTTTTTATCCGCCGTTCCCCTCCTGTCTAGCAAGTCAATTTTTATGGAGGGTGATGACCCGCGGTCTGGGCGATCATGTACTATCAGCAGCCTACGCATTATGTTTTTATCCTTACATGTTATCTTTGGAGGTATTTTACCGTTGTATCTCTGTCAATTTCACTACACATCTCCCCACTTGAAAACATGCCTATGGCAAGTTCCAAAACCAGCGATACACATAGGTAAAATTACTCCTCACGTCTGCCACTACTCTAATTTTGATCACAGGGGTGCCGACTGAGGAAATCTGCACCGACATTCAATTTACGGCTTGCATAAGCGACTGGTTTCAGTTCCCCATCAGGTGAAGATGATCTTTGCAACAAAGCCCCTCCTAGTCCTACATTACTTGCATCGGTTCTTAAGACAAAGTCCTGTGTCAAATCAGGCAGTTTGAGAATAGGCTTGCTAGTGAGTTTTTCCTTTAACTCTTGGAACGCTAGTTCACATTGTGCAGTCCAAATAATTTTATCTGGAAGTCCCTTGCGAGTCAGATCAGTCAGAGGAGCACAAATAGCGTTAAAATTCTTGATGTATTTCTGATAAAATCCGCATAACGACACAAATGATCGCACGTCCTTTTTTGTTTGCGGCCTAGGTGCTCTCTGCAGTTTTTCCAAGTTCTTAGGATCAGGGGTCATATTACCCTGATATACAGTGTGTCCCAAGAATTCCAACTCTTTGCATCCAATACAACATTTTGTTGGCCTAGCAGTTAAGTTCGCCTCCCGAAGTCTATCAAACAACATCTCCAGAGCTTCAATGTGTTCTTCAAATGTCTCTGTGGCGACGAGAATATCATCCATGAAATTCGTGATACATGGGTTATTCAGGGGATCCAACAATTTGCGCATCATCCTTGAAAACACACTCGGAGCATTTTTCAGTCCGAATGGTAGCATATTGAATTCATAATGTCCATCCGAAGTGCTAAAAGCCAAATAAGGTCTCACTTCAGGCTTCACTGGGATCTGGTAATAGCCTTTACTAAGATCCACCTTTGAAAAGTATTTTGCCTTGTTCAGTCTGGCAAATAACTGTTTTGTGTCTGGTAATGGATCCACTTGTCCTTCTGTGACAGCATTCAGTTTCCTGTAATCTATGCACAGTCTGTGTTCCCCAGACGGTTTTCTCAACAAAACGACACTAGAACTAAAAGATGATTCACTGTGCGAAATAATCCCCTCCTTCAACAAATACTCTATTTCTTCCTTCAATGCCTTCTCCTCCGCGAACGGAATAGAATAGGCTCTCATACAGATTGGGTTTGAGTCTACCAGTTTCATGTCATACTGTAGCAAAATTTGTATGGCCTGGTTTATCTGTTAATACATCTGTATGTTTCTCCAGAACCTGTTGAACTCTCTCCCTCTGGTTTTTAGTCAGGTGCTTACTGACTTTTACCTGTGCTGCGGTTTCACAAGGATGTAATGGGTATTCATGTGAGGTGAGTGGTTCTTTTTGCATCTGGGTTGCAATAGCCAAGGTCAATAAGGGGGTGCTTTCCTGGAGTGGTCTGTCCAGATACTTCTTTAACAGGTTTACATGATAAACTTTCTCCTTCCCCTTTTTGTCAATTTTATAGTTTGTTCTAGACACCTTCTCTAGAACCGTATATGGACCTTGCCAACCAATTTGTAATTTATTCTGGCTTCCGGGTAGTAGAAGCAGCACCTTCTCTCCGACTGCCAGTTCCCTGTCCTTTGCCTTCCTATTAAAATATGCTGCATGTTTCTTCCTGGCTTGCTTCAAATTATCATTTGCCAGTTTCCATCCAGCTTTCAAACGAGTGGTCAGTTCGTTCACGTATTGATACGATGAGGTAACAGTCTCTTCCGCCTTCTCATCTGTCCAGGTCCTTAATAGAGCTTCTAATGGACCTTTTATTGGCCTCCCAAATAGCAGAGTTGCGGGAGCCATCCCGGTTGAACTATGTGGTACCTCCCGGTACGCAAACAATGCGGCGGGCAGGAATTGATCCCACAGATCCGGTTTTTCGTGTGCCAGCTTTCTCAGGATAGAAATGAGAGTCCCGTTGACCCTCTCTACCTGGCCGTTCCCTTGTGGATGGTACGGACTACAATGAAAGTGTCTGGCTTGAAATAGCTTAAAAAAACTTCTTCCGTTAGTTTCCCCTTGAACTGAGAACCATTATCCGTCAAGATTTGATGCGGGAATCCTAATCGGGTAAATATTGTAAGTAGTGCCTCTGCTACATGTTTTGAATCAATTGATGGCAGGGCTACCGCCTCTCCCCACATAGAACAAGTGTCCACCAGAGTAAGGATGTAACTGTTCCTCCTCTTGGTCCGAGTGAGAGGTCCTACAATATCCACTGCAACCCTCTCAAAAGGTGTTCCCACTATGGGCATTTCCCCTAGAGTTGCAGGAGCAGTCCAGTGCTTTGGAGCTACCCTTTGACATTCTGGGCAGGATTTGACATATCTTTTTTATATCCTCCGTTATCCCTGGCCAGAAGTAATGACAAGCTATACGCTGTCCTGTGGCGCTGATCCCCATGTGACCACTGAAGGGAATCGCATGCCCGAGTTCCATCACTTTATCTCTATATGAAGTGGGAAGAACCAGCTGGTTGTGACCATTTGTTCCAGTTCCGGCCTTCCTGTATAAGAGTTTGTTCTTCATGAAATATTCCCCCTTGCTCGGAGGTGTGTGGCATTTGGGCAATTTTTTTTAAAACAGGGCTTGAGTGTCCTATCCTCAGCCTGCGCCTTCCTCATCTCCTCTGGATGAGCATTTATAGGTTCACCTTCTTCCTCCTTCTTCTGTGACCTGGTCTGCACTGTCGCCATGATCACAGGTTTCTCGGGATTCCCCAAGAAGACGTATCTACACCCCAATATCAGAGGGTAGATTGGTTCATCTATCACTGCTGCTCTGATTTCTCCCTCCACATAGCGAGTTTTCACCGTTATCCTTGCGATGGGAAGTGTCATGAGTGGTATGTCCTTAGTCGCCCCTTGTATTTCCACTGTTTCTGTGGTATACTGACTTGGGTCCACTAGGCTAGACTTCACAACTGAATCATAATCCAAACCTGTATCATAAAGGCACCTTATGGTGACCCCATTACAAATAACATCCTCACAAACTGGGGGGTGATAAGGTTCCTGTTGTCCATTAGGATTAACCTTTAATCTTCGCGTCCCCGACTTCATTGCAGCAATGTTTGAAGGTTTCCTTCTACAAAATTCGGTGTTATGGTTATCCTTCTTGCACCATTTACACCATCTTTTTCCTTGGTTCAACGGTTTTCTTTCATTAAACTTTTGGTCATTGAACTGTGAGTTTCTGTCGCGATAGTCATTTCTTGGCCGCTCAAAGTTTGTCCTACCTTTATTTCCCTGCTCTCTATTATCAAATTTATTAAATTGCTGTGGAGCTTTAAAATTGTCTATGTGCTTCTTTTTAGCACCACTTACCTCTGCCTGAGCTGCCTGATACCTCTCAGCAACATTTAAAATTTCCCCCAACTTCTCTGCACCTTGTTCCATGAGAAATTTTCTCATGTCTGGAGCCATGGACTCTCTCAATTGCTCAATCATGATCATTTCTTTAAGATCTTGGGTCTTCCCCAGAGCCGTCCATTTTTCCAAATAGGTTTCTAGTCTAGCAGAGAATTGGTGGTATGTCTCCCCAGACAACAGTTTGGCATTTCTAAATTTCTTACGATAAAATTCACCATTCTTCTCGTACCTTAATAACAAAGCCTGCTTTAACATGTCATAATTGTCTTGGTCTTCCCTGTTCATTTTGGCAAATACTTCATAAGAAGTACCTCTCAATCCCTGTGATAGCTTTAAACTCCACCTCTCTCTCTCTAACCCATATGTAGTAGCTAATAACTCAAAACGTCCTAGGTACCCCTCTATGTCATCGTCTTTTTCAACAAAATGGTCTAAATGAAACCCCATAGCTGAGTTTGAGGCTCCCAGACTGGGCGTAGCATCTGAGGCAAAAGGGCTGGCACCATTTTCAGGAGCCGGGCCTTGTAATTCCAGCTCCCTTAGTCGTAATTCGTGCTCCCTTTGCAACCTTCTATCTTCTGCCTCCCTTTCGGCAGTCAACCTTTTTTCTTCTGCCTCCCTTTGCTCAACCTTTTTTCTTCTCTGCCTCCCTTTGCTGTCGTTTTTCTTCTGCCTCAATCTGCAGCCTCTTAATTTCTCTATCAGCCTCAATTTGTAACCTCTTCTCTTCAGCTACCTTTCTATCTTCCCTTTCAATATATTTATCACATTCAGCCGTTACATATTGAATTAAAATCTGACCATCCATTCCCATCTCCTTTGCGGTCAGCACAGCAGCTGATCGGAATTTTGCTAGCTCCGCCATACTTTTCAGACAATATAATAATATACAAGCTAAATCTCTAACCAGTAAATACACTAAGTACTTCTTATGACTATAGTCTAACTAATTCTAACTAACCAGTTAACTAATTAATTATCACTGGCTGTGAAGATTCACCAACTTTTATCTGCAGGGACACTTTTAATTTTAAAGGGAATTTCACAATTTTTTTTTCCCCTAATTTTATTTCTCCAACCAGGAGATCCTAATATTACTGTTGGGCTAATTATCCCTGGACAAGACCCCAATGTATGTAGTGGGTTTGATGGTATTGTATGATGGTGATATTACTAAATGTAATGTATGAGGCCAGCTGTGAAGGCTCCTGAGATAAAATGTAGTTGTGAATTGTCAGAAGGCCTTTCTTGCTACCACTACGACCTCACACTCAATTTTTTTTCTTAATGAATGTAGCTATGTAAAATGTCTAGGGTAATGATATGTAATGTGGTGTGATAGTTATAGATACACCCACAGATATTTAAGCAGACTAATAATATTTAACAAATATTATAATACACTGAACTAACTCAAGAGTGTAAAATTTTTGATAGAATTATATTACATTTATTTGTTCTGGATCAAGTTTTATGTTGACCAGAACTTTTTTTAAAAAAAAAGGATTTAAAAATTATGAAAGAAATGCATGGAATGTTACATAATAAATGCAAGAGTGTACATATATAAGTACTAGACTAGTTAGTTTTATTAAAATGTTCTAGTAGTCATCTACTTGGGAGGATAGTTAATGCTTGTGCTGTTGGGGTGGCCTCATCACACCTGTCTATATTGACTACACAGTGTCCAGTAAATTGCAGGAATTTTATGGGGTATTAGTAACTAAAAGGCGTTGGTGAACTTCCAGCAGACCAGAGGCTCACTCAACTTGCATATGTAGCTCTGGTGCTGAAATCTGGTGGTCCCACCTCTCCGTGCTGGCGGGCAATAATAGTGGTCTCTGTCACAACGTACTGCACAGATACACTCGAGTAAAATCACCAACTGAATGGACACCGCCTTGTTGACAACTGAAACTCACAGCTCTGCAATCAAAGTATTGGCTATGTGTCAAAATTCTATTCTCTACCACGTCTGGACACAACACGGACACAACAACCACATCATACAGACAGGTCAGATCTCTCTGACCAAACAGCACATTTACCATGGTGGTTTTACATCAGATAGGTCCTCCCAGACTATAGATTCTGAAAAATATTTATTAGTTTCCTTCCCTAAAAGTGGATAGGTAATATGTTTCATTATTCTCAACACTTGATCTGTCTTTCCTAACCCTTGCTGGAGTTTATGTATATTGTTGGTCCCTAGACCCTGACTTGGGCGGGGGGTCTAGAGCAAATCCCTACTTGTTTGTAAGGCTAGATTATGATATGGCAGTATCAAATCACTCGAACATTAAACAATATTCAAAATATACAAAGAAATAATTTCAATCTTACCAGATTATGAATAAAGAACACAGAAATGCTAGCAAAACTCAGCTGAGCTGCTGGCTATAGTATGGCGTCCCTGAACTTATTTCACTTTCTTTCATTTGGAAATCACCACACACTTTAAAATACTGTGTCTATCATCGAACAACTATTGAGGAATGGCCCCCACTTGCGCGTCTGAGCGCCGATAAAATGATTGTCTGTGGCCAATCACTGCCTAGGTTTATTTCAAATTCAAATTTCCTACCCTAAAGTCATTTCAGTCATGCTTCAGTCAAGTATGGATGTTTATCTGTTAGTCTGTCCGTCTCTACTTGTTTTTTTTTCAAAAACGTACTTGATTTTTGAACCAACCTTTCTCTCCCCTCCAAAATTTTGTCGTTAAAAGTTATATTTAGACACAGCTCCCACCAATGTCCCTTCGCTTCCCTACTAAGTAGATTTGAACACCTGCGTCTCAAGGTCGTGTTTTTTTGTGCAAATAGCGACACTTTTTATTCCATACAGTCTGTCGCTGATGTGAACAACACTGTCTTTTGTCATTATCTTCAATATTATCTATCCGTCTGTAAAATTAAGAACATATTAGTTCACTGCTCAGAATGGGCCATCCGGCCAGCTAATTTTTATATTCCTAACATTAATATTACGAAAAAGTTACTTTTTAATTTTTGTAATATTCCAAACATCTGCGTTCTGCCGCTGAATTCAAATCAAAGGCTTGGTATCGCAAAAGCGACCAATAAATGACTGTGGCGTAACATATCCAAGGTCCCTTCTGTCGAGTTCCTTACTTTATGTCAACTTGGGAAACGTGACTTTTCTCCGTTTCCCCCCCAATTGCGTCTCCTTAGCCTTTCTAGTCTCACGCAATCTTTCCAGTCATATTTTTTCCTTTTTATCCGCCGTTCCCCTCCTGTCTAGCAAGTCAATTTTTATGGAGGGTGATGACCCGCGGTCTGGGCGATCATGTACTATCAGCAGCCTACGCATTATGTTTTTATCCTTACATGTTATCTTTGGAGGTATTTTACCGTTGTATCTCTGTCAATTTCACTACAACGCGCAAGGCTTAGAATTTCAATCTTCTCTATCATTTTGATTGCAACACGCCAGGAGAGAAGTCGCCGAACCAGAGTTGAAGTCAAGTTGCATTGGACACAACTTCCACGAACACTGTCTGGGTGTTAGGAAGTATTAAATGTTGTTCTGTATAAGGCTTTGTGATGCTTGAATTGCTAAGTCTGCTGTTGAGAGTGTTTAAAGCAACCAATAATTGTAACCCCTGTCAAACGATCCTTAATTAAATTTTCTTAGTGCATGGGTCTTGGATGTGAGGTAGCCACGTCGACATAAGTTTGCCTCAACCCCACTTAGCCCCTGTCACAGTGTTATGCCTTTTTATGTGGCCAAAGTATTTTAGCTGCCTAACTTTGATCTCCCTCATTAGTTCTTTTTTCATACCTAGACGTTCTAGGACCTCATTATTTGTTTTCTTCTCTTTCCATGAGATGCGCCCCATTCTTCTATACATCCACATCTCAAGAGTCTCAATTCGTTCTTCCAATTGCTTATTCATTGTCCATGTTTCTACACCATACAGTAGTGCAGCATATATATAACATTTTATGATTCTCAGTTTTAATTTGTGAATCAACAAAATAGATTTCAGTATATGATTCATGTTGTTGAATGTAGCCTGGGCTTTTCCATGTGTATAGTTTCCTTGGGCTGTGTTCAAAAAAGGTATTACATATAACCAGCTGGTTTTCCTCACAGAACTGGATAAGTCTGTATTCTCTATCATTTACTTTCCCTAGTCTATACTGTCCTATTATTTTCATGCATTTTCCTTTTCCTATTTTTGCCTTCATATCACCCATTACTATCAACACATTTGTAGATTTTACTGGTTTAATGGTGTGTTGTAGCTCTTCTTAGTATTCCTCTGCTTCTTCTTCACTGTGTTCTTTAGTAGGCGTGAATGTTTGTAAGATTGATATGTCTAATGGCTTTGCTCTCGTTTTCAGTAACATCATTCTGTCATTGTGTGTCCGATATCCACATACATATTTTTCTAATTCCTTCTTTATTAACATTCTTACTTCTCTTTCGTGTTTTTCTCCTCCTGACTGTTGTCGTACATTTTTAGATAGGTATAGGGATTTATTTGGTCCCGTCTGAGTAGAGTGTTAAATAGGTGAGAATAAAGGTGTACGAAATAGATTTTCCACGACGGAATAGTATAAGAGGAAGATCAGTCTCTGGAGTGAGTAGTTCCTCTAGTCCAGCTATCTATACGACTATAGTTTAATATCAGACGACCTTTCTCTTCCTATATGAAATATAAGTTACACTGCACATGCCCACGCACATTTAATTATGTGACAACAATACACACAAACGTGAAAAAAACTATTATTATCACTTAAACTTTACATCAAACATATACAAATCAATATATTCATGGTTACAGACATAGGAAAATAACCCAATAAGTGCCCTCTCCCCTGTTGAGAAATGATCCCAAATGAAGTTAATAACCCGAAAGGTCAAAGATTAACACTAGGGTATAGAATAGACAGTAAAGGAAAAGAACAAAGTTCTTACTTAAGCTATCCAGTAAAGTAATCAGGTTAGCGAAATAAAAAAAAGAAGTTAGTACAATGATTGTAACAAAGGAACATATCTACTCTCTCTCTGTCTCTCACTCTGTCATCTGTGGCCACACAAAAAAAAACACTCTTGCTTAACTTATATTGGTGTAGGCATCCCTTGAAAAATTACAATAGTATGAACCTATATTGTCAGGTGGGTTGCTAAAATCTGGCCCCAGATCAGCCTTGGTCTCGTAATAATAATTACAAGGTGGTTGCCAAAGTTGGTAGTTTAATTTTTCCCGGATGACTCCTGTGTCACCGCATATAGTTATTGAAGCAAGACGTTCTCGGGACGTTCACAGTTAAACAAAAGAAGAAAGTAGTTCCTGTATTGTCTAGCCTCTGGTTGCTCAGACAAAAATGTTACGATATGCAAGAAACTGATAATTGATGGTTAATCCTATCGGCTGACTTTATGATGAGTGCCGATTTTGAAACAGCACAACTGTCTGAATAAATCCAGTGCTGTGTCTGTCAAAGGTCAGGAATATATGTTCTTTCGTGGAAAATTTTGGTAAAATAATTATGGGTAAGGTACCGTCCAGTTACAATTAATCTTATTGTTTATATTTGGTCTCTCTCTGAATGCAGAAAGAGGACCGAACAGGTCCAAAATCGAAGACCCAATAATAATAAGAATTTTACTGGTGATATTATACCGCTGGCCGCTGGTTTTGACCAAGCACTATATTGGGAAGAAAACAAAACATTTAACAAAAATGACAATATCCTATGCTATCAAGCGTAAGGTATGATCTCTTATCCTCTCCGTCACCTAATTAAATTCAAAGGCTCGCGGTGTCTAAGCCTATCTTATCGCGCTTCGCTTAGCGGGTATGGGTTGAGTTTTAGGCATGCAGCCTTCCCCCCTCCGACCCGGTAAAACACTCAGCGCACAATGTCAGTTCTAATTTAATTATAACTACGCGCCCTTAACAAATATCGCCTGTCATTACTAGCTAGTTGATTGTCGGCGTCTATCGTTTTGACACATGATATTAACACTAGTCACTTAAAAAAATGTACACACAAAGAAATATAATGCGCATACTACTCTGTCACTTTATCCGTCACTTATAGCATTACACTTAAATCAGCTAATACGTATATTCTTGTGTAATGAAACTGGGGTATTTAAAATTACATTACTCTGAACGACTGGCAAGAAATATCTACGCGTTATGGTATTTTTAAACGCTAAGGAATTACAGTGAATTAAATGGTAAACTTAACACATTTTAACACTTAATCACAATTTCTATTACCACAAATCAGAAAATTAAATCCCCACGGGGCAATTTAACACATTTAGCGAAGAAATGGTTCTAGTCTGGCGTGATTAGATTATCCAAAATTTCCTGAGAGACTTGATAACTGACTTGGAGAGAAGGCAGTATATATACAGATTTTGTGCAATATCTCTAACAGATTTTACAATTCACACCTTCGGCCTAGCCGGGAAACTCAACGAGCTTGGCTTCCAAGATAAAGGATTCTACGGACGATCTACCCGCGATGCCGAACGACATCAGAAGACAATGCCGTGCGGATGGCCTTCTTAGATTTCCCCCCCTGCCGTAGATCAAATACTTAAGTCCCCTGAAAATGTCGGACATCAAAGGTGGTCGGGAAGTATTATTATTACCCTTGAATCTTCAAACAAACAAACCGTTATTTCTACGCGCGTCTGTCTAATTGCCAATAATTGGCAAATCAGCTGGCGTGAGAACTCGGGTAAACGAATCATGGCTCGCTGACTGTTATCTGGCATGTTGCGCAAATAGGTAAACAACTCGTTAGCTCACAAAAGACAGGAAAAATAGGCGTGGCTTCAAAAGTGAGTCAACAGAGAGCGAATGGCGTGGTTTTGCCTTCGCAAAATATAAACGCTTACTGAGGCAGCAAAGGTGTTCGGATTTCTGAGGCTATATTTACATTTTCACGTCACAACTGTATAAGCGGGTATTAGTCTCTTTTTATGTAGCCTGTACCCAAGCCTCTGCAACTCCCAGTATATCAAGTTTCATATTTGTTGCCTCTAAAATGAGATTATCTTGCTTTCCTCTTCCGTTTAGAGTCCTAACGTTCCATGTTCCTATTTTTAGGCTCCTCATACTAGTTTTTAGTTGGCCTTTCTCAGAATGCTCCCTTTCAAAAGAGTGTGAGGAACTCTTGTCATTATGTACTTCCTTACTCTTTAGAGGAGTTGCCTCTTCTCTGTTGTTATGTACAGTAGATTTCTCCCCAGGGGACCAAGAGTTCTCTACCCATCGTTTCTTGTCTTTTTGTTGCGATCCAATTGCATTTATTAGGAAGTACGTGGTAAGGCCCCAATCTCTTCTACGGTGGCTAGCCGCTGTCTTTTTCTATGTCCGACACGCCTCTAGTGCGCCACGCACTTCGCTGTTCCGCTTTGTGAGCCGTTGATCTTCTTAGATTCCTCCGCCTCACTCACCGTCTCAGGCTTTGTGTACTAGGGAGGGACATTCCCTTGAGTAAAATTGCTCCTACTTCACTCATGTAGTTTAGCCAGTCAGCCAAGACTCTTGCCCGGGATGTGGCCACCGCAGTACACAAGCGGTATTCGTGGAGCGATACTGGAGCTCAAGGTTGCCACTTAAGTTCTAGAGATAAACCCAGATTTTCTTCTTTAACAAAAAACCCAGAAATACCCAGATTATTTTATGCCTCGAATGCACGGGATAGACGATGCTTACACAATCTTTTAGTACAACTTTAGCAAAAATAAGCTGTGTGCTACCAATTTTATTTATTTCTTCATTTTTATTTTTATTTTTATTACCAAAAATTCATAATTATATAAAAATGATTTCATTAACACCCCAATATATGAACTCTTGAAAATAAGATATTTTAACAGTAACATACTTACAGTAGTTACATTAACAAAACGTTCCTCACATCAAATAATATTACGAATGTTAGTTGTAACTTGTTACTGTTGAAAATTGTCACTTGTCAGCGACTCGGCATCCATGTCGACAACTTCTCCTTCGTCAAGATCATATGCATAAATTGACAACGTGGAATCTTGATTGTGGAGTTTCAAAATCTTTGCATATCTCTGCCGACAACGTCCTTCACACATCTTCCATCACGCTTTTACTAGGATTAAACTTATGACAAACTCCATTTTTAACAACTGCTTGCTCGGCTATTATTCGATTGGAAACTGTTTCACACAAAAGTTTGTTGGTTTGTTTAGTTTTAACTAATATAAATATAATGTATAATGTTCAGTGCACAGAATATACATACATTGTAAATGTCAATTGTCAAATATACCCATAGCTTGACTGCTTGCATCAGGACCAGCGAACCAGAGCTGATCAAGACCGTACACCACCTCCACGTGGTGGTCCTGGAAACAGTCTGCAGCAGTGCAGTCTGGCTGAGCGAGTACGGATCGAAATGGGAAGGCTAACCCGGTCCCTAAAAAATGCCGTGCAGAAGTCGGATGTGTCGACCGAAAGAAGCAGATATCACAGCTTAGGCGCAAACAGACACAACGCAACCACCGTCCTTTTCAGGGCGAACGAGGAAGAAGAAGAAGAAATATACCCAGATTAATGCAGATTTGAAGAAAAAAAATAATACCCAGATAGAAGCCAAAAAACCCAGATCTAGTAAAAAATACCCAGCTGTGGCAACATTGCTGGAGCTAGAGTAATATCCATGACTTTTTTATTTTTTTTAATAGGTGTTTGCTACTTTTCTTAGTAGCACGCCCCTTCAACCGTCTACCATATACATGGAGCTGTTGGTTATATCAGGACGTGTTTCATTTATCGTAAAATGCTTTTGTTAGTATTTAATTTATATTTAATTATCAGTAGGTTTTTTTTATGTAAATCTTTTGCCTCGTTTTGGCGAGGCGGGTCCCGTTCAACCTAGTCGGTTATATTAGGGCGCATGTCCAAATATAAAAGACCCTTTTTTTTTTTCCTCGCATGAGGTCGCATTTTTTTAACTCGCATGAGTCGCGGTGGAGCACGCCCGACCCCGGCCCTGGCTAGGACACATTGATCTTAGCCAAAAGCCGGATATTAGGGCGCATGTCCAAATATTTTTTTTTCCCTCGCATGAGGTCGCATATTTTTTTCCTCGCATGTGGTTGCATTGGCACACGCCCGACCCCGGCCCTGGTCAAGACACATGTCCGAACACAAAAAGACCCAATGACACATGTGTCACTGTAGTGATCTTCTGTGTTCTCACACAAAGGACCTAATGACACATGAAAGTCACTGTACTGACCCCTGTGTTAAGACACATTGATCCTAGCCAAAGGCCGGATATTAGGGCGCATGTCCAAATATAAATGACCCTTAGCTCTGGGGTATTTTTATGGGGGTAGTCTTTCACTCCTAATGTCTTTTACTGCTAATGCTAGATTTTTTTTTCCCTTGCGTCTGTTATTTTGCTGTCATACCCTGTTCAACCAAAACCCATTGAAGGGTTGCAAACGGTTATATTGGGGTATATAGTGTGTTAACGTCTTCGCTGGTATCACGTTCCTAATCCTGGAAATGACTGGTCCTGAAAAGGACCACTAGCTGCCTGTTTGTTCCCTACTCGTTGTTGTCTGTTTCGGCTGTGTGTTGTTCATGACTGTCTTTATTATATTTGGTAAGAGGTACTTTAGGGTTTCGGTGATTATTTTGTCTTCCGCTTCTTTTCTTCTTTCTTGATTGCTTTTTGGAAGGCGTTCCTCTGCGATTTCGGTTATTATTTTGTCTTTAGTTTCTTTGTTTTTTTTTCTCTACTTTGATTGCTTTTTGTAAGGATATCTTCGACGATCCTTCTCTCTGTTTCAATTCTTTTGAGGATTTCTTCGTTCTCTTCCTTTAGCTCTGCGAGTTTAGCGATGTCGACTTCTATTTGGTGTTTGATGGATTTCATGTCCTGTAGCATAGCCTGGGCGCTCTGTAAGGCTCCTATTGTTTCGTCTCTTATGGTATCTGAGTCTTCGTTGTGCTGCCTGTTCTTCTCGACTTTGAGTTTTTGTTTTATGTCTCGCACCTCTGTGGTTAATTTTACAAGCTGGGCTCTTGTGTGCTGTTACTGCTTAGCACTGCCACCTGAAGCCACTCGGTGTCTTGCTTCTCTGAAGGAGATGTTTTTGGTTACAGCTTCCTTCAGTATATCCTTTGTCTCATAGAAGATCGGACAGCCACGGTATCTTGCTCCGTGGTTCCCGAGACAGTTTGCGCAGGTTCTGTTGGAGTTACGCACTTTATAGTTGTTATCCTTTTTCGCGTGTGACATTCATTGTAAGAGTGACTTCCCGCACAGTACCGACAAACTGTCTCTCTCTTGCATGTTTTCTTAGTATGCAAAAATTGCTGGCAGTTTGAGCACTGCATAACAGGAGGAATGTACTCTTCAGTTTTTCGACTTCTCTCGTCTAGGTTAAGTTGACTTGGTCTTGAAGTCCCTTCTATAGTTAGGATAACTAGGTTTGTGTCCTTCTTGTCCCATGTCTTCAGTCTTTCCACCTGTTATTTTTATATTCTTGTTTTCTTTTTGCAGGTGGCTGTGGACTTCTTGTGTAGATCGATTGTTGCCGACCACTCTTACAACTATCTTTTTGGTCTTCTTGTAGAGCTCCACAGTAACTTTAATATGGTGGGGCAGCTGGACTTCTTTATGTCCGGACTCTAGTTCGACCATCAGTTCTAAATAACACGGAGAAGACAATGTTCGTTCGTTCGTTTGTCTGCTATGTTGCTGTTATACCCTGTTCAACCTGAAAGTTGGTTATAATTGGGGTATATTGTGTGTGTGGTTCTTCGGTGCTAGTCGAATGTTAGTCCTGAAAAGGACTGGTCCTGAAAAGGACCACTAGCTGGCTGTCTGGATTCCTCTTTGTTTGTCCGTTTGTGGTGCCGTGTCGCATTCATGGTGTTCTCTATGTCCTGCCTCACTATCTGGCTTGTTTGGTTTTGCGTGTTTTTACGCTCCTAGTTTCTGTTTCTTTTGTCTTCCTGCTCTCCTGTATCTGTGAAAGCGCTTTTTCAATTATCGTTGGTAGTAGCTGTACTAGCGTTTCTTCGATGATTTCTTCTTCTGTTTGGTTGTTCGTTTTAGTTTCTCGCGTGTTGTTTGATGAAATTTCCTCAATGGCTATTCTTTCTGCTTCTATTCTTTTGAGGATTTCTGCGTTTTCCTCTTTCAGATCTGATAGCTTCTTGACATCTGCTTCTACCTGCTGTTGGATTCTTTTCATTTTTTCCATCATGTGTTTTATGTTCTGTATATCTATCGCATTTTCTCCACTGTCCGATTTATCCTCGGGGGTCTGCCTGCTTCTAGTTTCGACCTGGAGTTTCATTTTCAATTGTTTGACTTCAGCGGTCAGCTTGTGTAGCTGTCGTCTGTCAATCGTGCGCTGTTTTTCTGCAACCTCCACAGCCACTTTGTGCTTTGTCTCTCTGAAGGGGATGTTTTTGGAAACCGCTTCCTTCAGGATGCTCTTTGTTTCCTGGAACATCGGGCAGCCTCGGTATCTTGCCCCATGGTTTCCGAGGCAGTTTGCACAGGTACGGTTTGGATTTATGGCCTTGTAATTTTGATCCTCCTTCGCCTTGGGACAGTCGCGATATGGGTGGCTACCCGCACAATACCGGCAAACTGCATCTCTCCTGCACGTTTTCTTTGTGTGTGAAAACAGCTGGCAGTTAGAGAACTGCATGACCGGAGGGATATATGCCTCTGTCCTTTTTGAAGTAGTTTCGAACGTCAGTCTCTCAGGTCTTGTCGACCCTTCAATGGTTATTACAATCAGGTTTGTGTCTTTGTTGTCCCATGTTTTTAGCCTTTCGACCTGCGTGAATTTGACGTCTGTGTTTTCGGTCTATAGTTTGTTGTGAACCTCGTTAGCGTGCCATCTGGTGTCCACCCCTCTTACGACAAACTTCTTTGTGGTCTTGTGTTTTTCCACCACCACTTTTATCTGGTGGGGTAACTGCACTTTTTTGGGACCGGCCTCCAGATCTGTCATCAGCGAAGTGGTTGTTGTAGTTTTGTTAAGGGAAAGCACGACTCACTTTTCGTGCCTCCTTACTTTAGAGATGCCTCTCCTGCCAGTTATTGACTCGAGGATGCAGTTCACTTTGTCATCTGGTAGGGCCCTGAGTGAGGCCTCGCCTCCAGACATCTGCGTTATCTTAACGATCCTCTCTATCGCATCTGTGTCACCTTTTTTGCAAGCCTTTGTTCCCTCTTTCTTCTTCGGTCCCCGTCAGGACAAGAATCATATACCTGTTTGCCATCGGAAGGAGCTTTTTCTTGAGCAAGAGCTTTTGAGCAGTTGTCAGCTATTGTTTCACCCGGAGTAGGTCTGGTGGTTTGCATCTCGGGGTTATTGTTGGTTTTTGTCTCGGCTTTCGACGTCTGGTGGTTGTTTTGTTGACTTTTACACACCTCTGCAGCTTGGTGATTTTCCGTCATTGGGTTACGGATAGCGTCTTCGATGCCCAGGCCTGGCACGACTGGCGTGGATGTTGGTTGTGACTTTGCAAGTTTGTCTCTTGCCTCCTTCTGGCTCCTCAGATTTCTCAATATCACCTGCGTTTACCGTACGGCAGAGTAACATTCCTCTGCCTCCTCCAACTTAA
Source organism: Oreohelix idahoensis (assembly GCA_024509875.1). Classification (NCBI taxonomy): domain Eukaryota; kingdom Metazoa; phylum Mollusca; class Gastropoda; order Stylommatophora; family Oreohelicidae; genus Oreohelix; species Oreohelix idahoensis. The sequence continues at coordinate 61,602 of JAMPIV010000991.1, forward strand.
AGTAGTGCCTAAACGCTATAAAACCTCCCCCCTTTACTTCTAGACACCCCCACACGATGCCGTGTTGACAGCAGTGGCTACCCCAGGGAAGCTGCCCCAAAATCATAAAACAAAACCACCACCAAAGCTTGAATCTAGTCCTGACCGGGACCGGAGAAGGAAAGAGGGAACCAAGGCGACACAGATGCGATAGAGAGGTGCGTTAAGGTCACGCAGATGTCAGGAGGTGAGGCTTCACTCAGGGCCCTACCAGATGACAAAGTGATCTGCATCCTCGAGTCAATAACTGGCAGGAGAGGCATCTCTAAAGTAAGGAGGCACGAAAAGGGAGTCGTGCTTTCCCTTAACAACACCGAAACAACTGACTTGCTGATGATCGAACTGGAGGCCGGTCCGAAAGAAGCCCAGCTGCCCCACCAGATAAAAGTGGTGGTGGAAAAATCGCAAAGGCGAAGGAGGACCAAAACTACAAAGTAACTAACGCAAACCGTACCTGTGCAAACTGCCTCGGAAACCACGGGGCAAGGTACCGAGGCTGCCCGATGTTCCAAGAAACTAAGAACATATTGAAGGAAGCGTTAACCAAAAACATCCCCTTCAGAGAGGCCAAACACAAAGTGGCGGCGGATGCTGCAGAAAAACAGCGCACGATTGACAGACGACAGCTACACAAGCTGACCGCTGAAGTCAACCAATTGAAAATGAAACTCCAGGTCGAAACTAGAAGCAGGCAGACCCCCGAGGATAAATCGGACAGTTCAGAAGATGCGATAGATATACAGAACATAAAACACATGATGGAAGAAATGAAAAGAATCCAGCAGCAGGTAGAAGCAGATGTCAAGAAGCTGTCAGATCTGAAAGAGGAAAACGCAGAAATCCTCAAAAGAATAGAAGCAGAAAGAATAGCCATTGAGGAAATTTCATCAAACAACACGCGAGAAACTAAAACGAACAACCAAACAGAAGAAGAAATCATCGAAGAAACGCTAGAACAGCTACTACCAACGATAATTGAAAAAGCACTTTCACAGATACAGGAGAGCAGGAAGACAAAAGAAACAGAAACTAGGAGCGTAAAAATACGCAAAACCAAACAAGCCAGATAGTGAGGCAGGACATAGAGAACACCATGAACGCGACACGGCACCACAAACGGACAAACAAAGAGGAATCCAGACAGCCAGCTAGTGGTCCTTTTCAGGACCAGTTATCTCCAGGACTAAGAAAGTGATACCAGCGAAGATGTTAACACACAATATACCCCAATATAACCGTTGTAACCCTTCAATGGGTTTTGGTTGAACTGGGTATTACAGCAAAATAACAGACGCAAGAAAAAAGAAATCTATTTTCCTCTTCGTGTCAGTGCGTGCTAGCCTCTTGAAAGGCTTTAGTTGAACCTGCCCACAAAAGCAGGATGTAACACGGACTGCTCTCCTACCCGGGGCTTTCAATGGTGTCTCACACCCCTTTCTGCCAATCTTACCTCTAGGCGCATATGTTCTAACAGCCGCACGTCTACCTAGCGTTTTCTGTTATTTTTCTGAGAGTGTGTGTGGGTGTGCAGGTTTTTCTAATGTAATTTTTCTGTGTATTTAAAATATACCACCTTTGTTTAAATTTGTACATGTTCTCTTGATTTGGAAGTTTTTACATGTCACAGAAGATTTATATGAATAAAAATCAATTGGGAAAAACATATAAATATATATATATATTCTTATACTACCCCTTTCACTCCTACTTTTTCTATTTGAGTGCTATCTTCTCGAGGCTACACAGTGGTGGGTGCTAAACTATCACATCCGTGATTGAAACTTGGAGGCTTTCTGCAATGCAGACTGTGGCCTTCATAGCTTTCCTGTCTATCCGAACCGCCTATTGTATCTCCAAGCCGTCCTTTGTTCTGTAAGCCATAAGTTATCTTCAATGTATTTAACTAATTTTTATTTTCATTTTACACACTTACAATTTTGAAGTGATTTAATTTGTGTGTGTATGTGTATAAAATTACTGGTAAATACACGCAAGTCCTTATATAGCATGTATTTTAATCACATTCTATGTTGTAAAATGAACATGCTTTAAGATTTGAAATTGGATCGCTAGCGTCGCCAGTGTGCCTAGCCGCCCTGGGCTGCTCAAGGCTGAGTGTACATTTAGTTGGCGGAAACCCGCCCAGCCTAGAGAAAAGCGTTATGCAGCACACAATGGACACTCTCCCTCAATCAGGAAGGGGGGGGTTTACAATACCAAGCCCAGGCGATATTTTTCAAGTGTTTCTTTGTTACAGCAGCCAGACTGGACACTGAAGTTACTTCAGAATCCAAAAGAGCCCGAAATTTTGAACCACTATAAGCCCCTTGTCATATGAAGTTTCTGGGTTACTAAAATTCATCCCTTTCTATTCCCCTATTTTATTTAAAATGTTTTAACCCTGAAGATTGACCATTTAAGTGTGCAGATGAAAGGTTGAATACGCTCGAGTGTTATTTATATGTAATTTATAAGGTACGTGTTATGTTTTTCCACTGTAAAATGTACACGGTTTTGTTAAAGTACCGTTATCACATTCTTTGTTTGTAAAATGCAACAGGTTTTGTAAATTGAAATGTTTAATTATTTATATTTACTGTATTAAGTGTGCAGATGAAAGCGAGAGTTACGCACGAGTGTTCATATGAAATGTTAAAATGTACTTTCCATGTTTTCTATTTTTGTAACATGTACACTGATTTGTAAAATTGCAAAGAAATGAAAATAAAGTTCACTTAAAAAAAAAAAAACGTCCTTCTCAGGACGCCACTATTCGAGAAAAGATCGCATTATCGTCAAAATGGTCCGAAATAAACCACACGCCAAAAAGAGGAAGGTCTACACCAGCCCACCAGCGCTGAGCAGCCAGGGGAATAACAAAACCACAAACAACAAAGACAGACAGCCAGAGAGCAAGACTGTCCCAAGTACTCGTGCCGGGACCGGTCCTTCTCCAACTCTTGACTCGACGACTGAGTTAGCTGTGACGTGTGTCGGGCCGACTGAGAGTCTGAGTGCTAGCGTGGAGGCCGGGCCTCCTGGGAAGCCGAGCGAAGCAGCTCCTGACACCATTGACAGCCGTAAAGGAAAAGAGCCGACTTTGGGCCCAAGAGTAGATCAAGCCTTGGACGAAATCTTGACATCTGCTTCTACCTGCTGCTGGATTCTTTTCATTTCTTCCATCATGTGTTTTATGTTCTGTATATCTATCGCATCTTCTGAACTGTCCGATTTATCCTCGGGGGTCTGCCTGCTTCTAGTTTCGACCTGGAGTTTCATTTTCAATTTTTTGACTTCAGCGGTCAGCTTGTGTAGCTGTCGTCTGTCAATCGTGCGCTGTTTTTCTGCAGCATCCGCCGCCACTTTGTGTTTGGCCTCTCTGAAGGGGATGTTTTTGGTTAACGCTTCCTTCAATATGTTCTTAGTTTCTTGGAACATCGGGCAGCCTCGGTACCTTGCCCCGTGGTTTCCGAGGCAGTTTGCACAGGTACGGTTTGCGTTAGTTACTTTGTAGTTTTGGTCCTCCTTCACCCTGGGGCAGTCGCCATATTGGTGGTTTCCCGCGCAATATCGCCAGACTGCATCTCTCCTGCATGTTTTCTTGGTGTGCGAAAACTGTTGGCTATTGGAGCACTGCATGACTGGAGGTATATATGGTTCTGTCTTTTTTGTTGTTCTTTGTAGCGTCAGTCTCTCGGGTCTTGTCGTTCCTTCCACCGTTACTATCATCAGCTTGGTGTCTTTCTTGTCCCATGATATTAACCTTTCGACCTGTGTTATTTTGACGTCTGTGTTTTCGGATTGTAGGTTGCTGTGAATCTCGCTTGCGGGCCATCTGGTGTCCACCCCTCTTATGACAAATTTCTTTGTGGTCTTGGATTTTTCCACCACCACTTTTATCTGGTGGGGCAGCTGGGCTTCTTTCGGACCGGCCTCCAGTTCGATCATCAGCAAGTCAGTTGTTTCGGTGTTGTTAAGGGAAAGCACGACTCCCTTTTCGTGCCTCCTTACTTTAGAGATGCCTCTCCTGCCAGTTATTGACTCGAGGATGCAGATCACTTTGTCATCTGGTAGGGCCCTGAGTGAAGCCTCACCTCCCGACATCTGCGTGACCTTAACGCACCTCTCTATCGCATCTGTGTCGCCTTGGTTCCCTCTTTCCTTCTCCGGTCCCGGTCAGGACTAGATTCAAGCTTTGGTGGTGGTTTTGTTTTATGATTTTGGGGCAGCTTCCCTGGGGTAGCCACTGCTGTCAACACGGCATCGTGTGGGGGTGTCTAGAAGTAAAGGGGGGGAGGTTTTATAGCGTTTAGGCACTACTTTAAGTTGGAGGAGGCAGAGGAATGTTACTCTGCCGTACGGTAAACGCAGGTGATATTGACGTTAGTTGGAGTCACGAAATTTGTCAGAAACATTAAACAACTATTGCTATATAAATATCGTAAAGACCTTAAATGAATCGAGGGTATATTTTTTATTTACAGTGAAAAATTAATGTATAAAATAAAATAACAAAACTAAATTACTTCATAAATACTCTTAATGTTTTATGAATTACAATTAATCCAATAGTTTTAGTAAACATGAACTTTTATTTCCATTAAGGCATATATTCTTTCTGTCGCTCTTTACTTAAAAAAACAACTTTAATTATTTCCCTTGGATCTCTAATGCATTTTCCTTTAATTCCGAGTTAATTATTTCCCTTGAACCTGTAAAATGTTTCCATTAATTCTGTGTCGGCTGTCTTATATGTACCGGTACTGTAAATTTTTAGACATTCTAATTTCGCTAACTAGGATAGAAACATTTCTCATTCTAGGATATAAACAATCATTACATCACTCATTCTTGGATATAAACAATCATTACATTACTCATTCTTGTACAAAAACAATCCTGATGTTACTTATACTAGGATGCAAATAGTCGTTACTTATGCTATGATTTTAATAGACGTTACGTTACTCATATTAAGATAGAAACAGTTACTAAATCACTCATACTGTGGTAGAAACAGTCAATCAGTTAATCATACTTGAACAGAAAGTCATTACACTGGAAACAGGCTGCATCACTGCAGTCTGGCTGAGAGAGTAGGGATCGAAGTGGGAAGGCTAACCCGGTTCAAAAAATTGCCGTGCTGAAGTCGGATGTGTCGGCCGAAAGGCGCAATTATCGCAGCTTCGCTGTAAACGGACACAACGCAACCAACGTCCTTTTCAGGACGAACGAAGAAGAAGAAGAAAGAATTACACTGTTCCTAGGATAGAAACAGTCAAAAAATTACTCAAACTAAAATATGTAGAGGTTGTCCACATATGACGTCGCGCAATTTTTGCCACTTTTAACCCCCCCCCCTCCCCCTCCCCCCTCCGTCACATTACGTCCCAAAAACCCAGGCCACCCTTCCCCTTTACGTGACGTCACGAATCTCTTTCTCCCCCCCCCCCTGTTTTTATAATGTCTCTATTATTGCGTGTGTAATACAGATAAGGGACAACGTAATCGAATGTAAATTAGTTACCTAGTTATCATCATCATCATAACCTTTCAACCACTGAAGGAGCATTTGCTTAATGCCCAGTCTTCCGGACCTGTGCCATCAGCTCAAGGTTTTTCTATATCTTCTTCATGTCTATCTCCAGTTCTCGTCTCCGTGTATTCCATGATCTTCCTTTGCCTCTCTTGCCCTGGGGGGTTCCGGAGCAGGGACTGCCTGGTAAAGCTATCAACAAGTTTGTTCAGTGTGAGTCTTATCTGTTTCCAGCGTCTTCTTCTCATGTCATGTTCTCCTGGCACTTGTCTGGTTCGTGTCATCAGTTCCACATGAGTGATCTTGTCAAACCACTACAATCCTTCTATTTTAGGCAAGCACCTATTTATGAGAGCGCCCGTGGTTAGAGTGCATGTTTCTCGTGGTAAAGGTAGCGGGTTGGAAACATTGTGACGTCAGGCTACAGTCTAACCAGCTGTAAATGGATACCTGACTCTGCTCTTCGTTTAGGAAAGGTAACGGCAGCCAGGAGGGAAACTGGTTACCCAACCTCTCGAAGCTCAACCTAGTATTGTGAAGTCTCTAACACTTTACTCCCCTTCGGCAGTATCTGCTATGAGACTACTTTTTTTTTTGATTACCCATTTATGACAGTCTGAAGCTTTTTTATTGTTGTTTTTGTTGTTCTCCATACTCAGAGCCATGCAATTGGATTGTCTTGACATTTGAATTGAAGATTTTGATTTTTGTCTTGGACTTGATTTCTTTTTATTTCCATATATTTCCCAATCGAATGAAAGTTCCTTTAGCCTTCTGTATTCGTATTTTGATACAAATGTCTGTTCCTCCAACTGTCTATATTGCAGGCAAGGTATACTCTCACGGAATTGCTTCCCCTGCTATGCAGTAGTGGTGAAACAGTGGCCAAAACTCAATAGTATCTAATATGGGTCTTCAAAGGTGTCCACCTTCACACAAGTTTACTATTGGCAGAGTTGTAGATAGAAGAATAATGATGCTACTATCTCAAGGCAATGTTCATAACATATTTCAGAAGTCAAGAACAATGCTGCGTTGGGCAGGGCAATTGTTAACTTATATCTAATCCGCCTTCTTTTATGAAGAATTAAACAATTATTAATTTCAGCTCGTTCAAGCTCCCACCCTGATTTACTTACTTATTTGCTTACTTAGTCGTTCCCCTTCTACCGTGAGGTGTAGAGGTTTGGAAGAAAGAGCGCTAGACTATCCTATCGGCTGTCTTCCTCCTCGCCTGGTTCCATTCTAATCCTCGGTCCTTCAAAGATTGTCTAATGTTGTCCTCCCAGCGAACTCTGGGTCGTCCTGGAGGTCTGGATCCCTGGCTCTTTGTTTCCCATGCTTGTCGTGGTAGCCGATCTTCTCCCATTCTGCAGACATGGCCAAACCATCTTAGTTGGGACTGTTCTACTTGGGTCTGCAGGGGTTGGGTTTTTAGGCCTTGACGTATTGTCTGGTTGCGGACCATGTCTCTTTTTGTTACTTCAACCACCTTCCTCAGATACCTCATTTCTGAGGTTTGGATCTGGCTTTTGTGGGTTGTAGTCATTGCCCATGACTCGCATCCATATGTCAAGACTGGGACATAGGTGGAGCGGTATACAGCCATCTTCATTTTCTTACCAACCTCTCTCTTGCTGAGGAATCCACGATTTATGGCCTGAAAAAGTCTCCCAGCTGCAGCTTTTCGAGTGACCAACTCTTCTTTGATGCCTCCCTTTCAGTCTATAATAGCTCCGAGACATTTAAAGTGGTCGACCTGCTCCAGGACCTGTTCTCCCAGCTGATTTACTCAGTGGAATTATTCTTATTATGTGATGGTATGGTGTTTTATGTAAGAAGTCACATCGCATCTTTTATGTTCGACTTAGCTGCAATTGGTAGTTTCTGCCCCTGCTGGTTTTGTTTAGTTCTGTGCAGATAATCACTGGAATTCTCGCGTCTCTGGTCAAGAATAAAGGTACAGCTCGTTCCAAGTAAGATCAGGGAGTAAATGCAAACCTGATCTCGCGTCTCTAAGACCCTCTGATGATGGTGTCTAAGTTCGAAGTCAGGCCACTTCTACCCTCACTTTGTTCCAGAGATTAGTACCCTCACTGATACCACTAACTAGTATGGTAAAAGAAGAGAAACGAATACCCTCTGAGTATTGAGTTTCCCGACACATACCTATGTGTCCCCAACTTCCTATTCCACCATCCCATCTACCTCAGATTTTACCCCCGGTGAGAATTAAGCTCAATCCCTAGAGAGAAAACTTTCTTTACATTTAAATGGAATAGCTTTATATTTACTTTACATTCAAATGAAAAGGTTGATAGTATAGAAAGAATATGTTTACATTTACATCTCCACTGATTGAAAAATGTTCACCATATAGATTGAATATGTTTTCATTTACATCTAGACTGGTTGAAAAGCTTTAAACTTTCATTATTTTTAAAGTGAATATGTTTACATATACATTTACACTGGTTTGTAATTGTAAATATTATAATTAGAATGTATATAATTTCTTTCATCTTTCCATCCCTGCTCCATATGGAACTTGGTATTACTTATGCTTTTAGTTCTCTTTAAGAAACTAGCGATAAAGCAGTCACCAGCCCTTGCAGTTGTAGTTCATTAAATCATCATTCTATATGCTGAGGTTGCCAGCCTCAAATGACTTGGACATCCACTAGCAATTTTCACGTACTAATATTCACATGGCAATAAATACATATTAGTTCACATGTTAGTAATGAAAAATATAGAATGAAAAATGCCCAACTTACGCCAATCTTGGCTCACAGACTGTTTGCTAAGAGGAATAAAGGCACTTTATAATGCCTCTTACACGTGTTCTCTGGGGACGTTTCTTTAACAATGAATTCCCCCTATGACTCCGTGTTTTAGATTCCTCAGATTCCGGTTGTCCTTGTTAAATTGGTAGAGTTTATTCTAGGCTCTGAATTCCTCAAAATTGCTCAAACAATGGTCCGTTCCTATATAATAATCTTGGTTCTAACTTCTGGCAAGGTCTGGTTGTCGTCTTGGCAAGCGATTTTCACAGTGAAATGTCAGATTGTATTGCAAGTTGTCCCCGCATTTGTTTGTTATGATGCTCAGCAGAGCTCCAATTGTTTCAAACATGCGTGTCTTGTGAGGTAATTCAAAATTATTTTCGCCTGAAATAATGTGCGTGATGCAAAAGATCACCACGCCCATATATGGCAATAAAACATCCGATAGCCTTCTCTGCAAATGCCTTCAATTGCATCTTACTTTCCTCAAGGTGTGAAGGAAACGATTATGTCATTCCTGTGCGCTGACAAGTAGGTTATCTCCCGTAGTGGCTATCAAACTTTCAGCGTATTACCATCGTGGTGAAGAACGCACCCTGGCCTTATCAGAGATTAAACAACTGCGCTAGGCGATTTTAGAGTTAATCTTTAGTCTGATGTCGGCCACACCCGAGATTAACCAACATGGTTGTCGGTAAGTATTGCATTACCTGTCTACTCTCTCAGAAAGGATGGTCAGATAAACAGACAAGACGAATTATTGCTGATAAAAGTGTAAGAATGTCTGAAAATACAAAATATCTGCTACATAGCAGAGAAAGAAAAGGGTGCCGACCACTGAAAAGAGTAATAAGTCACTACAACAACTGCCACAGAATACGGCGTAATGGACAAGAGAGCGGCCACAAAAGAATGTCACATATACAAGGTATGTATGATTCTACATCTTGTAGTGACGTTTCTTCAAGTGCAGTGTTATAATCGTTTCCTGCATTTATAACATCATTTTTGTTTTCAACCTGTCTATTGTCAGACCCACTAGCTGTGACCTCTCATCAAGTATTTTCATTCTGTCTTGCATCTGATTACGGTTATCTACAGGAAAGCCACTTGGTTGGTAAAATTGCTAACTGTGCGTTAACTGGTGCAGACAAAATAATCTTTAAAGTAAAATTAATTTAATTAATTCTTCTTTTACAAAGATCTTCCCATTCGAGTGCTGCGTCCCAGCACCAGAAAGGGTCCAACCTTTGCAGTTTTCAACTAATAGCAGTTGCATTTAATCCCCCCACACATACACACGCACATACACACACAGTTACTTAAACTAGCTAAATTTTTTTGTCTTTATCTAATCATACTTCTGTCCCGATGGCGATAGTGCCCAGTGCCCTGTATAGAGAGTGACGACAACTAAGGTTCGACCGAAAATGGCGGCCAAACCCGTATCGCCGGAAAAAGGACCCAATCGCGACTTTCAAAATTAGCTACAAATACAGTAGCACATATTTGTATCTAAGGTCCTTTTTCCAGCGATACGGGTGCTGAACCCGTATCGATGGCGATAACTTGTAAATGTTTTTTTTTTAAATCTAATTTTACACAGTACAGTTTATTCAGTCTGCTTTTTGTTTTTTATGGTTTGTATTACATCATTTAAAATATAAATATATAATTAAAAATAAATTAAAGGTTATAACAATTATCCGATATTTCAGCTGAGATCATAATAGTTATATAAGTCGTTCACGAGGGAATTATTAACTATTGCAGATTAAAGTTAACTATTACCAAGGAAGGTTGACTATTGCGGATAAGTGATAACTTGTGTGGATAAAAGTAAATTTATGTTATTAAAAGTTAACTATTGTGGATAAAGGTTATGTATATTGTGGATACAAGTTAACTTGTGCGGATACAAGTTAACTTTTGCGGATAAAAGTTAACTTTTGTAGATAAAAGTAGGAACATGATTTATGAAAGAAGCGAGTGTGACTCGTATATGTTTGTGTGACGTCACATTTACCACACCCGACCTCCCCCTATCGTCACACAACGTCACAGATTGTTGACCCCCTCCTCCCTCACTAAGTAACGTCATATGTGGACGACCCTATAGAGTTATTATATTTCCTAATACTCATTCCAGGTTAGAAACAGCCAGTGCTGTATAATCATTTATAAAAACAGCCATTAAAACGTTCGGGAAAGAAAGAACGTATTAATGCACGCTAGAGAAAAGAGAATCATTTTAGGTTTGACAGAAAAAAGACAATCATTTTATGTATGAGAGAAAAGAGACAATCATTTTTGGTATGACAGAAAAGAGACAATCATTTTAGGCATGAGAGAAAAGAGACATCATTTTAGGTATGACAGAAAAGAGACATCATTTTAGGTATGACAGAAAAGAGACAATCATTTTAGGTATGAGAGAAAAGAGACATCATTTTAGGTATGACAAGAAAAGTGACGATCATTTTAGGTATGACAGAAAAGAGACAATCATTTTAGGTATGAGAGAAAAGTGACGATCATCTTAGGTATCTTCTTCTTCGTTCGTCCTGAAAAGGACGTTAGTTACGTTGTGTCCGTTTACAGCGAAGCTGCGATATTTGCGCCTTTCGGCCAGACACATCCGACTTCAGCACGGCATTTTTTGGGACCGGGTTAGCCTTCCCTCTTCGACCCCTACTCACTCAGCCAGACTGCAGTGATGCAGCCTGTTTCCAGGACCACCTCTTGGAGGTGGAGTAGGGTCTTGGTCAGCTCTGGTTCGCTGACCCTGACGCAAGCAGTCTAGCTATGGGTCGCTAACTGCATTTCTCACTGTTGACGCGTCTTAGGTCGCATTTTAGGTATGACAGAAAGGAGACAATTAAAAAAAAAAAAAAAAAAAAAAAAACTTAGTTCTGTCTTTTGACCCAACAACATTTCCTAGGTTTGCAGTTCCCGTGACATCTTCAATACCCACCCTGTTTTAACGTACGTTAATCTTGCTTTGTACAAATGTCTAAATCATTCATTCATTCATCTGGTGCTACGGAGTTCGTGCACTGTGCTGAGATCCTCCTTGTGTGATCTAAGGGAGGAGTTCGGAGCACTAATGGAGTAGTCCGTGTGTAATGAAGACAGTCCTTAAAAACCAAACCACAACATTCATTCATTCATTCATTTCTTTTCATGTTTGCTCCTTACGGAGCATGCAGCCAGCACTGTAGCTGGTCCCCTTGCAGGAAGCCTGCACCATTCATTCACATTTTTTTGCAATGGCTCCATCAGGAGGTTATAATTCTTCTTTCAGATATCCGGGGCATATTCGTGGCATTCGTAACACAGCGATTCATTCAGTCGATGACCTTCACCTTCCTAGGAAGCATCAGATTTCAACAAACTCATGCCAAGAACCTCCTGCTCTGTGCCTTCAGCTCAAAATCTTTCCCTGTTTTCTGTATCACGGTCATTCTTGTCTCAACATTCTCTTCTCCGTGTGTGGTACACCCCGTGTGTTATAGCGGCCTCAAAGAGGAACCACTAATGGTAACACTGTAACCAGGGCCGGTGCTACCATTAGGCCAACTAGGCGGCCGCCTAGGACGCAGACCTCAGAGGGGCGCAGAATGTAGAGTGTCAGTGTGTTAAGAGAGTGAGAAGTGTTAGAAACCAGAATAATTACTTAGCCTTGCCTAGGGCGCAAAATAGTCTGGCACCGGTCCTGACTGTAATCTTCCAAACAGTTCGTAACATTGCGACTAAGGAGGGTTGGGCATTGTGTTAGTTACTGTAGATACTTAAAGCCAAAATAACTCCACCAACAAATTGAACTTACCTTCAAAAATTGACATGACTGCAATAGGTACGCCCATGTTGGTGTCTCTACAGCTCTGGACGCAAACACCAACACCAAACAGCTGTAGTGCTAAGAAGCCGTGGATAACAGCAATAATACCCAACACAAAGGCCGTGAAAAAAATGTCTGAAATATAAGACAATTCATGTACATAAATATAGTCTATACATTACAAAGACGAACACCCAAAAAAGTGTAGATAGGCAGCAGATAGACATAACGACATGAAGACACACCCACGGATAAATAGATATATTAGATTTAACGATTGCCACACAGACAATTGATAGAAAGACAAATAAACACATACAATGGACAGACAGACCAGACAGACCGACAGACCGACAGACAGACAGACAGACAGACAGACAGACAGATAGATAGATAGATAGATAGATAGATAGATAGATAGATAGATAGATAGATAGATAGATAGATAGATAGATAGATAGATAGATAGATAGATAGATAGATCAGAGCTATATTTCGTTTCAGAAAATAGTCGACTGGATCATTTCACGAATTCATCCAGGAGTCAGGAAGATAGTTATATAAAGATGAGATCCTAATGATGTTCGAAGTAAGAAGCGACAGTTGAAGACGCAATGACCATCTGTTCAGTAAATTAAATATTGAACAGACAGACAGACATATATCTATGCGAGCAAAACAAACAAACAAACATTCATTGCTTTTAAGAATGTCGTCTCAGGAGAGAAACGGATTAACAGCGTCGTGTTCGTTAAACGCTTTGGTGAAAGGAACCAGATAGTTGCCAGACCGATAACTGTGAGAAAAATAGATTTGGCAATGCTCATAAAACTGAGGCCTTGTATAGTGAAGTCTCTGAGACTTCAATTCACTACAGCAGTACCTGCTTTAAGACTACCTTTATTATCGTCACCTCCCTTAACTTCCCCAAGGAACATAGGCCTTCAACAAACGTATGCCAAGACTTTCTGTCCCGTGCTATCAGGTCAAGGTCTTTTAGTATCTCCGTCATTCCCTTTATTCTGTCTTCAGTTTTCTTCTCCATGTCTTCATTGATGTCGCTCTACCTTTCTTACCCTGGGTATTCCAAAACAAAGAATGTCTGGTTATGATATTAACAGGTTTCTTCGATGTGTGTCTTATCCATCTCCATCGTCTTCTTCTCGTCTCTAATTCAACTGGCAACTATCTGGTTCTTGCCATAAATTCCATATTAATGATTTCGTTGTGGCAGTGTTCAACCCAGGTGTGATTCGATTAATCGTGAGAGCGAATGCTGGGTGGAGCAACGACTTATGATCGTGTGTCAAAGATGTTTTGAAGTTGGAGGGGGCGGCAGCAAACTGATGGTTGATGTATGCTATCTCTATTGTGAATGATGATGAACAAACTTCTAATGTAGCAAATATTGGCTGACACACTGTTGACAATTAATGTCTTTATTAATGACAAAAGAGCAGTATCTACAATTAGGCGAACACTGTGCCTCAATTTAAAGTAGAATGGACTTCAAAATACAGTCTTAACGTTGACATTCTGACTGGTCAGGAAGCTGTTCTTTCATAAATCTGCATACTGTTATGTTTTCTAAGTCTGGCCGTTGTCAAACTTGCTGAGTTGTTCTTTAAACAAATTTTACTAGGTTCTTCTGGCTTGGATGTAGTATACTGGCCCACTACCAGAGTTGGAAACTTTATCCGTTAGCCCTTTAAATATTAGTTAATGACGTTAGTCTATGTCTGTACTGCTTAACCCTACTTGTACGTATTTCTCGAACTATCTTCAGGATTGCAACTAGTAATGATTTACATACCATTTTCTTGACTAGATGCTTGAACCAAATAACTTGACCGTAGCTCGATAACAACATACCGTTGTTGGAAGAATCTTGATCTGTCTTCTCTGCAAACTGCAGTCAGTATTACACTTGATGATAGTACCCGAGCTAGTTCTTTCCTTCTGCCTTCTACATCGTACAGATGTCTACCCTTCCTAGCCTACGCTAACTGTCACATAGCTAGCTTACAGCACGGAGTAAAGTAAAGGGTAAAGACTGCTTTTTCCGACTACCCACGGGTTTATATACCCCTATGTCATGTGACCAAGTCACCTTATTCACAAATTATAACCCCGTTATTCTAATCCCAGTTATCTCCCTTTCGTACCAAATCGTCATAATACTCCAAATCCTTCTATTCTATGCAATCTCCCATTTATGAAAGTCTGTAGCTTTTTGGTTGTTGTTTTTGTTGGTCTCCATGTTTAGTAGCTATGCAATAGGACTGACTTTACGTTTGAGTGGAAAATTCTGATTTTTGCGTTAGACCTGATTTCTTTTTATTAATTTCTTTTCGCATGTGTGCTAATATAACTTGAAAGAGAAATAAAGAAAAGTAACAATTTAACCCACCAAGCATGTCGCAGATGGAACTAAGGAAGGTTGAATATCTACTCCATCTTGCAAAAACTTCAGGCAAAAAAAAAAAACATTCAACGAATATAAAGAAGTCGTTCAAAGCAATTCCCACTTTTTCCTCATTAGTTTCACTTCTGTCTCCAGCTCTCTTGTCTGTTCGGTCTTCCTCTGCCTCCCTTACCCTGGGGATTCCAGAACAAGGACTGCCTTGTAATGGTATCAACAGGTTTCCTCAATGTGTGTCCTATCCGTCACCACCGTCTTCTTCTCATCTCTTGTTCCACTAGCATTTGTCTGGTTCTTGTCATCAGTTCCACATTTGTGACTTTGTCATACCATTTCAATCCTTCTATTCTACGCAAGTACTCGTTTATGAAAGTCTGTAGCTTTTTAGTTGTTGTTTTTGTTGTTCTCCATGTCTCTGAGCCATACAATAATACTGACTTGACATCTGAGTTGAAGATTCTTATTTTCGTGTTTCATTTGATTTGTCTTGATCTGCATTTGTTTCCTAATTCAATTCAAACTCATCTTGCTTTTTGTATTCTTATTTTGATATCCTTGTCTGTCCCTCCAGCTTTGTCTATACTGCTGCCAACATATGTGTACGATTCTACATCTTGTAGTGATGTTTCTTCAAGTTTCATTTTACTAGTTCATTTCTTGTATTTATTCTCATATCTTTGTCTTTTTCCTGTATTAGCAGGTACAGAAAGTACAAAGAAAGTGTGTGTGATATAAGGGGAATAAGTAAAGTGAGAAATGTAACCAGAAGGGGAGAGAAAAAGGAAAATAACAATAAGTGTGGACACTCAATGACTCAAGGAGAGATTAAAAATAAATAACACAGTTCAAGGAAGAAGAAAATGATAGAAAGAAAAAAGGAAAGAGATAAATGACCGGCATTAGTTAGGAATCGAATAACAGAAAATGAAAAATGACAGTGAGACAATTTCTATTAATCATGGTTTGATCATTCTACCTGTAAAGTTAACAAACTACGTGTAAAGTTAAGAACCTAACCGTAAACGTAACAGTTTAATTAACAGTCAAATTAACAGTCTGCCTGTTCATATTAACAGTATAGTTATCAAGTTAATAACCTCCTTCTAAAGTTAGCAACCTAACTATCAACAACGTTTCTGTCAAGTTAACCTCACCTGTCAAATTAACACTCTGCATTTCATGTTCACTGTCTGTGTATCAGGTTAATAACTTCCTACTAAACAACCTCATGCTTCTAAAATTAGTAAACTAACTATCAAGTTAACCAATCTGTAAAGTTAACAACCTATCTGTCAAGTAAACAACTTATGTGTAAAGTTAGCAACCTAACTTTAAACTTAACGGTATGTCTGTAAAATTAAAAGTTTGCATAACACGTTAACGAACAAAAGTAACAAGTTATTAACCTCCTTCTAAAGTTAGCAACTTAATTATCAAGTTATTAACTTATCTGTCAAGTTAACAACCTACCTGAGAGATGTGAAAAGTCTGTTATCCCACCACAATTCCCATATGGCGTACATGAGACAATTAAACCTGCAGACCAAGCAAAGTATTTGTGAAGTGTAGAGACACAAGTATTTTTTCTAAAATCTACGCTTTTCTTTGATTTCATAAACTGTGTGTGCATGTTTTACCCTTAAGATTAAGATTAAGTTATTTTACCAGTTTCCTGATAAGAGTGAGTGCCTTTTATATATATATATATATATATATATATATATATATATATATATATTATATATATATATATATTATATATATATATATATATATATATATATATATATATATATTGTTTTGAGTTAAATGCCTCCTTTTCCATGTTCGGTTATGAAATGAGACTTTAAAATCTTTTTCCATGTTTGGTTGTGAGATAAAATAAAGTGTCTTTTTTTCCATGTCTGGTCTTGAGTTAGTTGTCTTTTCCACGTTTAATTGTGTGTCGTGAAACATTCTAAATCCTCATATATAAATTAGAAATTAAATGTAACGCCTAACGAATTAATTCAATAAAAGGAAAGAAGAATGGTAAAGAACAGTGCTGTCACAATGACTGTACTCGAGATCCCCCTTTTTCTACTTCGTCTGCATATTGTAACGCTTTCACGTTTGATAGTAAAGCCTATAGCAGCATACACGCCTTTCTAACAATAAAACGTGTACTGTATTTCTTAGAAAACCTTGAGATACGCAAGCTGATTAATGACCTAGATTAATACTAGCATTAATTTCATTTTATACACTGCGTAATGAAAAGACAGATGAATTTAGGGTAGAGAGAGAGAGGGCTGAACGGAGGAACGTATGCAACACTAACACGCGTCTCGCGATATAAAATTAATGCCACCCCCAAGCGTAAGGCATGAAGCACTAACTTTTTTTCAAATAGACAGTGATAAAAAACACTACCAATACGAGGGTTAGGTTTAAAAACCTGTTTAATGCTTATTAGTAAACATGACATTATACTGTTTTATGTCTGAAAGCCTGACAGTACCGAGACACCACATCGTATCGAAGTGAACGGGAGGTAGAAGAAAATGCATATTTTGAACGCAGCCACTTAGCTCCATTAAATGTATATATTTGGGTTCCTTAGGACTTGCTGACAAAGAATATGTTAAGTGTTACGCAAATAGTCTAGGAATTAACAAATTATAGCCAAAAGAAAATAGTGAGGGTGTCTGACAGCACCAAATCATAATCGCACAGTGGCATGTTTTGAAACCACCATTTTACGGGAAATAGGCCAACATGTTAAATCCGATTTGATTGGCGGGAAGTATATGTAAGACGAAACACGATTAGTCGGACTGCAAATACTAATTTTGGTTGTTAGGGGAAACGTAGGAAGGGTAAATTTTTTCAAAAGCTTGTGTAAACATGGTCCTATTGGCTAGACCCGCTGATATAGTCAATTAGGTGCGTCTGTTCAGTGCCACATTTTAGAATAAACTTACTAAGAAACAGTGCGTTGAGATCCAGCTCATATTTTTCTAAATAAAAGCCTGGGACAGAGGCAGATCGGAATTTGTGCCATAATTCATCGCCAGTCAACGTATTTGTTTATTATTTCCATGAATTGTGGTAAGATTGACATATTTGATATCTTTTTGATGAAAATTGAATGTGAATTGATAATTTATGTCTGTATATGTGTGTGGTTCAGTAGCAAACATGAGGCAAAGCCTAGATATTGCTCCAACCTGAACAGAACTTGTCGGAGAAAAGTATAACTGCATGGAATTGCCAAACAGTACTGTGACACCTATCTTATTGTATAGAAGGAAATAATGCTGGAATTGCAGAGGCGTAGTAACCATTAGGGAGAAGAATACTGGTGTAAATTGTTTCAGATGAAGCTAGCAGTTGGCCTACCGCTCTGAACTCAGTGTTTGTTATGTATTGTGTTCAGTGTGGAAATAGATTATAAATTAGTTCTGAAGTAGGAGGTACAACCTTCTTGTTTCAGGGACCGTGGTCCTAACTTATTGAAGCAGCACCTGGTCTGAGTTTTGCTGAATCCAGAGGCTGATAGCATACCCCTTGGTCCAGATAGCGACCAGTGTTGGTTCTCAAGTATACGGTGAAGCAAGCGAGCAGAAGAGACTGTTTCCTGCCGCCCTCACAGAAGATAAGATTCTGTGGCCAGAGCAGCTCAATCTTATGTACCCCCCTCTAAAATTGACAGTATATTAAAGAAAGAGGGACAATAAATTGTTTCAATTGACAGGAACTGTGAACTTTTCCCAATACTATTTCCACCATAAGCAAACACTTGAAGTCATGATGACAAACAACAACCAAGCTTGAACAAGTCAGTATTACCTCATAGTACTACATCACAACTTACACACATATGATAATAATAATAATATATGCCAATACAAAGAGTCTATCTATAAATTGTGTACATATAACTTGTGATTACATTTGATTGTGATTCCTGGTTAACTTTGTAGTTGAATCAGGGTATCTAATATTTGAAGGAATTAATACATATATTTTTAAACTTTAACACTTGACTCATTTAAGATAGTCTTATAGAGTGTTATATGTGTGTGAGTGTCACAGTGTTGTAAAGTGTTGTGGAATAAATTAAATTGTTTATCTGTCTGTTGTTGTTGTGACTTACACTTCATCATTATCATAACCCTAGACATTCAACGTAGTCATCACAATATTCCAGAATAATTCTGACTGAGGTATAAATGTGGTAGCAAGTAAGGTCATCTGTAATACACCACACTTATTAGATACAGATACCTTCACAGCTGATCTCAGTCATTACACTAAGTCCCCTATAACTATTTATATCATCCCACTTTACCACATATATTGGGGTCCTGTCCGGGATTTTGAATCTTCTCCTATTATATATATTGGGGGGTAATTCACTTCAGGGAATAATAAAGAATTAAAAGGTATCCTTGGGTGGAAATAAATAAGGTTGAGCTCTCAGTGCTTGTGGTTGTCCCTAGTTAATTAGACATAGATAAAATTGTTTGGTTAAATATTTTATACATTTACCTGTTAGAAAATGGCGGACCTGGCCAAATTTCGATCTGCTGCTGTGCAGACTGCTAAAGAGTTAGGAATGGACGGGCAAGTTATGATTGCTTATGTCACTACTGAATGTGACAAATATATTGAACGTGAAGAAAGAAAATTTGAAGCCGAAAGAAGATTAGAATCTGAAAGATTAGAAAAAGAGGCTGAAAGAAGGTTAGAGGCTGAAAAAGAAATTAAGAGGTTGCAGATTGAGGCTGACAAAGAGGCTAAAGCATTGGAGGCAGATAAGGAGATTAAAAGGCTCCAGTATGAAGAGAAGAAGCTGGAGGCAGAAAGAGAAGACAAGAGACTGGCTACAGAAAGAGAGGAAAGAAGATTGACTGCAGAGAGGGAAGCAGAAAAGGAGGAGAAGAGATTACAAAGGGAACATGAGTTACGACTAAGGGAGTTTGAGTTTCAAGGCCATGCTCCTGAAAATGGTGCCAGTCCTTTTACCTCCGATGCTACTGCTAGTCAGGGAGCCTCAACCTCAGCTATGAACTTTCATTTAGATCATTTTGTTGAGAAAGACGATGATATTGAGAGCTATCTAAATAGATATGAACTATTAGCTACCACGTATGGGTTAGAGAGAGAAAGGTGGAGCTTAAAGTTATCTCAAGGACTTCGTGGTGCAGCTTATGAAGTTTTTGCCAAAATGAGCAGAAATGATCAAGAAAATTATGACATGCTAAAGCAGGCTCTTTTGTTAAGATATGAAAAGAATGGAGAATTTTATAGAAAAAAATTTAGGAATGCTAAACTACTGTCAGATGAAACCTATCACCAGTTCTCTGCACGGTTAGAGACATACTTGGAGAAATGGACTTCTCTGGGGAAAACCCAAGATCTTAAGGAAATGATCCTTATAGAACAATTAAGAGAGTCCATGGCTCCAGACCTGAGAAAGTTTCTCATGGAACAAGGTGCAGAGAGACTGGGTGAGCTACTAAATGTCGCTGAAAGGTATCAGGCAGCTCAAGCAGAGGTAACAGGTAACAAAAGGAAACAGGTAGACTATTTTAAGGCACCACAAAACTTTGATACGTTTGATCCTAGAGATCAGAACAAAGGTAAGCACCAGTTTGATAGGCCACGGTATGACAATAAAAATAAAACCCCACAATTCGATGAAAGGAAATTTGATGAAAGAAAATCTTTCAACCAAGGAAGGAGGTGGTGTAAAAATTGTCAGATGGACAATCATGATACTGACCGTTGTAGAAGGAAACCTGTGTATATGGCCACTGATAAAGTTGATATTTAGTTGGATATAATATATGTTGATAAAGTACACCAGAACACTCCTAGGCGGGAAGACAGGCGTCTATCATCATCAGTTGACAAGATCCCTATGGTGTTGCCTGCCCCACTGTAGTGTATGGAATGTCAACTTGACCTACGCAGTGTTGTGTAGACATGGATGGAGTGTATAATGTGCGAATGATGATAAGGGTTCGTGTTGTTGACAAATGTTCTCTTCTCACACTCATGTATGACCGGAAGTCATCGACACCAACGACTGTGTACCTTTTCTAAAGTTTAATTGGACGTACACACTCGACAGCACAGATAGTGACAAATCACAGGTTGCCATAATACATCATAGTACAGTGGACAAATGGTCTTGCAATGTTACATGGGCACTCATGTAGAATAATGGTATAATGGACTGTCAATAGCCAAGCACTCAGTATCGCCCATACATATATCATCTGACGTCACTGACTGAGCACGTCAGCTTGTAAACAATATTTCAGATGACTTCTAAACCTAATCTCGTTTAGCAACGATTCTTCAACATAATGTTCAGCACATATTTTTCCATATAATAATATTGAACCGCTAACAATGGGTTCTCATGTGTAGCAGTGATCTCTGGACTGATCAAGCGATAATACGGGCATCCCTTTTTCTCTTCTTGAAAGTCCTACATGTTTTGGTTCCAAGATGGCTCCACTCGTGAACTGTCACTCACGTTTGAATACAGATAATGAATCTGTTCTAAAGTTAGTCATTCATACAACATTTCGTTGCTCTGTAGATTTGGTCATGAACAATAGACTGCATTCTACAGAATATAGTGCTGCTAGGAATCGAAGTCGTTTTTCATCGAGTCAAATATATTCTCTTAAACATTCAAATCGTAATTATCGACAATGGTGGCTTCGATCGAGAGTTCATAAGAGTATCTTTGATTACCTTGGTAGAGGGAATATGAAACTGCCATTCCTTGGCAAGATGAATAAACACTGGGGTAAAGCATACACGATAGGTCTAGACGACTATCACTTTCCCCAAAACCACTGAGATCACTTTTTCAAGGCATCAAGCCGACATAGCAAAACACACACAGTCCCTATCAGGACGAAGCCAAATCACACCACTCAAGCGACACATCCGCCGAATAGCCTTTGACCTCTCTAGAGACAACAGAACATATAGTTCGACTTAGATATGTAAAGATATACAGATATAAGACAGACTTGTCCTACTCAGACAAACAATACACATAAATTCAGGCCATAGATATTCTGAAGCAAGAACAATCTATTATTACCCAAACAACGAATAAATCGCAGTAAAATGTATTTATCCGCGGAGTTCAAGGGAAGTAACTCAATAATGACTTTCCCTTAAGCACTAAAAAATTACCTATGTATAATATTGTAAGATATCAAAGACTGCACGTAACAGTCTTACCACACCTCCGGGAAAAAAAAAAAAAAAATGGAACATTTTTTTTTTTTTGAAATACATCTAGGAGCAACGTACAATAGGCTCACAACGCATGAATAATGCGCAGATGAAAATATCAGGAATACCTATAACGCCTAATATGAGGCTAAGTCGACTTATGGAGCGACTGGTGAGAATGTGTCTCATAAACTGAGAGAAATTATTTCTCTACAAGTATATTTTTCCAGGAAGGTGTCATCAAAGTATAATACAATTCTGGCAATTACACAATGCCTAAAAAATTCATATCATCACTACGTATTAGATATCTTAAATTTATGATTTATGAAGAAAAAATCATCAAAGCACAGCGGTGAATATACATACATGAACCGCTATGTAGTGATACAATCATTATATTATTAAATTACAAATGTGTATCTATCATGATATAGAAAAGGAACTACTATAGAACTAGACATATCAAGAAGTCTAAGCCCTAATAGTTATGTGGAATCATGTGGGCATCTTGACAGAATGTCTGCCATCACATTATCTGATCCCCGAATAGCTCGCACAGAGAAATGAAAAGGTTGAAGAGCAATTGCATATCGAGTAGACCTCGAGCTCTTCAAATTCTTACTCTGTATAGCAGTAAGAGCTTTTTGGTCTGTTTCTACTATGAAATGTGCGCCTAGAAGGAATCTCTGTAGTTTGAGGATCGACCAAACCATAGCTAATAGCTCACGGTCTAAAACCGAATAATTCCTTTCTGCCGCATTAAGTTTTCTGGAAATATACATTACAGGATGCAGAGTTCCAGAGTACTCTTGCATTAGTGCCGCTCCAATCCCAGTGGATGAAGCGTCACTACGAAGAACGAATGTCTTATCTTTAGTGGGTAGCACTAAAATAGGTGGTGTTGAAAACAGTGTTTTAATCTTATCCAGAGAGCATTGGCATTCCTGAGACCAGTGGACCACATTAGGCGAACCTTTCTTTAGAAGTGTTGAGAGAGGTGCCATGATAGAGGATAGATTCTGAATGAATCTGCCATAAAATTGAATAAGACCTAACAGACTTCTCACCTGTTTTTTAGTCTTAGGGATTGAGATGTTAAGTATCTTACTAGTATTATGGTCCTCTGTCTTTAGGAAACCATGACCAACTCGGTGGCCTAGGAAAGAAATTTCGCTAAAACCAATATAGGCTTTAGAGGGTTTCGCTGTCAGGTTGTGCTCACGCAAAGTAGACAGCAATTCATCTAACCCTGAATAGTGATCTTCCCAAGTATCGCTGAAAAGACAGATGTCGTCTAGATATGCAATGACATCTGACCGATAAGATAGGATTCGGCGCATCATGCGTACGAACGTAGCTGGTGCGTTCATAAGACCGAAAGGCATAAAATTCCATTGGAACAAACCTCTAGGTGTTGAAAAAAGCCGTGAGAGGTTTGGCGCGTTCAGATAAAGGAACTTGCCAATATCCCTTAGACAAATCAAGTTTAGTGAAAAAATGAGATTTGGAGAGTCGAGTAAGTAGCTCTTCCAGTAAAGGCATAGGTTCGGCATCGAACTTCGTTACTTGATTCAATTTTCGATAGTCAACGCAAAGACGTATGTTATTGTCTTTTTTACGCACAATAACCATCGGCGAAGAATACGCAGAGGTGGATGGTTCGATTATTTTCAAATCTATCATCACATCCAACTCTTTCTCGACCTGTGCTTGGAAATGTATAGGTATAGGATAAGGTCTAACCCTAATAGGAGTATGGTCAGTTAGCACAATGTCATGTTGAATGACATTAGTTTGTCCAGGGATGTCAGTGAGTACATCCTGAAATGTTTGCAACATAGTTGAAACTTGTCGCTGTTCTCCTAGAGACAAATCAGGAGAGACAGTAACGTTCTTCCATGATTCACTGGAATGAAGTGGGATCATTGGAAGAGGAAGATTTACATCTGAAAAACTTGTTTCCTCATCCTGTATCACGGACAGTGATGAGTAATGACCATGTGGTACTGGAGAATTGTCCGTTGCTTGGAAAATGGGTTGCAAATAATCCGGACGTTCATGGAATTCAGTAAGCATATTGATGTGGAAGGTTTTATGCTTCCCATCAATATCGACAATATAGTCGACATCGGAAATTTTCGATATTATATCGTACGGACCTTTCCAAGAAATAAGTAATCTGTTTTCCCTACAAGGTAGTAATACAAATGCTTTGTCACCAGGACAAAGTTGTCGTAAGCATCTCTTCTTATTGGCAAATTGCCTTGCCTTCTGTTTCGCAAATTCAGAAGAAGAAGTTGCTAATTTGCATGCTTCGATAATCTTTTGTCTCAACGCGATGACATATTCGTAGGATGACTTTGTGTCATCGTCAATATTGTCAGATGTTATGAGATCGTGAAGCAACGACATAGGGCCACGCGGACGCGCGCCAAAGACGAGTTCAAAGGGAGAAAATCCCGTATGTTCATTGGGTACCTCTCTGTAAGCGAAGAGGGCCGCAGGTAAAACTCTGTCCCAGTCTTGAGGATGATCCTCAGTTATCTTCCCCAGTAAGTTTTTAAGTGTTCTATTAAGGCGTTCGACCATACCATTAGACATTGGATGGTAGATACTACTTAAAGATCTATCTATCTGCAGGGTAGACATTACTTGAGACATGGTATCTGATATTAGTTGGGTGCCATGGTCTGACAATATCTCTCCGGGGAACCCCAGACGAGAAAATATAAGCCAAAGAGCATCTGCAATATCAGCAGTAGTAATGCTCTTCAGAGGAATAGCCTCTGGCCAACGTGTGCACATATCAACACACGTCAAGATAAACTGATGTCCTCTGGCAGACTTGATCTTAAATGGACCAATAATGTCTATGGCCATTTTTTGAAACGGCCGAATAGGAATGTCCGCCGCCTGAATGGGTGCAGCATGCCGTGGACCTTTGGATTTAACTTCCTGACATACTTTACAAGATTGACAATAAATCCGTATGTCCTTGTTTACCAATGGCCAAAAGAAAGCCGCAAGGACTCTTGACTTAGTACGGGAAAAACCCATGTGTCCAGCACACTGAGAGTCGTGAGCGTGCTGCAAAATTTTAACTCTCAAATTCTTGGGAACCAGGATTTGAGAATGACTTGACGTAATGGAGTCTTGAACCATACGTACAAGTACGCCATTCTTCTTTGTAATCCACGATTTACGACTTGTGTCCTTATTCGGATCACCTTTAGTTGCAAGAATGAAGAATTTCTTCAGAGTGGGATCATCTTCTTGCTGTTTTATAAACGAGTCACGAGAAATTACCAAGGGATTATCTTGGTTATGCACTTCATTATCTTCAGTAGATGAAGTTTGAGGCACATTAAGAGCCTGAGCTCTAGTGACTACAGCGTTAGCAATCTGCATGTTTTGCCTTTCCCAAGTGGAAATTTGTTGCGGAGTGCATTCCTTGACTCCATGAATGCGACCGATGATGAGGTCAGCGATCGGATTCGGAAGAAGACATGCGTGTACATCTCCTGTAAAGAAAGGAGTAGCAATCCTAATGATAGCGGTAGAGTATTTCTCTAATGTGCCGCCAAATGTTACACATTTGACTACTTGTCCAGTGGCACGGGAAGGATCTACGAGTGACTGCCTAACACCAATTGTGGTGCATCCAGAATCAAATAGCACAGAGACTGGATTGTTATTCACTAAACCCTTATGTAAGACAAGAGACCCTCTTCCATCATGCGCGACTGATGCTGGAAGAGCAGGAAGAGGATGGCCACAGCTTAAAGTAGTCACTGTGGTTGGCTCAAATAACGTTTTGCATTGGGGGCACTGAGATGCTCTCCCAAAATCAAAAGCGGCACATGCCATATTACTAGCATCATTATTATCTTTACTCTGTTTATAGGCTTCATGGGACTCTTGTTGTGCAGAGTTTGCCTGAAAATGTGGTTTATGTCTTTTGTATTGAGATCTACCTCGGTTATTATCACCTCTGTAGTTATTGTTACCTCTATTGTAACCCCTATTTGGGTTTGAGTCATAGTACCCTTGGTTACCATTATCATATTCATTATAATGAGTATCTCTGTAATTATGATCTTGTTGACTCCAAGACGGATAACCCTGATAGTTTCTATAATTACTTCCTCTACGGAAATTCCTATAATTATGACCACCCCTGTGTCGAGAGCTATCAGGTCGTCTCCAGTTCTTTGAAGAAGAACCCTGAAATGATTGGTTACCTTGGTTTTGATAACTATTATGGTTACCTTTTTTTCAAATCTGTTTTGAGGTCCCTGAAATCTGTGTGAATAATTGGGATTGTATGGTGTTGCTGAAGCAACTGGCATACTCTCCTTAATCTTAGTGTTGCCAAAAGTCACGTCGGGGTGTGCAGTGACATATTGGGAACAATATTCTTCCATTTCTTTTAGAGATTTAGGTTTACGCTCATGTATAAATTCAAGGAAAGGTTTGTTCACACATGACATAATCTTATCTCTGAGCAACAAATCCATAAGTCCTTCATACGTTTTTTCCGTTTTGGAAAGCTCAATCCAACGATCAACTGTGAGACGTGCCTTTGCAGTGAATTCTGAGAATTCTACCCCGTCTCAGGTACCATCGTCTTAAATAAAAGGCGATAGCCTTCCTCACTTAGCTGATATTTTTTTATCAAAGCCGCCCTAATGACATCATAATTATCCTTATCTGCTTCTCCTACAAGGCATAATCTAGTCAAAGATTCACCTTTCAAGTTTTCTGATAATTGATTAGCGTATTGTGATTTATCCACATTATGTGTACGACAAGAACGTTCAAATCTATCCAGCCAGAATGTAATATCGTCACTGGACTGATTGAACGGTGGAACCTTAACCTTGTAAGTAGAAGGTTTACCATTACCACTAGATGCCTGATTAACATTACTCATACTTGTCAATCTCAATTTCTCCAACTCAAATTCATGTTCTCTTATTGCTTTTTTCTCTTCAGCATCTAATCTTTTTTGTTCAGCCTCCCTGTCTAATCTTTTTTGTTCAGCCGCAGCTTCTCTTTCCAATTTTTTTTGTTCAGCTTCACTGTCTAATCTTTTTTGTTCAGCTTCACTGTCTAATCTTTTTTGTTCAGCTTCACTGTCTAATCTTTTTTGTTCAGCCGCAGCTTCTCTTTCCAATTTTTTTTGTTCAGCTTCAAATCTCCTTTCCTCTACCTGCATCTGCAATTTCTTTTGTTCAGCAGCAGCCTCAGCTTCTTTTTCTAATCTTTTCTCTTCCGCCATAGCTTTTCTTTCTTCTGCAGCTAATCTTTTCTCTTCTGCAGCTAATGCTTTGTCATATTGAGCAACTGCCCATTGTTCTAATTGTTGACCAGTCTTATCAAGAGCTTTCCCTTGAGTAATGAAATAATCTAGAGTAGACATGATGCCTAACAATAATACTAATCACCTGAATCAATAATAATACCCCAAGTTCTCAATGACCTGATTAATCAGTATACTATCCCAATATCTGTGGGTCACAAGCCTTTAATAAGGTCTTGTATAATAGTAATAATAATCAGGTACTGGTCTATACCATAATCCAAGTGCAGTGCACAGGCAATTGTGTCTTATGAAATATACCCATATAAAACATATGTCAACCAACAGAATACATAAAGTACAAATAGGACTGACAATACAAGAACGTTTGCAGAAATCAAAATAAATCAAATAGGGAAATCAATGAAGATAATCACTGAATCTGCAAAGAATAACAACACAAATGACGTCACAATATATGAATATAAATTATGAATAGAACTGAAAGATAGAAAAGGTTAGACCAACAAATTACAAACAAATCAAAACAAAACTAAAGAACAAAGAAATATTACAAAAATAACAATAATTACAGACTTCACAGCTAACACAAAAGCAACAGTTGTCGCAGCAAATTTTCAATCAAGAAAATTGCACCTATAGAAAACGCCACAACGGACCCTCTATGACGTGGGATACTCTGTTGTGAGGACGCCGCCCAACCTTAAACACACCCGCTGACATAGAAACTAACATACTATACAAACAAATAACATGTAAACATAAATATATATAAATTATGTGTATGATAGTATGTGTTGCAAAATAGGCTCAGTCTTACAGTAATGGCAAAGTTATTTTTCATGAAAACAAACAAACTGCCACTTTATTCAATTAAACATTCTGGCCTTAAATATTAAAGTTCATATATGGCAAACAAGAAGATCCATCGATGAAACCAGGACTTCTTAGTTCACAAATACTGTCTTTCTGTTAACACTGACAAGAATTGATCCAACTGTTCTGTGAAACTCTATAATGTCTAATGTAAAAAATGTCAACAACGCTGACCTACATACTGCATTCACTTGACAGGTCACGTGACGAAGCGTTGACAAAGAGCAAACCAATACTGCAAGTGTGTCGTATCAGCCACAGGAAACGGTCTGGTATCGGTAATCTGTTGACTTCTGAATTTCTGCGAGGTCAAACCCAGAAAGCTGGTCCACCAGTTGATAAAGGTTGATATTTAGTTGGATATAATATATGTTGATAAAGTACACCAGAACACTCCTAGGCGGGAAGACAGGCGTCTATCATCATCAGTTGACAAGATCCCTATGGTGTTGCCTGCCCCACTGTAGTGTATGGAATGTCAACTTGACCTACGCAGTGTTGTGTAGACATGGATGGAGTGTATAATGTGCGAATGATGATAAGGGTTCGTGTTGTTGACAAATGTTCTCTTCTCACACTCATGTATGACCGGAAGTCATCGACACCAACGACTGTGTACCTTTTCTAAAGTTTAATTGGACGTACACACTCGACAGCACAGATAGTGACAAATCACAGGTTGCCATAATACATCATAGTACAGTGGACAAATGGTCTTGCAATGTTACATGGGCACTCATGTAGAATAATGGTATAATGGACTGTCAATAGCCAAGCACTCAGTATCGCCCATACATATATCATCTGACGTCACTGACTGAGCACGTCAGCTTGTAAACAATATTTCAGATGACTTCTAAACCTAATCTCGTTTAGCAACGATTC
Organism: Oreohelix idahoensis; assembly: GCA_024509875.1. Classification (NCBI taxonomy): domain Eukaryota; kingdom Metazoa; phylum Mollusca; class Gastropoda; order Stylommatophora; family Oreohelicidae; genus Oreohelix; species Oreohelix idahoensis. The sequence goes on from JAMPIV010000991.1 coordinate 90,564, forward strand.
TTCAACATAATGTTCAGCACATATTTTTCCATATAATAATATTGAACCGCTAACAATGGGTTCTCATGTGTAGCAGTGATCTCTGGACTGATCAAGCGATAATACGGGCATCCCTTTTCTCTTCTTGAAAGTCCTACATGTTTTGGTTCCAAGATGGCTCCACTCGTGAACTGTCACTCACGTTTGAATACAGATAATGAATCTGTTCTAAAGTTAGTCATTCATACAACATTTCGTTGCTCTGTAGATTTGGTCATGAACAATAGACTGCATTCTACAGAATATAGTGCTGCTAGGAATCGAAGTCGTTTTTCATCGAGTCAAATATATTCTCTTAAACATTCAAATCGTAATTATCGACAATGGTGGCTTCGATCGAGAGTTCATAAGAGTATCTTTGATTACCTTGGTAGAGGGAATATGAAACTGCCATTCCTTGGCAAGATGAATAAACACTGGGGTAAAGCATACACGATAGGTCTAGACGACTATCACTTTCCCCAAAACCACTGAGATCACTTTTTCAAGGCATCAAGCCGACATAGCAAAACACTCACAGTCCCCTATCAGGACGAAGCCAAATCACACCACCCAAGCGACACATCCGCCGAATAGCCTTTGACCTCTCTAGAGACAACAGAACATATAGTTCGACTTAGATATGTAAAGATATACAGATATAAGACAGACTTGTCCTACTCAGACAAACAATACACATAAATTCAGGCCATATATATTCTGAAGCAAGAACAATCTATTATTACCCAAACAACGAATAAATCGCAGTAAAATGTATTTATCCGCGGAGTTCAAGGGAAGTAACTCAATAATGACTTTCCCTTAAGCACTAAAAAATTACCTATGTATAATATTGTAAGATATCAAAGACTGCACGTAACAGCCACCCTTCAGGTCAGGTCGACCTCAAGACAGGAGGAGGATATCCTGATAGATACCACTCCAGAAGAGATGAGGAAGGCACAGGCTGGGGATAAGACCCTCAAGCCTTGTTTTAGGAAATTGTCAACTTGTCATACAACTCCAGGCAAGGGAGATTTTTACATGAAAAACAAGTTGATGTATAGGAAGGCCGGAACTAGATCCAATGGTCACGGACAGTTGGTTCTTCCAAAGGCATATAGGGCAGACTTAATAAGGAGCCTACATGTGAAACAAGATGGGGACCATGAGAAAATTGGTACCATCATCCAAAAGGTGGCTTACAATTATTATTGGCCCAAGGCAAGGTGGGACATTGAGAATTTTGTAGAAAGGTGTAGCATAGCACATGAGGGAACATCCACAAGTGGGAACATTGATCAGGACCTGGACACGCCAAGGGGCAAACGTGGGCCTGACAATAGAAAGAATAATAAAGTGGACCAAGTGGATTGGGAAGCCCCTTTTCACGGACAATCTTCGATTGACTGTTTTACAATGGCCACTATGCAGCGAGTGCAAAAAGAGGTCTTACCCCAGGATAAGCCGAAAATCCCTCAATCGGACTTATGTAAACTGGAGGAAGAAGATGTAGAGAGGAAATCTCTCATCAAGAATTCTAAGTGGGGAGAAAGCCCCCAAAAAAGAATTGGTAGCGGTCGTTTTGTGCATGATAATTCTGGGAAGAAAAATCATCACTATAGAGCTTCGAGTGGAAGAGACCATACCGGTGCATGGACAAATAGGTCCACAAAATTAAAGGTCCATATGAAGCGCTGTTAAGAACGTGGACTGATGAAAAGGCAGAGGAAAATATTACATCCTCATACCAATATGTGAATGAGCTGACCTCTCGTTTAAAAACTGGCTGGAAACTTGCCAATGAAAATTTGAAACAAGCCAGGAAGAAACATGCTGCCTATTATAACAGGAAAGCTAAAGACAGAGATTTGGCTGTGGGAGAGAAGGTACTGCTTCTTCTACCCGGTAGTCAAAATAAGTTACAAATTGGATGGCAAGGTCCATATACAGTTCTAGAGAAGGTGTCTAGAACCAATTATAAGATAGATAAGAAGGGGAAAGAAAAAATCTATCATGTGAATCTCCTGAAGAAATACTTGGAAAGAGAAAATCAGGAAGAGACACACTTGTTGACCTTGTCCATTGCCATGGAGATGAAAAAGGAACCCCTTTCATCATTTGAATATCCATTACATCCCTGTGAGACAGCGGCACAGGTGAAAATCAGTACACATTTAACGAAAAATCAGAAAGAGAGAGTGCAACAGGTTCTAGATAATCATACAGAGGTGTTAACGGACCGACCGGGGCATACAAACTTATTGGAATATGATATGAAACTGATAGACCCCACACCTGTCTGTATGAAACCCTATTCGATTCCTTTTGCTAAGGAGAAAGCCTTGAAGGAAGAGATAGACTATTTGTTGAAGGAAGGAATTATTTCACACAGTGAATCTTCGTATAGTTCCAGTGTGGTGCTCTTAAGGAAACCCTCTGGAGAACATAGACTCTGTATAGATTACAGGAGACTGAATGCTATCACAGAAGGACAGGTGGATCCATTGCCGGATACAAATCAGTTGTTTGCCAGGCTAAATAAAGCTAAATATTTCTCAAAAGTGGATCTGAGTAAAGGATACTATCAGATTCCAGTAAAGCCTGAGGTTAGACCATACCTAGCTTTTAGTACCTCAGAGGGACACTATGAGTTTAACAGATTGCCATTTGGATTGAAGAATGCGCCTAGTGTCTTCTCTAGAATGATGAGAAAATTGTTGGATCCTCTGAATAACCCATGCATCACAAATTTCATGGATGATATCCTTATAGCAACAGAAACATTTGAGGAACACATTGATTCTCTGAACATGCTGTTTAATCGACTTAGAGAAGCAAATTTAACAGCCCGACCAACCAAATGTTGTGTTGGATGTAAAGAATTAGAATTCTTGGGACACACAGTTCATCAGGGAAACATGACCCCTGACCCCAAGAATTTAGAGAAACTAAAGAAAGCCCCGAGACCACAAACCAAGAAAGACGTGAGATCCTTTGTCTCATTATGTGGTTTCTACCAAAAGTATATCAAAAACTTTAATTCCATATGTGCACCGTTAACTGATTTGACACGTAAAGGAAATCCAGATCGAATTACATGGACAGCACAATGTGAATTGGCTTACCAGGAATTGAAGGAAAAGCTCACAAGCAAACCTATTTTGAAATTACCTGACTTAAGTCAAGAATTCATTGTAAGAACGAATGCCAGTAATATCGGGTTAGGTGCGACCCTGTTACAGAAATCAGATGCATTGGATGGGGAATTAAGCCCAGTGGCTTGTGCTAGCAGAAAGTTGAATAAAGCTGAAACCAATTACTCAACTAGCGAAAAAGAATGTCTTGCAGTAATATGGGCGATAAAGAAATTCAATATTTATCTGTATGGGAAGGCATTTAAGTTGCAAACGGATCACAAACCCTTGTCGTTTTTAGCGCAGGCTAGGCATGAAAATTCTAGGTTACTCAGATGGTCCTTACTTATGCAGCCATTTGAGTTTAGCATAGAGTATATTTCTGGAAAAACCAATCTGGGAGCGGATTTTTTAAGCCGCCATCCGTGTGATGAGAATCACCGTAAGCCCCAGAAATAATAATACATTTCTCTATGTGTATATAGAATTATAGACTGACATATAACGTCTGTTTTAAGTGGGGAGAATTTGTCGTGAAACATTCTAAATCCACATATATAAATTAGAAATTAAATGTAACGCCTAATGAATTAATTCAATAAAAGGAAAGAAGAATGGTAAAGAACAGTGCTGTCACAATGACTGTACTCGAGATCCCATTTTTCCTACTTCGTCTGCATATTGTAACGCTTTCACGTTTGATAGTAAAGCCTATAGCAGCATACACGCCTTTCTAACAATAAAACGTGTACTGTATTTCTTAGAAAACCTTGAGATACGCAAGCTGATTAATGACCTAGATTAATACTAGCATTAATTTCATTTTATACACTGCGTGATGAAAAGATAGATGAACTTAGGGTAGAGAGAGAGAGGGCTGAACGGAGGAACGTATGCAACACTAACACGCGTCTCGCGATATAAAATTAATGCCACCCCCAAGCGTAAGGCATGAAGCACTAACTTTTTTTCAAATAGACAGTGATAAAAAACACTACCAATACGAGGGTTAGGTTTAAAAACCTGTTTAATGCTTATTAGTAAACATGACATTATACTGTTTTATGTCTGAAAGCCTGACAGTACCGAGACACCACATCGTATCGAAGTGAACTCGAGGTAGAAGAAAATGCATATTTTGAACGCAGCCACTTAGCTCCATTAAATTTATATATTTGGGTTCCTTAGGACTTGCTGACAATGAATATGTTAAGTGTTACGCAAATAGTCTAGGAATTAACAAATTATAGCCAAAAGAAAATAGTGAGGGTGTCTGACAGCACCAAATCATAAGCGCACAGTGGCATGTTTTGAAACCACCATTTTACGGGAAATAGGCCAACATGTTAAATCCGATTTGATTGGCGGGAAGTATATGTAAGACGAAACACGATTAGTCGGACTGCAAATACTAATTTTGGTTGTTAGGGGAAACGTAGGAAGGGTAAATTTTTTCAAAAGCTTGTGTAAACATGGTCCTATTGGCTAGACCCGCTGATATAGTCAATTAGGTGCGTCTGTTCAGTGCCACATTTTAGAATAAACTTACTAAGAAACAGTGCGTTGAGATCCAGCTCATATTTTTCTAAATAAAAGCCTGGGACAGAGGCAGATCGGAATTTGTGCCATAATTCATCGCCAGTCAACGTATTTGTTTATTATTTCCATGAATTGTGGTAGATTGACATATTTGATATCTTTTTGATGAAAATTGAATGTGAATTGATAATTTATGTCTGTATATGTGTGTGGTTCAGTAGCAAACATGAGGCAAAGCCTAGATATTGCTCCAACCTGAACAAAACTTGTCGGAGAAAATTATAACTGCATGGAATTGCCAAACAGTACTGTGACACCTATCTTATTGACTAGAAGGAACTAATGCTGGAATTGCAGAGGCGTAGTAACCATTAGGGAGGAGTATACACAAATTGTTTCAGATGAAGCTAGCAGTTGGCCTACCGCTCTGAACTCAGTGTTTGTTATGTATTGTGTTCAGTGTGGAAATAGATTATAAATTAGTTCTGAAGTAGGAGGTACAACCTTCTTGTTTCAGGGACCGTGGTCCTAACTTATTGAAGCAGCACCTGGTCTGAGTTTTGCTGAATCCAGAGGCTGATAGCATACCCCTTGGTCCAGATAGCGACCAGTGTTGGTTCTCAAGTTTACGGTGAAGCAAGCGAGCAGAAGAGACTGTTTCCTGCCGCCCTCACAGAAGATTAGATTCTGTGGCCAGAGCAGCTCAATCTTATGTACCCCCCTCTAAAAATTGACAGTTATATTAAAGAAAATGGGACAATAAATTGTTTCAATTGACAGGAACTGTGAACTTTTCCCAATACTATTTCCACCATAAGCAAACACTTGAAGTCATGATGACAAACAACAACCAAGCTTGAACAAGCCAGTATTACCTCATAGTACTACATCACAACTTACACACATATGATAATAATAATAATATATGTCAATACAAAGAGTCTATCTATAAATTGTGTACATCATCATCTCTCTCAACCCATAACCCGTCATGGGTCGTAGGGGTGCCATGGTGGAAGCATCAGCAGACAGGGTCCTCCACTGCTCTCTATTCTCAGCAATGCGTACAAGTGTGGAGAAACCGTGTCCGCCCATTCTTTGATGTTATCAGCCCAGGATTTTCTTTGCCTTCCTCTTCTCCGTTTACCTTCGACTGTTCCCTGGAGGATCGTTTTCGAAAGGGAGTCATGACGAGTTACATGCCCAAACCAGGCAAGCTTTCGACGTTTCACTATTGACAAAAGTGGTTCTTGATGGCCTGCATAGGTGTTTATCTTCTCTCTAACATAGACATTTGTTTTGTGCTCTTTATAGCAAATGCGCAAAATTCTTCTATAACATTTATGCTCGAAAGCCTGAATCCTTCGCTCCGTATCTGCAGTGAGTGTCCAGCCCTCACACCCATACAAGAGAATAGATAATACAAGTGATTTGTATAATTTGATCTTCACAGGAAAACTGATGTTACTTTTCCAGATCACATTCAACCTTGTCATGGCAGCTGAGGCCATCTCAAGTCTTGTCTTGATTTCTTTATTTGATCTTCCATCACTACATATAGTGGACCCGAGATATTTAAAGGTGTTAACTTCTTCTAACGTTTGCCCATTTAACGTAATGGTGGTCGGAACATGTTTCTTATGGCTATTCGCCAATATCTTGCTTTTTTCTATATTAATTTCCATCCCATATGTTCTTGTTACTTTCTCCAGTCTAGAGACTGTGTACATATAACTTGTGATTACATTTGATTGTGATTCCTGGTTCACTTTGTAGTTGAATCAGGGTATCTAATATTTGAAGGAATTAATACATATATTTTTAAACATTAACACTTGACTCATTTAAGATAGTCTTATAGAGTGTTATATGTGTGTGAGTGTCACAGTGTTGTAAAGTGTTGTGGAATAAATTAAATTGTTTATCTGTCTGTTGTTGTTGTGACTTACACTTCATCATTATCATAACCATAGACATTCAACGTAGTCATCACAATATTCCAGAATAATTCTGACTGAGGTATAAATGTGGTAGCAAGTAAGGTCATCTGTAATACACCACACTTATTAGATACAGATACCTTCACAGCTGATCTCAGTCATTACACTAAGTCCCCTATAACTATTTATATCATCCCATTTTACCACATTGTGAGAAAATAGTACGTTCTGTTTCACGTTAGGCTTTAAGATAAGCTTAAATATCTTTTCCATGTTTAGTCATAAGTTAAGATTAAGTACATTTTGTTATGTTAGTTGTTCGATACGATGTTTTCATGTTTAGTCTTGGGATAAGATTACGTGCATTGTGTTATGTTAGTTGTTAGATAAAATGTTTCCACGTTTAGTCTTGGGATAAGATTAAGTGCATGTTGTTATGTTAGTTGTTAGGTAAGATGTTTCCATGTTTAGTTTTGTGATAAGATTAAGTACGTTTGACATGTTTAGACGTGAGAAAAGATTGTCTCTTTTACATCTAGTCTTGAGTTCATATTAAATGTTCTTTCCATGTATAGTCTTGAGTTAAAATTAAGTTCTTTTTGCCATGTTAAGTCTTGGGTTAAGTTTAAGTGGGACCCAAAGACGCAGCAATAGAGAATGCAGTCAGCGACCCATAGCTTGACTGCTTGCGTCAGGGTCAGCGAACCAGAGCTAACCAAGACCCTACTCCACCTCCACGTGGTGGTCCTGGAAACAGGCTGCATCACTGCAGTCTGGCTGAGTGAGTAGGGATCGAAGAGGGAAGGCAAACCCGGTCCCCAAAAATGCCGTGCTGAAGTCAGATGTGCTGGCCGAAAGGCGCAGATATCGCAGCTCCTCTGTAAACAGACACAATGCAACCAACGTCCACGAACGAGGAAGAAGAAGAAGAAGATTAAGTGCCTTTTCCATTTTGATATTTAACTGTAACAAATCTCTTTTATTTTCGAAATTCTCGCTCTCATGTCACACCAATGTCTCCCCAGCTGTAAACAGGTACCTGACTCTACTCTTGAGTTAGTGAAGGCTAAGGCAGCGAGGATGCGAACTGGTCACCCCACCTCATAAAAAAGGATTTAATATAGTGAAATCTCTAACCCTTCGCTCCCATACGACAGTTTCGGCTATGGGACTATCTTATTGCTATATTTTAGTGTCGACCTAACATTTCCTGGGTACAACATCTTCAGTATTTGATGACCTCTCGCGACATGCCTGGGGCATCCGTGGCTGGATTCTTTCTTTGTACCTTCAGTGACCATAGGAGACTATTCGATACATCTTCATCTTACCAACATTTAATAAATCTTTCCATTTCATTAACATCTTGATCATTAAAGTAAAACTCAACAGCAACATCCACACAAAAACAGCATTGCCACAACCATCAACATGGCTCAACTTCATCATCAACATTATCATCATCATCCTGATCATTTTCCTGTTTCGCTCCTTATGAAACATAAAGCCACAGCTACAGCCGCCCCCCCCCCCCCCTCCCTCCCCTTGCAGGAAGTCTGCACACACACACACACACACACAACCTCACATGCTCTTACAACTGTGGTTTCTGTAGCAATTAGTTTGACATGATGAGTTTGCCAGCCTCACACACAACTTCATATTAGTGGCCTTGTACGTCATTGCTTGAAGCAACAGTAGGCTTATTCTTTCTTTGTCTCATAGAAGGATCCCCCACACCCCGAACTGCACGTGGCGGCACAACTTCATACAGACAGCAAATTCATTATAACCTTTACAACCACGGCAAACGTGTACCCGGAGAGTTGTTGCTCCCCTCTTACCTTTGTCATATATAATATTCGTTGTTGACGTTCCAACTTGCTCTGTAATTTCAGACCAGTAGGGAGTAAATGTGCCTATCAACACAATGGCAAAGGCCACAATGTGAGTACAGAATGCCAGGGCGTAGTACGTGGTTGGTGTGTGGCTCCTTTTGCTAACCCCGAACATTTTCTTCGGTTAAGGTAAATGTTGACGCCACTGTTCAGGTATTCAATCATTTCTATGGAAATAAAGCAGAAGCTGATAAATAACATATTCACACCAGCTCTTTAATATGAATGCCAGACATGGTCACTATGCAGAACACAGACGAGGAAGATCATAATTATGTGAGACTAGATATTTAGCATTAGCAAGCAACCCGACAAGACATGAAGGCAAGGAATTATGGTGTGCGACTTCTGTCTCAGGATAACACAATTGTTCATTCATTTAGTTTATTCCTGTTCATTTCCTTCATCCATTCAATTTGAACCCGAGACAAGTGGCCGTCAACACATAGAGACACTTGCAAACTACTGTTAACAACAACTCTGAAGACAAATGAGTGAGAAAAAAAAATTACATCTATCTGTCTGTCCGTCCGTCCACCCATCTATCTATCTATCTATCTATCTATCTATCTATCTATCTATCTGTCTGTCTGTCTGTCTGTCTGTCTGTCTGTCTGTCTGTCTGTCTGTCTGTCTGTCTGTCTGTCTGTCTGTCTGTCTGTCTGTCTGTCTGTCTGTCCGTCCGTCCGTCCGTCCGTCCGTCCGTCCGTCCGTCCGTCCGTCCGTCCGTCCGCCCGCCCGCCCGCCCATCCATCCATCCATCCATCCATCCATCCATCCATCCGTCATCGTCCGTCCTCTATCTATCCTATCTATCTTTCTATCTATCTATTTTCTTATTTCTATCTATTTATTATCTATTTATATAGCTCTGTCTATCTATCTATCTATCTATCTATCTATCTATCTATCTATCCATCCATCCATCCATCCATCCATCCATCCATCCATCCATCCATCCATCCATCCATCCATCTATCTATCTATCTATCTATCTATCTATCTATCTATCTATCTATCTATCTATCTTTCTATCTGTCTGTTGAAAGTTTACCTACCTACGCACTTTTATACCTACCTACCTATGTACGTATCTACCTACCTGCCTACCTACCTGTCTATCTATCTATCTATCTATCTATCTATCTATCTATCTATCTATCTATCTATCTATCTATCTATCTATCTATCTATCTATCTATCTATCATCTATCTTTTTTTATAAAGCATTACATTTTCATTTACACGTGTACTAACTGGACACTTAAAAAAAGGAAGAAAAAAACAATCTCACAAGAAGTCAAATTTCGATGACTTACCAGGCGACAATAAACTTGACATTTACAAAAATAATCCAGTGCTGCTCCATGACTGCTAAACCAAGTCACTCATACAAATCTGTATGTCATTTACATAACCTATCAGTAGCGAGATCGAATCACAAGCCAGTTCTGTGTGGTAACCACAACAGTTAGAATGTTATTAAACTAGCTTCATTAAGAGAGAGTATGATCCGTTTAATTTCAAAGCAATGTCATGCGGTTATAGTTTGTTTTATCTTTAAGAGAAAAAATATAGTTGTTTATCTGTGCAGGGTATGCATGGAGGTATATCTAGAGTCATCTTTATATGACCACCAGCTATGCACAGTGCTACAGTATATTATCTGGAAGTGAATCTCTGTCTGTGAGGCTAATTACACCCACATTGACTTTTGAAATCATCTACACACTTTCAGGGATTCCACCTGTGGTGAAACTTGTTGAGAATCTAGCATTGCACACTAAGCTTGGAGAAGTCACTTGAACCCCAGGCTTAGACCTGGTTGACTGCATGTAGTAGGATCTCACTGTGGACCCAGTGATAGGCAGGGGAAGCTGAGAAGTGGCTCTGTGCAGGACGTGACAATTCCTTGGGAGAGCCCAGAACCAGAGCACAGTATTTTCTCTCTGCATAGTTGGAGATCCCCCTTGGATGGCGGGGAATGCACAGTATGCCTCGCGCTTCTTACTGCTAACTTGGAATCGGATGTGAGAATCCTTTAAATGCAAGCCGGGCTGGAGAAACTGGAGCTCATGACTTCAACTCAACACATTTTGGAATGGCAGAAAAGCCACCAGAAAAGCCACCAGAAAAACCAGATCTACAGTGTAGACAATACCAAGGAGTCTTCAACTTGGTATTGGCTGCAAAAGAGTGAGAAGCTCAGTGGTCCTAAATAAACAACAATAACAACAACAACAACAATAACAACAACAACAACAACAATCTGTGCAGGGTAAAGTTTCATTGCTACTACATTTTTTATTTCTATCATTTTTTTTTTTTTCTTTTTGACGTATTTTCACATTTGTTTTTGCCTTCCATATAGGGCGTCCAAGTGGTTAGTGCAGTTACCTCTCGCGGCGAAGTTACTAGGTTCCGGGGTCGAATCTTGGTATCGTGACAACGCAGTCGACACAGCTATAAATAGATACCTGACTCTGCTCTTGAGTTAGGGAAGGCAAAACCAGCGAAGAAGGGAATTCGCTACTGCACAAAACAGCTGGAAATAATATAGGCGAAGTATTTAACACTTCGATCCCCTACGACAATATCTACTAAGGGACTGCCTTGACCTTGTTCACGCTGCTGTAAAACATAGTGGCTTATTTTAACCACCTCATTCCATGCTAATATTTAAGAGAAAAAAAAACTGCAGGTGTATAAGCAAATAAATTTTACTTATATCCGATTTTCAGTTACACGACATTTTCATAGCGCTCGTAAGCACTGATCAACCGTGAAGACTATTAACATAGATTTATGTGGCTTAATCTCCGGTGCCGAATCCTTTATTTACGAGCTGCGTGAAATGCAGAGACCTGGACTGAAATCGTATAACTGGTTCCTACAAGGATATGTTTTTTCTGACCTGAATTTTCTGACTCGTAAATTTGAGCAGTACTGTCCGTATGAGGTTTGTAAGATAACAGTAAAGATGAAAAAAAAACCCCAAAAAAACAACAGTTTTTATAGATCCGATTGTTATATCATCATCTGCTGCCATCTCCACAACGAAGGTTGGCTGTAATGGATCTCCAACGTCTTCTGCCTCTTGTCTTGGTGGTGCACTCTGATAGACTCTTTCCTGTCCATCTCTTGATGTTATCTTCCCACTTATAGCGCTGTCTTCCCCTTGCACGTTTGCCTTCACCTCTCCCTTCTATTATGGTCTTCTGCAAGGTGTTATGCCTTTTTATGTGGCCAAAGTATTTTAGCTGCCTGTCGTGAAACATTCTAAATCCACATATATAAATTAAAAGGTAAATGTAAAGCCTAACACATAAATTCAATAAAAGGAAAGAGAAATGGTAAAAGTACAGTGCTGTCACAATGGCGTACAAAAATCCCCCTTGTTTTCTACTTCGTCTGCAAATTGTAACGTTTCACGTTGATAGTAAAGCCTACTGCATCACTACACGCTTTCTACAATAAAACGTGTACTGCATTTCTAAGAAAACCTTGAGCTAGGCACACCGCGTAATGACCTAAATTAATACTTCCATTAATTTCATTTTATACACGGCGTGATGAAAAGACAGATGAACTTAGGATAGAGAGAAGGGAGGGCTGAAAGCAGGAACGCATGCAACCCTAACACGCGTCTCGCGATATACAATTAATGCCACCCTCCCCAAGCGAAAGGCCAGAAGCAATACTTTTTTTCAGTTGGACAGTGATAAAAAACACTACCCATACGAGAGTTAGGTTTAAAAACCTGAAAAATGCTTATTGGGAAACATGACATTATACTGGTTTACGGTTGAAAGCCTGACAGTACCCAGACACCACATCGTATCGAAGTGAACAGGAGGTAGAAGAAAATGCACATTTTGAACGCAGCCACTTAGCTCCCTTAAATTTATATAATTGGGTTCCTTAGGACTTGCTGACAAAGAATATGTTAAGCGTTACGCAAATAGTCTAGGAATTAACAAATTATAGCCAAAATAAAATGGTGGTGCTGTCAGACAACACCAAAATCAGAATTGCGCAGTGGCAGGTTTTGAAACCACCATTGTACGGAAATGGGCCACCATGTAAAATCCTATTTGATTGGATAGAAGTAAATGTAAGGCTAAACACGATTAGTCGGGCTACAAATACTAATTCTTTGTTGTTAGGGAAACGTGAGTAGGAGTACTTTTTTTGAAAAGCTGTGTAAACATGTCTCGATTGGTTAGACCCGCCAATATAGGCACTTAGGAGCGTCAGTTCAGTGCACATGTTAACATAAACTTACTAAGAAACAGTGCGTTGAGAGCCAGATCATATTTTTCTAAATAAAAGTCTGGGACAGAGGCAGATCGGAATTTGTGCCATTATTCATCGCCAGTCAACGTATCTGTGTATTATTTCCATGAATTGTGGTAAGCTTGATATATTCAATATCTTTTTAATGAAAATTGAATGTAAATTGATAATTTATGCCTGTATATGTGTGTGGTTCAGTGGCAAACATGAGGCAAGGCCTAAATATTGCTCCAACCTGAACAGGAGGTGTCGGAGAAAAGTAAAACTGCATGGAATTGCCAAACAGTACACTGACACCTATCTTATTGACTAGAAGGAACTAAGGCTGGAATTGCAGAGGCGTAGTAACCATTAGGGAGGAGTATACTGGTGTAAATTGTTTCAGATGAAGATGGCAGTTGGCCTATCGCTCTGAACTCAGTGTTTGTTCTGTATTGTGTTCAGTGTAGAAATAGATTATAAATTAGATCTGAAGTAGGAGGTACTACCTTCTTGTTTCAGGGACTGTGGTCCTAGTTAGTGAAGCAGCACCTGGTCTGGGTTTTGCTGAATCCAGAGGCTGACAGCATACTCCTTGGTCCAGATAGCGATCAGGGAGGTGTCTCCAGAACATAGGAAGCAATCGAGCAGAGGAGTCTTTTCCTGCCACCATCACGAAAGATAAGCTTCTGTGGCCAGAGTAGCTCAACATTATGTGCCCCCTCAAAAATGGACATTTTGTTAACCACAGAGGGATAATTAATTGGTTCAAATGACAGGAACTGTGAAAGTTTCCCAATACTATTTCCCCGATAATCAAACACTTGAAGTCATGATGAAAAACAACAACCAAGCTTGAACAAAACCAGTATTACCTCATATTACTACTGCACAAATTACACACATAGAATAATAATAATAAACTATGTCAATACAAAGTTCATATATATAAACTGTGTAAATAATACTTGTAATTACATTTGATTGTGATTCCTGGTTCACTGTGTAGTTGAATCAGGATATCCATTATTGACAAGAATTAATACATATATTTTTTAAACTTAATCACTTGACTCATTTAAGATAGTCTTATAGAGTGTTATATGTGTGTGAGTGTCACAGTGTTGTAAAGTGTTGTAGAATAAATTAAATTGTTTATCTGTCTGTTGTTGTTGTGACTTACACTTCATCATTTTCATAACCCTAGACATTTAACGTAGTCATCACAATATTCCAGAATAATTCTGACTGAGGCATAAATGTGGTAGCAAGTAAGGTCATCTGTAATACACCACACTTATTAGATACAGATACCTTCACAGCTGATCTCAGTCAGTACACTAAGTTCCCTATAAATATTTATAACATCCCACTTTACCACACTGCCGAACTTTGAAATATACCATTGTTACAAAGTGTACTTAAAAGAAAAAACAGAAATGAATGTTCATACATTATATTGCAGTGCTTCTTAATCTGTGGGTGCATTTCCCCCCCCCCCTCTTTGGGGGTGCGAAACCCAAAATCAGGTGGTGCGAGACTTGCCAGATATTTTAGAAGGTGAATCATCATAATCACTAAATAATACACAGAACTCAAATGTATTTGTAGAAAATAGAACAGCAACGATGTGAATTTAATACCGAACCTTAGTCAAATTTTGTAAATAACAAAATTCTCAAAACTAACTTTTTCCACTTGTTGGGATACTTTGCGAGCTAGGAGAGAATTGGGGGGGGGGGGGGGGGGGGAGCGGGGGGGGGGGGGGGGGGGGGGGGGGGGGGAGGGGAGGGGGGGGGTGGTGAGGCTTATAAGTCGCTATAAAGTGGTGCGAGGCTTTATAAGTCGCTGTAAAGTGGTGTCAGGCTTTATAAGTCGCTATAAAGTGGTGTCAGGCTTTATAAGTCGCTATAAAAAGGGTGAGCGTCCAATTGACAAGAGTGGTTAGAGCGCTGATCTCTCCCGGCAAAAGTGCTGGGTTCGAATCACGGTACCACCACGCTCCAGCCTACCCAGTTGTAAATGGGTACCTGACTCGTTGAGTTAGAAAAGGAAAAGGCGGCGAGGAAGTGAACGGGTCACCCCACCTCTCAATGCTGGACCTAGTACAGTGAAGTCTCTAACACTTCACTCCCCTACAGCAGTATCTGCTATGGGACTATCTGTTATAAAAGAAGTGTGAGACTTTATAAGTTGACATAAAGGGGTGCCAGGCTTTATAAGTCGATAAAAAGGGGTGCCAGGCTTTATAAGTCGATATAAAGGGGTGCCAGGCTTTATAAGTCGATATACAAAGGGGTGCCAGGCTTTATAAGTCACTATAAAGGGGTAAATTAATATTAGACAAACATAAAGGTATGTTTTCAGGCACTCGTAAGAAATAAAGAAGTAGAACACTTGGACAACAGAAAAACAACAGACGTGAGTTAAAGCTTACCCAGGGTTCGAACCCCGTACCTTCCGTACGACAACCCCGCCCAGCTATCAAGCGAATCACACTGACCCCACGGCCAGCTAGGCATCCCCAAAAAAGGATGCTTTGCTGACTATTTATCAGTACGAAACACACAAGATAACACCGGAAGTATACAGTGGGCAACTCAGCCCTTTAATGACGCAATCACTTCTGTTGTTCCCCTATTAACAGTATGTGTCAGTCCAAACAAGACAAAGACCTTGATACTGGGTCCAGTAAATAGTAGAAGACTTAAGGACAGTAGTATAGAACAGAGGGTAGTTTTCTGGTATTGTATAAAACTCACGTCTGTTGTTTTTCTGTTGTCCAAGTGTTCTACTTCTTTATTTCTTACGAGTGCCTGAAAACATACCTTTATGTTTGTCTAATATTAATTTACTGTTTACAGGCCTCGGGTTTCCCTTCCTTATGTGTTAACTATAAAGGGGTGAGGGTTTATGTCGCTATAAAGGCATGCGAGGCTTTATAAGTCGCTATAAAGAGATGCGAGGTTTATAAATTGCCATAAAAGGGTTCGAGGCTTTATAAGTCGCTATAAAGGGTTGCGAGGATTCTTAAAATGCTATTGTGGGGTGCGAGGCTTTATAAGTCGCTATAAAGAAGTACGAGGTTTAATAAGTCACTATAAATGGGTGCGAGGCTGTCATGAGATAGATTTGGGGCGACCCCTTCTCGATCTCTCTTTCACTCCGGAAGTACTCATTTTAAATTGTTGTACTGACTAATTGCATGCTTGTCCATGGTCAGCACTTTTTTCTTTCTCTGCTATGTAGCAGATAATTTGTACTTTCATTCTTACTTTCCTTTTAGCAATAATTCGTCTTGTCTGTTTACCTGCCCATCACTGCTGATATAGTAGACAGGTGATGCAATATTGAAACGTCAGTCATGTTGATAAATTTTCGTGTACCAAACGTTGGCCGCGAGAGATTAACACTAAAATCGCCCTATGGTATTTGTTTAATCGCTGATAAAGCGAGGGTGCGTCTTCGCCAAACTGGTAAAGAGACGGGTTGTGTGTGTGCTCAAGTGACAGATAACGAGTTTACTCGTCTGTGCGACACCTTTTGAACAGACATAAATGACATAATCGTTTCCTGTCCGACTTTTTCACGAAGACATTACTTTATATGAAAGTAATAAGTTGTTACATCTGAAACACATTGTCGTATGAGTTTACAGATGTGTTGGTGAGTCTGCCTACCAGGCAATAGGATGTTTTATTACCATATATGGGAGAGGTGACCTCTGCATCATGCACGTAATTTGTCCATGTCGGAAATAATTTTAAATTTTCCCACACGACCCGCATTTTTAAAAACGACTGGCGCTTTACTTATCTTCGTAACAAACAAATGCGGGGGAGTAGAGGCTATATCTTGCAGCCATCTTGCTTCACATGTGACTGGACTTAATATTAAGGGAGTTTCTTTTTCTTATTTTTATAGTTTCATGTTCTCTACTTAATTCTCATTTTCTTTCCCTCCTGTCTCTTGTTTGTCTGTCCCTGACGAAGGCCTTGTGGACGCAACGTAGGTTTTTCTTGTCCTTCTTGTAAGACGTATTACTATTTGTGTGGGTGTGTGTGTGTTTTTTTTTTCAACTGTAGAGGCTATCTAAAGTGACACGTTTCAGTGTTAAGACACTGTGAGAAATCGCTTGCCAAAACGACACAACCAGACTGCCTGTGGTGGATTTGATGTTATGAATTTTTGTAGGTATTATTATATTTGTATTAAATGAGATTAGCTATGAAGGTCCTTGAATTTACCATATAGTATTGTGAACTTTTCAGGGTACCTTTCCGCTACCACCTCTTTTATCTCATTCAAAATGTATTTATTATTATATTAAATGACTTCGTTTAGTGTCTAGGGTTATGAATGTAGAGTGTAATATACAAACATCAACAAACATACAAACAAATAGTTTATTATTCACAACAGCACACAGTACTACCACAATAACATACAAACGACACTTTAAAAGGCTATCTTATTTAAGACTGAGGTTGAATTTTGTGTAAATATGATTTTTACAATTTTATTATCCTGATTCTAATTTATTTGGAATCAGGATTGACAATTTAAAAGTGAAATCAAAATAATCATTTACATCAGTCAAATAGCACAATAGATCCTCTGTCCATACATAAAATATTTTTCTAATATATGTCTGTAGTGTTCTCCTACTTTAAGGTAATACTGGTAGTACCACTAGGTTGTTGTTTGAAATCATACCCTTTCTGTAATGTTTGATTCTATTTGTCACTTGTGGAACTATTTAATATTTGTCCCAGTTTTATTCACTGTCACTTTTTATATTTCTTCTTTAATTCTGTAGTTGAGCTCTCAGGTGCCGAACGAGAACTTATCTTGGCAGTAGAATATAGGTTGAACCTTTCCTCTGCTCGCTTGACAATCTGTTCCCTGTTTGATAGGCAATGGCCACTAGCATGGGCTCGCAGTAAACAGGCAGAGTCCTGAATCAATCAGTTTTCAAGCGTTTGGTACCACATTAACGTCAGTACCCAGGACCTCTGAAATGTGAAGGTATGCATCCTTCTTAATATCTAGCATACATTAATAGTCCACATTTAAGGACATGTACATTAAAAACAAACAAAAAGGGTCATATCCTTATACAAACCTATGCCACCATTTTCTTTTGATGTGACAATGTACACCAGTATTCCTTTCCCTATTAGTTACAACGCCACTGCAATTCCAGCTGTAATCTCTTCCATATAATAGGATAGGTGTTATGCTCCTTTATGACAATCATACATATTCTTGTAGTTTTACACCTCTCTGACAGTCTATCACATGGTGGATCAATCTTTAGGCTTTGCCTCATGTTCGCTATAGACCCACTCATGTCCAGACATATATTATTATTTCACATTCAATTTTTATATAAAATAGAGATTAATAAATGTCAATCTTACCACAATTTGTTCAATGAAATACACAGAGACGATGACTGACACAGTTTCGATCTGTTTTGTTGTCCAGGCTGCCCATAAATTGTATTTAAAAGCACAGCCTGATCTCATCTATCTCTGGTGAAACTTTTCTAGTAATGGCGTCCCCCCTAACGCTTATTCTGACAATATCGATTCAGTTGGACAATCACTCTTAATTTTACAAGGGTAAACAGTCTTTCAAAAAAATATCATTCAAACCTTTCTACGTTACTAGGCTATTTATGTTTATTCAAAGGTCAGCCAATAATATTTCGTCTCACTTCAAATGCCACCCAATCGGATTCACTGTACCATCCTAGCCTATCTGTCACCTACTTTTTCCCCAAAAAAATATGCGATCCAATCTAAGCAGATATGACCTGACCTAACAGTATCTCTGATCTCTATGCATGGTTTTATCATTAGTTGATTAGTTAAGGGACTGTTGCGCACATATTCTTTTGTATGGAATTATGCGACGCACGGATTACAGTAGGTAGGTAGGCATACAAATGTATTGTATGACTATTTGATATGAACAGTATTTATTTTGAAATGCTCTCATGGTCAAAGTTATATCACCCATGATTAATTCATACTTTTGTTGTATGGGTGATCTCTCTTGAATATCGATTTGGCGGATGGATCTAGACTCCGTTGATCTATTCTTTGTTCGGTCAGAAACAGATTATTCTTGCTTAGGTTTATGCAGGGATGTTTATGGTCCGAGTCTATGTTTACTCAGTGTCTGTTGGAGACGATTCGGTCTTATATCGGGTTATCTTTGTATGTCTATGTCGGACTATTTTCCTTGTACTGTATTTTGGGGTCAGGCGCTTTTCGGCGCATGAAGATACGTTAGGGAGTTCTTCGGTGATGTAGAAGCCTATGGCGGGAAGTCATGTCTTAGACCTGCCCGAAGTTTGTGATCTCTTTTCTGATTATGGGAACGAAGATAGTTTCTTCTGGGATGGTTAAATCCATGAGTTCCCTAGTGTTCATTCCATAACGCGAGGAGAAGAGCGTTTCTGTGTTTGCTAGTGGTTTTTTTCCTATGCCAAGGTAAAGAACTGTTTACCGAACTTTTTTTTCCATTCCTAGGCCTAATATGGGCAGACAGCTACATGAATTGAACCATGTCAGTATGTCGGAACGACATGTTATCTAGCAGCACTGATTATGTATATATGCAGCAACTATGAGGAAAGAATATGCTGAATGTTATAGAAACAGTTATGTTCATGAACTGAATCTTTATTGAAGCTTCATTGTGCATCGTTATCGTGAGCGAGGTTCACAAGACTAGAAGCCATTTTGGAATGCTATTTATTGTTGATCATTTACCAGAGAACAGGGACGCCCTTATTATCAGGTGATGATAAAGGGATCATACTTCTGAAAGGAAAACCTACTATTGGTAGTTTAACGTTTTCTCAGGAAATATTGGCTGAACTGTATTTAACGGAATCTTCGCTAGAGTGCAAGTTACGTTTATGCTAAAGAGGCTCGGTCTAGGAATCAAGTTGGAACCTTGTATATTAACTGACATGATCAGTCAGTAAGGCCTGATGAATATTTATATAAGTTATGGAACTCTGAATGCTTGTATACTGACGTTCCATTATGATCATTGTGATTTGATGATTTTCTTCAACATGAATGCCAATTTATTATTGTACACCGTGGGTCAACAATATGCTATTGATGTCGACCTGTGTTCCTGTAACTGTACCCGTTCTGTCCAAGTGTGCGCGTCAAATTAAACTATTGAAACGTCCACCGTAGTCTGCATCAGTAACTTCTAGATACGCATGAATGAGTGTTTGAACCTTCAGTCAACTCCATAGAACAGTCTACACATTCGCGTATTGACATTTATTGCAACACTCATTATCAACAATGCATTCTTGTCGGGGCCTCATTGTGTTCCAGGACAAGATGACCTGTATACCTGACACTGTGTCCGGTTATTAGAGTTGACCAGTTACACCAATACACCTTTACAACGTGCTCTGATATATACACAGTTACGGTGTGGTAGAACCAAGCTTTATCAATGTGGTAGGCCAGATTTCTGGGCTTAACCTGCACAGTGGACATTGCCAGAAGTTAACAGCTACTGATACCAGTTCTTTTCCCTGACGCCTGATACGACACACCAGCAGTGATAGTCTACACTTGATTGACAGTTCCTCACGTGACCTATGAAACGAATACTGAATCTAGGTCAGCGCTTGTTGACATTTGTCGTTGGACATCACATCAAGTTTCAAGCATACATTTAACTTTTTGTAACAAGTACAGTACAGGTGAAAGCAGAAGTCCTACTTTCATCGATGGACCTTCTAATGTTCTGCTATTGTGTTGAACTTTAATATTTAAGGCCAGAATTTGTAATTCAATAAAGTGGCAGTTTATTTATTGTGATTAGAATAACTGTGCCATTAATCAAAACTGATCCTTCTTTACAACACATCCTATTATACACATAATTTATATATTTATGTTCACATTACATGTATTTGTTTCTCGTTGTGTTTATGTAGCGGGCCTGGATGGGAGGAGACTAGTATAAGGTATACCGAGTAATATTGGTCTTATATTAGCGTTCTGTAGGGAGCAATTTTCGTAATTGAAAATTTGCTTGCAACATCTGTTGCTATTTTTGTTAGTTGTGATGAGGTGTTCGTTTCTTCGTTGTTTTTGTTAATAATTTTGTGTTCCTTAGTTTTGTTTGATCTGTTTGTATTTGTAGATCTCCCCTTTTCTGTCAATTATTTCTATACACCAGTATGTTTATACACTGTGGCGTTATTTGTCTTGTTGATTCCATTGCAGTTATCATCACAGATTCTGTGATTATTTTCATTGATTTCTCTATTTTACTTAGTTGATTTCTGCAATTGTTTTCATATTGTCTTTTATGCTTGTCCTTTGTTAATGTCTTTGGTTGACATATGATATGAGGTATATTTGAGTACACGTATGTTATAGTATAGACCAGTACTTTATTATTATTATTGTTGTATAAGGAAATATACAAGACCTTCGTAAGGCTTGTTTCCCACAGGGATTGGGATAGTGAGCTAAGTAATCAAGTTCATTGAGAACTTGTTCCTGTTTACTTGGAAATAGATTACATTTTTTTTGTCAACTGATTGCTATCATTATTAGACATCATGTCTACATTGGAATACTTCATTGAGATAGGGAAATCCCTAGGCAAGACTGGTGATAAGTTAGAGGAGTATGCTACCACTCAATATGAAAAAGCACAAAAATTGGAAATTGAGAAACTGAAAGCTGAGACTGACCAAAAGAACTTGCCGATGCAGGTGGAGGAAAGAAGATTCCAGATGGAAGAAAAAAGATTAGACAGAGAAGCTGAACAAAAGAGATTAGACAAAGAAGCTGAACAAAAGAGATTAGACAGAGAAGCTGAACAAAAAAGATTAGAAAGAGAAGCTGAAGCCGAGGAGAGAAACGCAAAAAGAGAACATGAAGAAAAACTGTTAGCATTTGAGTTAGAAAAGATTAAATTGACAAATATGGGTATTGCTAATCAGTCAACGGGTAATAATGGTAAACCTTTTACTTATAAGGTCAAGGTACCACCGTTCAATCCTTCCAGTGACGATATTACATTCTGGCTGGATCGTTTTGAACGGTCTTGTCGAACTCATAATGTGGATAAATCACAGTATGCTAATCAGTTGTCAGAAAATTTGAAAGGTGATTCTCTGACTAGTTTAAGTTTGGTTGAAGAGGCTGACAAGGATAATTATGATGTTATTAGGGCAGCCTTATTGAAAAAATATCAATTAACTGAGGAAGGTTACCGTATGTTGTTTAAGAGAATGGTACCTGAATAAGGGGTAGAATTCTCAGAATTCATTGCAAGGACACGTCTTACATTTAATCGTTGGATTGAGCTGTCCAAAACAGAAAAGACATATGAATCACTTATGGACTTATTGCTCAGAGACAAAATTATGTCAAGTGTTAATAAACCATTCCTTGAATTCCTACATGAGCGTAAAGCCAAGACACTAAAAAAATGCAAGAATATTGTGACCAATACGTCACGGCACATCCGGACGTAGCTTTTAGCAATGCTAAGGTTAAGGAAAGTATGCCGGTTGCTTCAGCAACACCATACAACCCTAATTATTCACACAAATTTCAGGGACCACAAAACAGGTTTGATAAAAAAGGTAACCATAATAGTTATCAAAACCAAGGTAACCAGTCATTTCATGGTTCTTCTTCGAAGAACTGGAGACGAGCCGACAGCCCTCGATTTAGAGGTGGTCATAATTATAGGAACTTCCGCAGAGGAAGTCATTATAGGAACTATCCAAGCTATCCATCATGGAGACAAGACCATAATTATAGAGATAGTCATTATAATCAATATGATGATGGTAACCATGGGAACTATGACTCAAACCCAAATAGGGGTTACAAGAGAGGAAACAATAATGATTACAGAGGCAATAATAATCGAGGTAGATCACCATACAAAAAACATAAATCATATTATCATGGAAACTCTGCACAGCAAGAGTCACATGAAGCCTATAAGCAGACTAAAGATAATAATGATGCTAATAATATGGCTTGTTCCGCTTTTGATTTTGGGAGAGCATCTGAGTGCCCCCAATGCAAAACATTATTTGAACCAACTACGGTGTCCACTTTAAGTTGTGGCCATCCTCTTCCCGCTCTTTCTGCGTCAGTCGCGCATGATGGAAGAGGTTCTCTTGTCTTACATAAAGGTTTAGTAAATGACAATCCAGTCCAGTTCTTTTTTATTCTGGATGCACCACAATTGGTGTTAGGCAGTCGCTTGTAGATCCTTCTTGTGCCACTGGAAAAATAGTCAAATGTGTGACATTTGGCGGCACCTTAGAGAAATACTCTACTGCTATCATTAGGATTGCTACTCCTTTCTTTACAGGAGATGTACACGCATGTCTTCTGCCGAATCCGATCGCTGATCTTATCATCGGTCGTATTCACGGAGTCAAAGAATGCACTCCGCAACAAATTTCCGTTTGGGAAAAACAAAAAATATGCAAACTGCTAATGCTGTAGTCACTAGAGCTCAGGCTCTTAATGTGCCTCAATCTTCACCTACTGAAGATAATGAAGTGCATACCAAGATGACCCCTTGGTAATTTCTCGTGAATCGTTTATAAAACAGCAAGAAGATGATCCGACTCTAAAGAAATTCTTCACTCTTGCAACAAAAGGTGATCCGAATAAAGATACAAATCGTAATTCTTGGATTACAATGAAGAATGGCGTACTTGTACGTATGGTGCAAGACTCCGCTAAGTTAAGTCATTCTCAGATTCTTGTTCCCAAGAATTTGAGAGTTAAAATTTTGCAACACGCACACGACTCTCAGTGTGCTGGACATATGGGTTTTTCCCGTACAAAGTCAAGAGTTCTTGCTGCTTTCTTTTGGCCTTTTGTGAACAAAGACATACGGATTTATTGTCGATCTTGTATAGTATGTCAAGAAGTCAAATCCAAAGGTCCACGCCATGCTGCACCTATTCAGGCTGCAAACATTCCTATTCGACCATTTCAAAAAATGGCGATAGACATAATTGGTCCATTTAAGATCAAATCAGCTAGAGGACATCAGTTTATCTTAACGTGTGTGGACATGTGCACACGTTGGCCAGAGGCTATTCTTCTGAAGAGCATTACTACTGCTGATATTGCAGATGTTCTTTGGCTTATATT
Source organism: Oreohelix idahoensis (assembly GCA_024509875.1). Taxonomy (NCBI): domain Eukaryota; kingdom Metazoa; phylum Mollusca; class Gastropoda; order Stylommatophora; family Oreohelicidae; genus Oreohelix; species Oreohelix idahoensis. The sequence continues at coordinate 114,569 of JAMPIV010000991.1, forward strand.
TTCTCGTCTGGGATTCCCCGGAGAAATATTATCAGTTCATGGCACCCAACTAATATCGGATACCATGTCTCAAGTAATGTCTACTCTACAGATAGAGAGATCTTTGAGTAGTATTTATCATCCTATGTCCAATGGGATGGTCGAACGGCTAAATAGAACACTCAAGAACTTACTAGGGAAGATAACTGAAGATCATCCTCAAGATTGGGACAGGGTTTTACCCGCGGTCCTCTTTGCTTACAGAGAGGTTCCCAATGAACATACAGGATTTTCTCCCTTTGAACTTGTCTTTAGCGTGCAACCGCGCGGCCCTATGTCTTTGCTTCATGATCTCATAACCGCTGATAATATTACCGATGACACAAAATCTTCTTACGAATATGTCATTGCGCTGAGACAAAAGATTATCGAAGCATGCAAATTGGCAACTTCTTCTTCTGAATTTGCTAAACAGAAGGCAAGGCAATTTGCCAATAAGAAAAGAACATTACGACAACTTTGTCCTGGTGACAAAGCATTTGTTTTGCTACCTTGAATGGAAAACAGACTTCTTATTTCTTGGAAAGGTCCGTACGATATAATCTCGAAAATTTCCGATGTTGACTACATTGTCGATATTGATGGGAAGCATAAAACCTTCCACATCAATATGCTTACGGAATTCCATGAACGTCCTGATTATTTGCAGCCTATTTTCCAGGCAACGGACGATTCATCAGTCCAACATGGTCATTACTCATCGCTGTCTGTAATACAGGATGAGGAAACAAGTTTTTCGGATGTTAATCTTCCGCTTCCGATGATTCCACTTCATTCTAGTGAATCCTTGAAAAATGTTACTGTTTCTCCCTATTTATCTCTAGGAGAACAGCGACAAGTTTCAGCTATGTTACAAACATTTCAGAATGTCCTTACTGACATTCCTGGAGAAACTCATGTCATTGAACATGACATTATTCTAACTGACCATAATCCTATTAGAGTCAGACCTTATCCTATTCCTATACGTTTTCAAGCACAGGTTGAGAAGGAAATGGATGAGATGATAGATTTAAAAATAATTGAACCATCCACTTCCGCATATTCTTCGCCGATGGTTATTGTTCGGAAAAAAGACAATAGCATATGTCTTTGCGTTGACTATCGCAAATTAAATCAAGTTACGAAGTTTGATGCTGAACCTATGCCTTTACTAGAAGAGCTACTTACTAGGCTTTCTAAATCTCATTTTTTCACTAAACTTGATTTGTCTAAAGGATATTGGCAAGTCCCTCTATCTGAACGTGCCAAACCTTTTACTGCTTTTTCTATACCTAGAGGCCTTTTTCAATGGAATTTCATGCCTTTCGGCCTTATGAACGCACCAGCTACATTCGTACGCATGATGCGTCGAATCCTATCTTATCGGTCAGATCTCATTGCGTACCTAGACGACATCTGTCTTTTCAGCGATACTTGGAAAGATCACTATCCGGGGTTAGTTGAATTACTATCTACTCGACTCGAGTATAACCTGACAGCGAAACCCTCTAAAGCCTGTATTGGTTTTAGCGAAATTGCTTTCTTAGGTCACCGTGTCGGTCATGGTTTCCTAAAGACAGAGGACCATAATACAAGTAAAATACTTAACATTTCTATTCCTAAGACTAAAAAGCAAGTGCAAAGTCTCTTAGGTCTCATACAATTTTATGGACGATTCATTCCGAATCTGTCCTCGATCATGGCACCTCTTTCTTCCTTGCTAACGAAAGGGTCTCCTAATATAGTCCATTGGACTCAAGAATGTCAATCCTCTTTGGATAAGATCAAAACTACGTTTTCTACTGCACCTATTTTAGTGTTACCTACTAAAGATAAGACATTTGTTCTCCGTAGTGACGCTTCATCCACAGGGATTGGAGCGGCACTAATGCAAGAGTACACTGGAACTCTGCATCCTGTGATGTATATTTCTCGAAAACTAAATGCCGCAGAGAAGAATTACTCGGTCCTAGACCGTGAATTATTGGCTATGGTTTGGTCAATTCTTAAACTTCAAAGATTTCTTCTTGGCGCGCATTTCATTGTAGAAACTGATCAGAAAGCTCTTACAGCTATTCAAAGTAAAAATCTGAAGAGCGCGAGATCAACGCGATAAGCGATTGCTCTTCAGCCTTTTCATTTTTCGGTGCGAGCTATCCGTGGCTCAGAAAATGTGATGGCAGACATTTTGTCTAGATGCCCACATGATTCCACCTAACTGTTAGATCCTCAGGTTTAACTCTACTACAGTTTGTTTTTTCTCGTTATATTAACATATATACACATATGTAATGTATGATATATTGATTGTATCACTACTTAGCGGTTCATTGATGTATATTCACCGCCGGGTCTTTTTAATGTTTTCTTCTTTGGTAATCATGAACTTAAGATATCTAATATGAAATTATTGGATAAACTATTGTATAAATTGTGGCATTGCCAGTAGTGTAGTAGGCGTTGGTGACACCTCTCTGGAAATATTTATACTTAGAGAAATACTTTCTCTGAGATCTTGAGATATATTCTCACTTGTCGTTTCATATGACGACTTAGCCTCACATTAGGCGTTATATTTGTTTGGAATGCGTAGCATCTGCGCATTGTTATTCGTGCGTTGTGAGCCAATTGTATGTTGCTCTTAGATGTATTTTTTTAATAAAAATGTTCCATTTTTTCCCGGGGGGTGTGGTAATCTGTTGCGCACATATTCTTTTGTATGGAATTATGCGACGCACGGATTACAGTAGGTAGGTAGGCATACAAATGTATTGTATGACTATTTGATATGAACAGTATTTATTTTGAAATGCTCTCATGGTCAAAGTTATATCACCCATGATTAATTCATACTTTTGTTGTATGGGTGATCTCTCTTGAATATCGATTTGGCGGAAGGATCTAGACTCCGTTGATCTATTCTTTGTTCGGTCAGAAACAGATTATTCTTGCTTATGTTTATGCAGGGATGTTTATGGTCCGAGTCTATGTTTACTCAGTGTCTCTTGGAGACGATTCGGTCTTATATCGGGTAATCTTCGTATGTTTATGTCGGACTATTTTCCTTGTACTGTATTTTGGGGTCAGGCGCTTTTCGGCGCATGAAGATACGTTAGGGAGTTCTTCGGTGATGTAGAAGCCTATGGCGGGAAGTCATGTCTTAGACCTGCCCGAAGTTTGTGATCTCTTTTCTGATTATGGGAACGAAGATAGTTTCTTCTGGGATGGTTAAATCCATGAGTTCCCTAGTGTTCATTCCATAACGCGAGGAGAAGAGCGTTTCTGTGTTTGCTAGTGGTTTTTTCCTATGCCAAGGTAAAGAACTGTTTACCGAACTTTTTTTCCATTCCTAGGCCTAATATGGGCAGACAGCTACATGAATTGAACCATGTCAGTATGTCGGAACGACATGTTATCTAGCAGCACTGATTATGTATATATGCAGCAACTATGAGGAAAGAATATGCTGAATGTTATAGAAACAGTTATGTTCATGAACTGAATCTTTATTGAAGCTTCATTGTGCATCGTTATCGTGAGCGAGGCTCACAAGACTAGAAGCCATTTTGGAATGCTATTTATTGTTGATCATTTACCAGAGAACAGGGACGCCCTTATTATCAGGTGATGATAAAGAGATCATACTTATGAAAGGAAAACCTACTATTGGTAGTTTAACGTTTTCTCAGGAAATATTGGCTGAACTGTATTTAACGGAATCTTCGCTAGAGTGCAAGTTACGTTTATGCTAAAGAGGTTCGGTCTAGGAATCAAGTTGGAACCTTGTATATTAACTGACATGATCAGTCAGTAAGGCCTGATGAATATTTATATAAGTTATGGAACTCTGAATGCTTGTATACTGACGTTCCATTATGATCATTGTGCTCGATGATTTTCTTCAACATGAATACCAATTTATTATTGTACACCGTGGGTCAACAATATGCTATTGATGTCGACCTGTGTTCCTGTAACTGTACCCGTTCTTTCCAAGTGTGTGCGTCAAATTAAACTATTGAAACGTCCACCGTAGTCTGCATCAGTAACTTCTACATACGCATGAAGGAGTGTTTGAACCTTCAGTCAACTCCTCAGAACAGTCTACACATTCGCGTATTGACATTTATTGCAACACTCATTATCAACAATGCATTCTTGTCGGGGCCTCATTGTGTTCCAGGACAAGATGACCTGTATACCTGACACTGTGCCCGGTTATTAGAGTTGACCAGTTACACCAATACACCTTTACAACGTGCTCTGATATATACACAGTTACGGTGTGGTAGAACCAAGCTTTATCAGGGACTATTTATATAACTAACACAATATTCTTGGTCAGCAAGTCTTCAGGTACACGAATATACGATTTTTAAGGGGCTATGTGTTTTGGTTCAAAATTCTATCTTTTTTTCTATGTTAGTTGTTTATTTTTAACTACCTCTCGTTCACACTTTTTCCATGTAATTTCAAGCGAAATACGAGAGCTTAGGTCATTCACAATAAGAGCTTAACTTGTTTCCATGACCGTAGTGTCCACAATTCTAACTTTTTCATCGTATTGGGGAAACCCCTAAGGCAAAGCGTGCAAGTTGGTTGTAGAGTTAGAACCAATTTGAGACGTGATTTACGTGTGTTATCCAGCCTTGCCCCTCCTATCCCCCAAATGCAGTTTTAGGCAAATATTTTCTTAGAACTAGGTAAAGGGGGTGTTTATGTCAAGGACGAATTTGAAAAATTGGGTACCGTTTTGTTCGGCTATTCGTTAGCAAATAATAATCTGAAGGCGTAGGCGACACCAACCGTTCTAGCAGAAATATTTTTTGTACTTTCTTATCTTTGCCTTTATGCCCTATACTGTTATATATTAATTTAGATATTGTATTTAGAAATCACTACACTGCCAGAAGTTAGAATTCAGAATTCCATATATCAGGCCTGACTTTTATTGGAGTACTTTGGAAGGACTTACACAACCCAGGAAAACCTCTTTCGTTTTTAATAAGGAACCGGAATTTGCGGAAACTGAAACACACGGAGTCATAGTGGGAATTAATGCTAAAGTAACAACCCCAACAACACGTGTAAGAGGCAAAATCAAGTGCCTTTATTCATCTGAGCAACAAAGTCTGAGCCAGGATTGACGTAAGTTGTGCATTTTAACTTTCATATTTTGTCATTACTAACATGTAAACTAATATGTATATAGTACCATGTGAATAGTAATATTTGAAAATCGCTAGTGGATGTTCAAGTCATTTGAGGCTGGCAACCTCAGCGTATAGAATGATGATTTCATGAACCACCACTGCAAGGGCTGGTGACTGCTTTATCGCTAGTTTCTTAAAGAGAACTAAAAGCATAGGTAGTCCCAAGTTCCATATGGAGCAGGGAGGGAAAGATGAAAGAAATTATGTACATTCTAAGTATGCGGTTTACATTTTTAAACCAGTGTAAATGTCTATGTAAACATATTCACTTTAAAATTAATGAAAGTTTCAAACTGTTCAACAAGTGTAGATATAAAAGGAAACATATTCAATGTATATTGTGAACACTTTTCAATCAGTGAAGATTTAAATGTGAACATATTCTATGTGCACTATTAGCCTTTTCATTTGAATGTAAAATAAAGATAAAGCTATTCAATTTAAATGTAAACGAAGTTTTCTCTCGAGGGATTAACTTTAATTATTACCGAGGGTAAATTCTGAGGTAGATGGGATGGTGGAATAGAGAGAAGGGGACCCATAACTATCGGTTGGAAAACGCAGGAGAGCGTTTTTGTTCTACTCTTTTACCGTAGTTGTTAGTGGTACCAGTTGAGGGTACTATCTCTGGAACCAGAATGGAACAATGGCATGAGCTTTAAGATGAGGTACCAACTTTGTAGACACTCCCTGACATTTCTGGGAACGTGCTGCGCCCTAACAACCTTGACCAGCGACGAGCGTGATCAGTCTACCAAGAACCAAACCATCAGCGGGAGCAGAAGCTACCATTGGGAGATGTTAAACATTAAAGCTGCTACGTGAACTACTTTATAAATTTTCATTCCATCACAACAGTAATTACAACTTTCTGTTAAATCATTTTTTTCAGTTTTTCTAAAACCTTGTTAAACTTAAATGATTATTAAATCTGTTATTTATAACTATACAAATTTAACTCCAATTTAATCATTTTAAATGTACTGCATGTTTGTCTCAGTCTATTTACTAAATACACTCTAAACACAGCTTTACCGTAATAATAATAATTTCACTGAGTAAATCATGGTGGGGGCTTGACGAGCTGAAATTAATAATTGCCTAATTCTTCATAAACCGCGGCGGACCGATATAAAGTTAACAATTGCCCTGCCAATGCAGCATTGTTCTTGACTTCGGAAATATCTTATGAAAGCTCCCTTGAGATGGAAGCGTCATTATCCTTCTATCTACAACTCTGCCAAGAGTAATCTTGTGCGAAGGTAGACACCTTTGACGGTCCATATTAGATACTCTTGAGTTTTGGCCACGGTTGGACCACTACTGCAAAGCAGGGGAGGCAATCCGTGACAGAGGCTTTATAAGTTGCTGTAAAGGGGTGCGAAGCTTTATGAAGCGCTATAAAGGAGTGCACGTTTTCTTAGGATGCTATAAATGGGTGCGAGGCCTCTATAAGGCAAAGAAGCACAGTTCTATTGCATTGAATAAAAAAAGTGGCGAGCTGTCATTAACTAATAATTCGTCATATTATTCACACACAAAACTGTACATTAGTAAACGATGCAACGAATTACTGATTAATGATAATTGGTCACTGTTGCATACATATTTTTGAATGCACAGATTACAAATGTACGATATGTCTATTTAATATGGAAAATATATTGTTGTATTTAATTGGGTACGAAAATGCTTTCTTTTGTAAAGCCAGATAATCCATGTTTGATTCATACGTTTGATTATATGGATAATCTCCCTTGATATTGATCGGGCGTAAGAATACTTATATTTTGGCATTCATCATTTGTCATAGCCAGAAAATAGATTGATCGTTCTTAGAATGTTTATGGCCTGAATTCATATGTATTACATATTATTAGTGCAAGTAGATTCAGTCCTATATTGTATATTTTGTATGGGTAAGCAGGACTATATTCTTTATGCCGCTCTAGCGGAGGTATTGGTTGTCTTGGCGAGTCGTGATGAGTTCCGATATTGCCGCCTACAATGGCTGGTCACGCATTTCCAGGGTTGGTCCTTTCTAGAGTGGAAAATGATTTATGAAGTGATTTCTTCAGTAGGAGATTGTGTTTCTACAAGATTATAGTGTTAGAGACTCTCCTCATGTACTGTATTATGTACTATTCGGACTCAAGGTAAATCCACTCCCTTTTGACGATCTCCTTATGGTTAGACCTAGATGAAGCAACGTATTTTCGTGCATCGTTGGTCGTTTAACTAGACATTGTTGTAGATGACAGGTTCCATCAGCGCTTATGTCTTCATGAAGTAACCTTCTGACAAAGGGACTTTATGGTAACTCTGGAAAGTTATACTTATTCAAGTTTTGAATCAACTTTGACTGATGATTATTCTTCTGCTGGGCGAGTGAGCGAAAGCTCAGGGAAGGGGGCCATTTTTGTATTCCTGTCATCATGATGGATCACTGTCCAGAGAACGGGTCGTGTATCTTACTATTCGGACAGTGGCATGGAGATCTCATTTATATGAAACCCCCTTATCGTGGTTTCACAGTATGATATAAACATTGAATATAAGCAACCTAAGAACTTAGCAAGGGAAAGAAGGTTCGTCCATCGAACTCTTCATTTGTTTACCGATCCGCCTTTACTGACGCGTTCAGTCAGATAGGGGATGCGGCCATAATGTATTAGAACATTGGATGCTGTTTTGTACCACCCATTATATTTGAATGTTCCATGACATGGGATCTACTATTCATGCCTGAAGATTGATGTGTCAACATGTACTTATGATCTACTCGTTCTGTCCCAGTATGTGCGTCTGAATAAACTGTATGAAAAGATTCCAGCAGTCTGCATTGGTGCCTTATAGACATGAGTGAATGAGTGCTTTAGATTGGTCAAGATACGAACATTCCATCATTCGCGTTTATAACACTCTACACTCTCACTCCATATTTACACCATCCTGCGTCGGTTGAATTGAACAAGTTAAGGGCCTGCTCCTCCTGGAGCCTCAGAGGGAAACTACTTCTTACAGCTGCCTTTGCCTTCCCTAACTCAGGACTAGAGTGAGTTACCCATTTACAGTACCGCTGGGTAGACTGGAGCATGCCTGGTATCAATTAACACAGCAGTGACATTTTACAGTCCTTTCCACTTTTTACAGTCACCCATTTGTATTCTATGCAATATAATGTATGGACAGTTTATTTAGCGTTTGATTTTATTTATTTGTTGTTGTTTTTTAAGTGTATTTGGTAGCAACAATACAAATGGATCCCTAAAATGTGTATTTTCCTTTTCTCGTTGTATGAGTTTAAGTCACAGCGTAATATTCGTTTTTTTGGGGTATTATTATCATTATTATTATTTTTTGTTTTTGTTTTGTTGAATCTTTGTCACATCCGTTGAGTGAAATTCATCTTTGAATGAAATATACATTATAAAGTTTAAGAACCTGATATAAGCTCACGAGAAAATTGGTTACTACTAAAGCGGCGTTAAAAAAAAATGGCTAGCCGACCTAGTTATTTGAAGAAACACCTTGATTAAATCTACACCACCGATGCCCTCCCTTTTTAGATACAAAACACGATCTATATTTTCACTTCATTATTTTCCTTAGCTCATTTCCCTTACTTTTATTAAGGTTCAGGTTCTTTCACCCTATTTCATTTTTAGTTATTAAACAAGAATAGGTTGCACCTGTCAAAACGTGATAGATTAATTTGTAATATATATGGTGTTGCAAACAAAGTTTCAACTCTCTAAGACCAGTAAAACATTTTGAGCGTCAAAGCTATGAATCAGGACAATTTATACGCCCGATGTGAACGAATAAAAATAGTTAAAAAGAGCCAAAGTGCGTTACAGCGGTCTCCGATGAGAAATAACAATTGCCTGATGCAAGTCGTCAGAACCAAACAATGTGAGGTTATGCATGACACCTCATCATGCGAAACAGCACGCTACAAAAATCACCACTGAACACATGGAGTGTTTTAGTGCCGGGCTACCTGCAAATGTTCAGCTGTAGTGCTGTCCCGTGCTCATTACGCAGCGTAAAAGAAAATGATAAAGATGATGATGCTAACGAAAGATAAAAGGACGAACAAGCACACAAGTGATATCCCTACTAAAAATATCTTATTCTTCCTCACTTACCATACCTGATGGCGCAGACGATCATGTTTCTCCACAACCTTCTGTCTCCAATACTGTTTATCAGTTTCTGTTGTTCACTTCTGTTTTCAATACTGTTTATCAGTTTCTGTTGTTCACTTCAGTTTCCAATACTGTTTATCAGTTTCTGTTGTTCACTTCTGTTTCCAATACTGTTTATCAGTTTCTGTTGTTCACTTCTGTCTCCAATACTGTTTATCAGTTTCTGTTGTTCACTTCTGTCTCCAATACTGTTTATCAGTTTCTGTTGTTCACTTCTGTCTCCAATACTGTTTATCAGTTTCTGTTGTTCACTTCTGTCTCCAATACTGTTCATCAGTTTCTGTTGTTCACTTCTGTCTCCAATACTGTTTATCAGTTTCTGTTGTTCACTTCTGTCTCCAATACTGTTTATCAGTTTCTGTTGTTCACTTCTGTCTCCAATACTGTTTATCAGTTTCTGTTGTTCACTTCTGTCTCCAATACTGTTTATCAGTTTCTGTTGCTCACTTCTGTCTCCAATACTATTTATCAGTTTCTGTTGTTCACTTCTGTCTCCAATACTGTTTATCAGTTTCTGTTGTTCACTTCTGTCTCCAATACTGTTTATCAGTTTCTGTTGTACACTTCTGTCTCCAATACTGTTTATCAGTTTCTGTTGTTCACTTCTGTCTCCAATACTGTTTATCAGTTTCTGTTGTTCACTTCTGTCTCCAATACTGTTTATCAGTTTTTGTTGTTCACTTCTGTCTCCAATACTGTTTATCAGTTTTTGTTGTTCACTTCTGTCCACGCCAGGATGTCAAACTGCCTGGTGTCTTCTCACAATGGTGGCTCTTCTCTTTTTCCTTCAAGGTAAGAATGTAAAGGTAGTCTCATGACAGGTGTTGCCGTAGGGAAGTAATATGTTATAGATTTCACTACAATCGGTTTCGGCTCTAAGAAGTAGGTTGACCGATTACCTTCCGCCTTGCCTTTGCCTTTTCTAACTCAAAAGTAGTTAGGTATTTATTTATATTTGAGTAGACTGGAGTGTGACACCACCAGGTTTCGAACCCTGAAACTCTGCCTGGCGAAACCAGCGCTTTATCCATCTTGCCAATCGGCGCTCACGAGTAGAAAGCATGTTGTTAGAAATCATGATGCATATATGTGTGTGAGTTTAAGACAGACAGCTTTACCATCAAATCTGCCGAACAGGTCTACTAAAACTCTCTTGTTCGTTGTCGTGGTTGAGTAAAGTGTAGAGTATTTGTCGAGTTGGACAATAGTAGTGAAATCGACAAGGGATAGTGGACTGACAGAGTTATAGATTACACACACAGAAAGGTGTAAATAGGAGATGGACTTGAGACAACCTGGAAGAAGATTTATCAAAATGATCTCTCTCTCCCAGCCTCAACTCACTTTTACTGTCTAAGCACCTCCTGCTCTCACTCTTTTCTCTTATCAAACATAGAGATTATAGTAAAGAGCTAAAACAAGTTAATTATGGATGGAAGGGTCGTGAACAGCGCATTAATAAATGTGTAAACTTTATTAAATGAAGAAAAGCATGAAAATAATGCATCTCATCACAAACAACATAAAATTGCATCAATAATCAAAATATGCCAAATACACCAACAACACACACACCACCACTCATAAAATAACCTGTAGAACACAAGAGAAATAAGTAAACTGTCTGACAGTCTGTCCGTTTTCGTGGGACCAAGTACAATGCTTCAGACAGTGTCTTTTTACGTAAAGATATACTCCATGGGTGATGGACTTGACCTGTATAAATCCACTGTAGTCGCTATTGTTGGTGGCACCCCTGATTTCGCGATGGGGACTGGAAGACTGCCTATCTCCTGCTGACCAAATAAACAAACTGAGAGACAGTCCGTCCGCTTTCGTGGGACCAAATGTAATAGCTCCAATGTCTTTACGTAAAGATATACTCCATGGGTGATGGACTTGACCTGTAAATCCAATGTAGGCGCTATCTTTGGTGATCCCTAATTGCGTGAGGGGCTGGAACTCTGTATTTACCTCTGGTTTACCAAATGAATAAACTGCGTGTCAGTCCGTCCGCTTTCGTGGGACCAAATGTGCCAGCTCCAGAAAGTGTCTTTACGTAAAGATATACTCCACGGGTGATGGACTTGACCTGTAAAAACTTTCTTTGTTGGTGCTAAACGTTGGTGACCTCTAATTGCGTGAGGGGCTGGAAGACGCTGTTTATCTTCGCTGGCCGCTTCTAAGTGCGAAGTTCTACATAAACCCAGAAATACACCAGACGAAGTTACTTGAGGACAAAGCGTCCCAGGCGCTCTAATCCGGCGCTATTGCTTGCTTGGCATTAAATCCGGTTTAAACTGGTTTGGCTGTGGTTTGGCTGAGTGCCCCGTTTAGGCACACAAAGGCGGGTGATATCAGATTCTGCTATAGACATGCTGGGCGGTTTTGATATTCTGGAAGCCGCAATGCTCTGACTGGTAATCCAATAGGCGAGTAGAGAACTACTACTGCATTCGATGATTCCAGATTTAGCGTTGGCTCGTTGCACTGCGTGAGCTTAACTTGGCGTTGACAAAGGGTTTAGGTTCAGGAATGGGGTTGACGACTCGTGATTGCTAGATGTATTCAGAATCCCTCTAGAACGAAGAGTATATGACATTCTTCGCCTGACTGGAGACTTGACTCTAGCAATTCGGTATCCCTGAAACTGAGACCCAAAAAGACACCCTTTACATCAAGCAACAACAACATCACTCTAATGTTTTATATCCTAGTTATGCTCCGCTCCTTCCATTCTATCAATTATAGCATGTGCCCGCATAGGCTTAATATTTTGTGTACACCCATGTACCTGTCAGTAATCGTTCTGACAGCAGCAATCTACTCCTCTTCTTCCAACTAAACATACAGGAAACCTAACCTTGTAGTTACAGTTAAATGAATATGCTTATTCATCTTACAACAGTAAATGAATTACATAAACAGATTACAGCATGTGACATTACATAAATAAATCATATGTCCCCTTGGGGAAATATATTAACATTCCACAAAATGAGTACATAGAAAATGCAATGTTCTTGCTATAATAATACAGTTGTGGCTGAATCATAAGATATAATTATATCTATGCCTGGTGACTGCTTTCTGTGAAAGTTATAGACTAGTGCCTAGCCACACAAGTAAGCATAAAATGATTCTCCCTTGCCACTAGAAATATCTATAAAAAAGGAATAAGTGACTATCTCCTATAATTCAGTGTTTAAGTGCCTGTCCACACCTCTGACATTATCTTACAGAAATGACAGTTAATTAGCCTATTCTTAACCCATGATAAGCATCTGTAGACTGATTCTACGCCTAGTGTGTGTCTGTTATTGTAAGTCTATCATTTAACCTATTATAAACCAAAACAGCATAAACACCACTTAACTAAGGCCGTAGACAGCGCTCCCTTATCACTGAATAAAATTATATATATATATATATATATATATATATATATATATATATATATATATATATATATATATATATATATATATATATATATAGCTAACATGAATATATCATATATTATAAGAGATGTCAACTCACCGTGAAAAATGACTAGAGATAGGCCTTAACATTTACGGTAGTTCTGTGTTAAAGTCTGCCTTATCTCATGATGGTCCATCTCGGGCCAGGAAAATATTCACGAGTGTGTTAGTCTATTAACCTTTCTACTTTTATAGTTTACCAATAAACACCTGGCATGGCTTGTTTCTACAGATGTATCGGCGTGCAACGTAACACTACTGCTTTGTTCTAAGGGGCAAAAACCCACAAAAGCTAACCACGGGTTTTATTTCCCCCTGAAACAAATCAAACTCGTTACCCAGGCCTCAAAGGGTACCAGCCGCTCGTGATCAAAGACTTAGAAGGACCAGAGAAATTCCCCCTGGTCAGACGGACCACCGGTGCGTTTAGATAACATTACGTTACCGCTACGCTGACCGTCTGTTGGTCCAGTGGAAATTTTTATTCTAAAGGCCAAACACAGAGACCACCTGCAGAAGTTACCTCCCACAGACAAGCCGTTTCTTTCACAGAAACCCTTTCGCTCGTTCAAACACTATAAGCGTAACAGAAATGTTTCTCTGGTCAAACGAGCCACCGGTGCGTTGATGTAACGTTACCGCTACGCTGACCGTTGAAAGCCAGAACGTAAACAACCGTCGGGTGGGGTTTGAGAAGGTGAAAATGAAAGAAAAGAAGAATACAAATGGCGAGGAAACCAGGACATTAAAAAATTAATAACATATGGAACGGAATGGTAAAATAAATTATCAGTCACGTGACATTCGTATATTAGAGTGTTGAGGATGCTTCATGGTGCGATTTCTATCAGGGCAACTTATTATTAGTGCCAGGGTTTTGTCACACCATGTCGTACCTCAACTGAACGCAAGAAATACATGAAAGCGGTCGCTGTGAGATGAGTATCTAGGTATGATGTAGGCAGATGGATATGTGACGTCATAGCGTCAAGATGTGTGTCTAAAATGGCTTGTGTATCAGCCAGTATGTGGGATTGTGTATTCAATAAATATTTCTGAGGATAAAAGGGTAAGCCATATGCTTAAATGAAAGGCATGAGAAAATGCCAGGATTATAAGTAAATTCGATACGGGTCTATAACTCCCAAGACAAAGAAGGATGTTAAACAAAAAGAATTATATGAACAAATATAATTGAACAGTTGTTATTCCGGGAGGTATCATTCCCCGAAGATATAGGAATAAAATTAGTAGAATTGTTATACCGGGAAGCGACATACCCCGAAGCTTATGGATTGATGTGGATTTGATTTGTGGATAATTGAGATAATGGGACGCTTAAATTCCCCCAATGTTGATGGAAAAATTATAATGAACTTTATTGATGACGGGACGCCAAATACCCCGCTGGAAATAGTGATTAATAAATGAGAGTATCAAGATAGGTGGAATGGAGAAGTCGAGTGACATGTTTAGAGGGTCGAATCAGATTTAAGCAAGACTGTAACACAGAGAGGGAGCATACATGCCATGTTCGTAATTGTGACCTTGTTAGTGTGTACTTACTCGTTATTAAACTGTTGCCAAATCGTCCAGGACCAGTAGTTTATTCAATCTCTCAAGGTTAATTTCCACCGTTATTAACTTTATGCAGTACTTGAGATGTTGATATGGAAAGGTGTATACAAGACGGGTGGTTGCCAGAATACTCAACAATATAAACCAAAGCAAGATGAATGAATTCTCACTTCTTCAATAACACAAATAGACCCTAGACAACAAAAGAATTCGGGCTATTTCTCCATCCCTTAACAGAGGAGAAATAACTGGGGGCTGTCGTTTGATAACTGAAATAACGTACGTCCTGTCAAATAGCTGGAAGCCCGTTTGATAACTGGCAGGTTGGTCTACTTGGGACAGCAAGAAACGAATTTTTCTTCATATTACGAATCTGAAATCAACTGAAGCTGGACTACTGCACGGAACTTGTACGCAGGACTTTGGACATTTTAAGAACTGTACGATCATAATTCGTCAAAAGAAAAGACTGTACATTCACTGTAATTTCACGATGGAAGATGCCATGTAACGGCTACTCCTTGATGATGCATCAAAGATCGTTGACCTGACCTTGAGGACTGTCAAGATTCAACACTGCGATATCACATTGATTCGGTTCGAACTTTACATCTCTACATTCAAGAGTTTAATACTGGCAAATCACGCAATTTTCGATCTTGAATGTTAAAGGACAATCTGGCAAATTATACTCAATGACGTCATCAAAGCCGGAAAACTTTCAATCGACCGTTTGCTGAAATTGGAGTCAAGACATGGTTTCATCCATTTATGTATTCCTGAAGTCGAAGTGTGGCACAAACACACTGATTCCTTATCTGGAGAGGTTCTGAGGTCTACAAGAAAAATAAGTAGAGTTATGAATTGTCTAATGCGTGACATTATTTGACCATTTCAGAAACTTTGCCAGTCAACATCCAGTCCTACATGTTTTAATCATCTGCACGTTTATTTGTATAAATTAAATGCTCGCTATTTGTACATTTTCTTCGGAAATTTTGCAAATGACGATATCCTGTTAGGTGATTGTTGGTTGTCCAGTCAAAGAGAATAACAGTGGAATTTTAGTCTTTGACTGCATAACAGACATCAGTATTTGTATAGATTGTTCCGTCAAGTCTACGTCATAGACCTATATTTTCATTCACTAATTTACATATTGGGTCACGTGTCTGTACAGCTGTTTTCTATCACTCTTGTCTCATTGTGAATTTTGACGATTTGCTGTTTTGTTCGTGCTTCTCTGTCTTGTTTATTTTACAAGTAATTATTCTAAGTTGTTGTTGCTTGCCAACATGTATTTGTTTCTTTTATTCCCGTTATATTTGTCGAGTAATGTGCTGGAATTCGACATGTCACTTTATTATTATCATCATTGACTTGTACTACTCTTTTTCACTGTGCTCGTCTCTCATTCTTGGTATGTTCATTCCTTCATAAGGTATAAATTCAGTCAACACCATAATTTATTGTAATTAATTAATTGAGATAAAGAGGAGTTTTGACACTTGGTGATTCGAATTAGAACACAAGATGTCGTCATTATCAGAATTTATTGATATGGGTTTGCGTTTGGGCAAATCTGGAGTTGAGTTAGAATCGTATGCTGAAAAAAACTATCATGACTATTTGGAACGGATGGAACGTAAGGAGCAACGAGATTAAAAAAAGCAGGAGCTTGATCAAGCAAGAGAATTAAAGGAACTGGAAGAGAAGAAATTGGCTCAACAAGAAGCCGCAAAGAAACAGTAAATGGAACTTGAAGAGAAGAAATTAGTTCAGCTAGAAGCATCCAGAGAGTTAGAACGGGAGAAAATGGAACTACGTAAGATGGAACTTCTTCAGTTGGATCAAGCACACAGAAATGCTATAGAACTTCAGACATTGAAATTACAGGCTGATAAATAAAGAGATTGAGATTGCAAAGATTAATGCCGAACATACTGGTGCTAATCCACAAGGTTCTCAGGGTAATAATTTTAATTATCCAAAAATTAAATTACCAAATTTTGATGATAAACGGGACTGCATGGACTCGTTTATTATGAGGTTTAAAATGAGGGCTATAGATTTGAAGATCCCAAAAGATAGGTGGCCGATTATCTTTTCAGACTACCTCACAGGGGAAGCAATGCGTAGTTTCATGTCAATTGATGAAACAAGTAGATGTGATTTTGATATTGTTGCCAATACATTGATGGCAAAATTTCAGCTCACCGAGGAGGGTTTTCGATCCAGATTTCACTCTGCAGCTCCGTCCAAGAATGCTGATTTTGGAGAGTTCATCTCTTCTATTAAATTGTACATGGGTCGGTGGATAGATTTATCTGGGATCAATAAAACATTTGATTAATTATTTGACCTAATGCTCAGGTATACAGTTTTATCTACCTGTGGCGCAGATTTTGTTAGTTTTTTGCAAGAGAGAAAGCCAAAATCTATCAATGAATGTCAAGAATTGGGGAGAAACTACATGTCTGCACATCCAAACAAGGAAATTCGTAAGGTTTCCTTTGATAATGCATTACCGGTACCTGTATGTGTTTCGTACCACGACGGAGGAGTAGGTGACCACCGTTCTCGCCCAAGGAGTGCAGATGGCAGATATAGGAGTGATTATCGATCTTCCTTTCGAGGACGGTACAATTTTCCTCGTCGTCAGTCACCATCTCACTTCGGTGGGTATAGATATTCTAATTACTAAAACCGAGGTCGTGGACAACACTACGGTAATAGCAGTGATGATATACATCACAGGGACTATAGAAAAAATTCAGTTGAACGATCCAAAGGAAATGGCAGGTGTCATTTAGGTGATGCAACTAATAAGCACGGCAAATAATGCAATCACAAACCTGATCACAAAAATGATTGTAAACTGGCAAAAGGGAAAGCAGACCATGCTAACGTCTGTACCCCACTTTGTGGTCACGATAGCCATGTTGAACAGGCTAATGCATGCATTGTACGCTCAAGCAAAGATAACAATTGCACTGAGTGTAATACACTTTATGAGCCAGGTGCTAAAACTAGACTTTTGTGTGGTCATATTTTACCAGCGATGTCTGTCTGCGATTTTATCGGTCGCCTCACATTACACAAAGGTTTTATAGGTGACAGACCCGCCACCATTCTTCGTGACACGGGATGTACGATTGTCGGGATACGGAAATCGTTGCTGGATAAATCATCATTTACAGGAAAGTCACTGAAATGTGTTACTTTTGGAGGTAACATTGAATGGTTTCCCATGGCAAAGGCGGAGATCGAGACACCTTTTTATTCAGGGACTGTACTCGTGTGTGGCTTGGATAATCCTATAATTGACGTGATCCTAGGTAACATTCCAGGTGTAAAAGAATGTTCACCTGAGGAAATTGCAGAGTGGGTCAGCAAGCACCCATTAATGGCGAATGCGGTCACTACACGAGGTCAGCATGAAGCGAGCATTTTGACCGATGCATCTCCATCTGTCATGGAGGAGACGCCACTGAGAAATGCTCAAAACATTTCTCCGATTATCTTTACACAAAAACAAAATGAGGATGAATCTTTAAAGAAATTATTCACTTTGGATGAAACAAAACAAATTAAGATTACTAAAAGCTCATCATATTGGTTTGAGTTTCGCAACAAGGTTTTGATCAGATGTTTTAGGAAAGGAGTTGATCAGGTAAAGAAACAGATTGTGGTACCAAGAAATTTCAGACCTTTAGTTTTAAATACACGTCATGATGTTTTAATATGGCAGGACACTTAGGTCGTAATCGGACTGTGTTTCGAATTACTACAAATTTTTATTGGCCTGGCATCAGCACAGATATAAAAAGATATTGTAGATCTTGTCATACGTGTCAAAAAGTCGCACGCAGGGGTAAGAACCAGACAGCACCCTTGCAAGTCACAGATGTGCCGGTGCGCGCATTTATGAAACTAGCTATAGATATCATCGGTCCATTGTCTATAATGTCGGATCGAGGTTTTCAGTATATTTTAACGTGCATCGATTTGTGCACTAGATGGCCTGAGGCCATACCGTTAAAAAACATTAATACCATATCAGTTGCGGAAGCTTTGTACTTGATTTTTACAAGGATAGGTTTTCCGGAGGAAATACTGTCGGATAGAGGGACACAGTTTAAGTCGGAACTTATGAGCGCGATAGAAAGCTTGTATTGCATAAAACATTCATTCACAAGTCCCTATAGACCAAGTGCAAATGGGGTTTGTGAAAGATTTAACGGCTCTCTTAAGTTGATGCTTGGGAAGGTTACTGATGCACACCCTCGGGATTGGGATAAGATTCTCCCATCGGTTCTCTTTGCTTACAGAGAGATCACTCAGGAGAGTACTGGGTTCTCTCCCTTTGAACTCGTGTATGGCGCGAATCCGAGAGGCCCGTTATATCTACTGAAGGATTTAATCCTTGGTACTTCTCAGGATGACGCAACTCGCAGTAGTTACGAGTTCGTTGTTGATTTACGACAAAGGTTGGTGGATGCATGTCAGATCGCATCACAGAGTATTCAAACGTCAACTCAAAGATCGAGGTTGCTACATAACCAATTTCGTACCCTAAGATCTTTTGTCCCAGGGGATGAAGTCTTACTGCTCCTCCCTATTAAGGAAAATAAGTTGTTAATTTCATGGCAGGGGCCATACAAAGTAGTGAAAAAGATCACAGATGTTGATTACTCAATTGATATTAAAGGGAAAATTAAAACGTATCATCTAAATATGTTGAAATTATACACGCCAAGACCAGCTGAATTAGTAGATGTCTTGGATGAGGTTCATCGATCCTCATGCGCGGTTGTTCAGTCTGAGGATGCAACATCTGATATTCCGTTGGAATTTACTTTACCTTCTATTTCTGCTCATGAAACGTGGCAGGATGTTTCTATTTCGTCATCACTTTCGCATTCTGAACGAATTCAGATCCGTGATGTTTTACGTTCTTTCTCTGACGTATTTTCAGAACATCCAGGTCATACTGACTTAATATCTCACGAGATTGTGATCACTGATTCTACTCCGATTAAAATCAGACCATATCCTATTCCTCTTCACTACAGAGATAAGGTAGATAAAGAAATCTCAGATATGCTTAAAATGGGTATCATCTCACACTCTTCATCTTCGTATTCTTCTCCAATGGTATTGGTGAAGAAACCAGATGGATCTTTACGCATCTGTATTGATTTTCGAAAACTGAATCAAGTTACAGTCAGAGATGCTAAGCCAATTCCAATTTTGGAAGATCTTCTTCCACAGCTGGCTAACGCTACATTCTTTACTAAACTAGATTTGGCTAACGGATACTGGCAAATTCCGTTGTCTGAAAATTCTAGACATTTGACAGCATTTGCCACACCAAGAGGTTTATTAGAATGGACTTATATGTGTTTCGGGTTGGTGAATGCACCTGCGACATTTGTTCGCATGATGCGCCGTTTAATTGGCGATAGACCCGATATCATCACATATATAGATGACATTTGTTTATTCCATAACACATGGGAAGAACATATTGTAGGTTTCATTTCTTTGCTAGAACAGCTAAGAAAGCATCATTTGACAGTTAGACCTTCGAAAGTACAGATAGGTTTTCAGGAAATATCTTTTCTGGGTCATAAAATCGGTAATCATCGGCTTTATCCTTCGGATAGTCTAGTGAATAAAATCCTGAACATTCAGATACCGAAAAATAAGAAAGAGGTCCGTAGTCTGTTAGGGCTCATTAACTATTATCATAAATTTATTCCAGACTTTTCGTCTATCTCTGGTCCTCTTTCTGAGTTGACGCGCAAAGGCGCTCCTCTTAAAGTAATGTGGTCAAATACTTGTCAGTTAGCATTGGATAAGATTAAAATACTATTCTCGAATCATCCTATTTTGATTCTGCCAGATATCCATGAACCATTCTATATTCGCACAGACGCTTCTCAGATGGGAATCGGTGGCAGTTTGATGCAACTTGTCAACGACGTACTCCATCCTTGCTTCTTTGTGAGCCGGAAGTTGTCAGCAGCAGAGAAGAAATATTCGGCGGGAGAAAGAGAGCTCCTTGCTCTGGTGTGGACGATATCAAAACTATCTCGCTACTTGCTTGGACGAAAATTTTACGTTGAAGTCGATCATCATCCTTTGACGTCAATGAAACCGACGGCGTTTAAGAACTCAAGAAGATACAGATGGTTTCTGCTACTGCAACAGTTTTCTTTTGAAATCAAGCATATACGCGGTGAGGACAATTGGTTAGCTGACTTGTTGTCGCGATTTGCAACTCACCGGGACTGATATATTTCACATGGAACTTTGGATCCAGGTTTATGGTTCCAGTTTGTTTGGACATCATATTGTGTCTTCTGGACTTGCTGTATAGTCCGGATATATGGACTCAAATTTTATTGCAATTTTGTTTATTTAATAATTGCTCTTCACAGTTTTATGTATATATGTCTAAATACCTGATACTTCTCATTAGATTGCTTGTCTGTAAGGTGTATCCGTACGTAAGATTGCTTAAGGTTATACCCTGCAGGATCTTGCGCGTTTCCTGAAGTAAACGCTCGAGAGCGTGAGGGGTAATGTTGAGGATGCTTCATGGTGCGATTTTTATCAGGGCAACTTATTATTAGTGCCAGGGTTGTGTCACACCATGTCGTACCTCAACTGAACGCAAGAAATACATGAAAGCGGTCGCTGTGAGATGAGTATCTAGGTATGATGTAGGCAGATTGATATGTGACGTCATAGCGTCAAGATGTGTGTCTAAAATGGCTTGTGTATCAGCCAGTATGTGGGATTGTGTATTCAATAAATATTTCTGAGGATAAAAGGGTAAGCCAGATGCTTAAATGAAAGGCATGAGAAAATGCCAGGATTATAAGTAAATTCGATACAGGACTATAACTCCGAAGACAAAGAAGGATGTTAAACAAAAAGAATTATATGAACAAAGATAATTTAACAGTTGTTATTCCGGGAGGAATGATAATTCCCCGAAGATATAGGAATAAACTTAGTAGAATTGTTATACCGGGAAGCGACATACCCTGAAGCTTATGGCTTGATGGGGATTTGATTTGTGGACAATTGAGATACTGGGACGCTTAAATTCCCCCAATGTTGATGGAAAAATTATAATGAACTTTATTGATGACGGGACGCCAAATACCCCGCTGGAAATAGTGATTAATAAATGAGAGTATCAAGATAGGTGGAATGGAGAAGTCGAGTGACATGTTTAGAGGGTCGAATCAGATTTAAGCAAGACTGTAACACAGAGAGGGAGCATACATGCCATGTTCGTAATTGTGACCTTGTTAGTGTGTACTTACTCGTTATTAAACTGTTGCCAAATCGTCCAGGACCAGTAGTTTATTCAATCTCTCAAGGTTAATTTCCACCGTTATTAACTTTATGCAGTACTTGAGATGTTGATATGGAAAGGTGTATATAAGACGGGTGGTTGCCAGAATACTCAACAATATAAACCAAAGCAAGATGAATGAATTCTCACTTCTTCAATAACACAAATAGACCCTAGACAACAAAAGAATTCGGGCAATTTCTCCATCCCTTAACATAGAGCTTCTTCATCTTCAAGTACCAAGCCTAGTGGCGTAGGAGATCATGTCTCTGTACAACTTCCTGTCTTCAGTACAATTTATCAATTCTGTTGTTGACTTCTTTCCATGCCACGATGTCAGTCTGTCTAGTTTTTGCTGCCTTTGTCTTCCCCTATCTCTTTTTCCTTCAATTTAACGAATATATTCCAGCTTAGCATGTTCATAAAATGTGGAGAATCATCATTGATTAACAAACGTATTCCATAAATCGATTAAAATATGCATAATGGTGTTTAACTCTTTCTACCTAAAACATGGATGGGTATGAAAAAAAAAAATCGAAAAAAGGTGATTCGTCTTATGAGGACAAAAGACAAGGAAAATAGCTACGTTGCGGCCATAAGGCCTTCGCCAGGGAAAGAGAAGAAAGTGAAGGCTAGATAGAACACATGAGAACCTAAATAAATATAAAAATAAAACATGGATACTTCCCTAAAGGCAGCTAGGTCCTAACACGCTTGCCGCCGAACAGACGAACGTCCCCGGAAAAGGAGAAAAATGGAGAAGAGAACTGGAGACAGAAAATGAAAATGAAATGGTAAGGAAGACGTCGTCGAACGACTTTGAGCTGACTGCATGTGCCAGCAAGACTTGGTATGCATTTGTTGAAGGCCTATGCTTTTCGGAGAGCTGAAAGGTCAGGATGATGATGAGGATGATACTGTATGCAGAGGTGTGTTTAGAAAGGCGTAGGGTGGAGTGTATCCCCTTCATCAAATCAGGGAGAAGCTTCCAAGAATGAACCGCCTCCCAGACGCTTAGCCCACTCCACCAAAACCCTAAATACGCCACTTGTAGTGGGTTTGATGGTATTGTATGGTGGTGATGGTACTACTTGTGATGCATGAGGTCAGCTGTGAAGGCTCCTGAGATAAAATGTAACTGAGAGTTGTCAGAAGGCCCTTCTCGCTACCACTACGACCTCACACTTATCTTTTTTTTTTTTTTTTCTAATGAATGTGGCTACGTTAAATGTCTAGGGTAATGATATGTAATGTGGTGTGATAGTTTATACACACACACACAGATATTTACTAAGTCTAATAATATTAACAAATGTTATAATACACTGAACTAACTCAAGTGTGTAAAATTTTTGATAGAAATTTTTTTACATTTATTTTGTTCTGGATCAAGTTTTATTTTGACCAGAACTTATAAAAGATTTAGAAATTATGAAAGAAATACATGGAATATTACATAATAAATGCAAGAGTGTACATATGTAAGTACTAGACTATTTAGTTTTATTAATGTTTATACTAGTCATCTAATTGGGAGGATAGTTAATGGTTGTGCTGTTGGGGTGGCCTCATCACTCCAGTCTATATTGACTACACCTTGTCCAGAAATGGCAGGAATTTTATGGGATTGTTAGTAACTAAATGGAGTTGGTGAATTTCCAGCAGACCAGAGGCTCACTCAACTTTGAAGATGTAGCTCTGGTGCTGAGATCTGGTGGTCCCACCTCTCCGTGCTTGGGGGCAATAATAGTCTGCTCTGACACAACGTTACTGCACGGATCCACTCTGGTAAAATCACCAACTTAGTTTACACCGCCTTGGTGACAACTGAAACTCACAGCTCTGCAATCAAAGTATTGGCTATGTGTCAAAAGTCCATTCTCTAACCATGTCTGGACACAACACTACACAACAACAACACCATATAGACAGGTCAGATCTCTCTGACCATACAGCACATTTTACCATGGTGGTTTCACATCAGATAGGTCCTCCCAGACTACAGATTCTGAAATATGTTTATTAGTTTCCTCCCCTAAAATAGTATAGGTAATATGTTTCATTGATCTCAACACTTGATCTGTCCTTCCTAATCCTTGCTGGAGTTTATGTATTTTATTTGTCTCTAGACCCTGAACTGGGGCGGGGGGTCCAGAGCAAATCCTTACTTGTTTGTAAGGCTAGATTTCGATATGGCAGTATCAAATCACTCGAAACATTAAACAATATTCAAAATATACAAAGAAATAATTCAATCTTACCAGATTATGAATAAAGAACACAGAAATGCTAGCAAAACTCAGCTGAGCTGCTGGCTATAGTATGGCGTCCCTGAACTTATTTCAATTTATTTCATTTGGAAATCACCACACTTGAAATTTACTGTGTCTATCACTGGACAACTATTGAGGAATGGCCCCAAATGCGCGTCTGAGCGCCGATAATATGATTGTCTGTGGCCAATCACTGCCTTGTGTTTTTCAATTCAAATTTCCTACACTAAAGTCATTTCAGTCATGCTTCAGTCAAGTATGGATTTTTATCTGTTAGTCTGTCCGTCTCTACTTGCGTTTTCACAAAAACGTACTTGTTTTTTGAACCAACCTATTCATCCCCTCTACAATTTTGCCTGAAAAGTTATTTTTAGCCACAGCTTCCACCAATTCCCCTTCTCTTTCATTCTAACTAGATTTGGACACTTGAGTCTTCAAGGTCGCGATTTTTGTGCAAATAGTGAGATGTTTGATTCAATGCAGTCTTTCGCTGTTGTGAACAACACAGTCTTTTGTCAATGTCTTCATTATTATCTATCCGTCTGTATAATTAAAAGCATATTATTTCACTGCTCAGAATGGGCCATCCGGCCAGCTAATTTTTATATTCCTAACATTAATATTAAGAAAAAGTTACTTTTTGAATTTTGTAATATTTCAAGCATCTGCGTTTAGCCGCTGAATTCAAATAAAGGGCTTGGTATCGCAAAAGCGTCCAATAAATGACTGTGGCGTATCATATCCAAGGTCCCTTCTGTCGAATTCCTTACTTTATGTCAACTTGGGGGGGAGGGAACGTGACTTTTCCTCCTTGCCCCACCAATTTGCGTCCATTAACCTCGCTAGTTCAAGTACGCGTTCAGTCAGATTTTTGTCTTTTGATCCTCGTTCCGTTTTGCCTTCAAGTCTAACACCTGATGACCCGCGGCGCGGGCGATCATGTATTCCAGCAGCTTACGCATTGGTTTTTTATCCCTACGTTGTATCATTGGAGATATTTTGACGTTGTATCACTGTTAATTTTTACGACACCACTGCTGCTAAGTCATGATCGGCACCGGTGTCAAGACTACCGTACTGATACTCTTGTTGACAGATATGATTATATCATAACCGCCATCTATTTTGAGGCGGCAAACAATGAAAGGGAATACTGCTCACTCATGCATGTCGTACAAGGCAACTATTTTGAGGGTGTGCATGAGGTTGCAATGTAATCTCATGTTAAACAAATTGTCAAAGAAACGACTGTGTCCAGAGCATGTGCAGACTTCCAGCTGGGGAAAAGGGGGGGGGGGGGGGGGGGGGGGGCCTAAGGGGTGGCGCCATGCTCTGTAAAGTGGGGGAGGGGGGCGCGAAAGAAAATGATCAACATTACAATCGTGTTAATATAACGATCAACATTCACGTGCCAGTCAGCTTCAAGATCAATATTAGTACCAAGATCCTAATCAATATTACAATGCTCATCAATATTATAATCACTATCTTTATTACATCTCTCGAGCAACAACAACGAGTACCCAGCAGCCGCAACAAATCGTTGACAAGAACGGCTTGTGGTGAAGCACGAGGACATACTGAGATCATTCTGCACAAGGCACGCGTTCAATACCGCACGCAACTACTTCAGCTTCGCGCCTTTAGGATCTTATGCTTACAAGTGCTTCTTTCGCGAGGTTGGCATGGAGACAAAATAGCAACGCGTTAAGAAAGCGCAGCAAAGCTAGATATTCAGAGAACATTGACAATATTTCAACTTCTGGAGCGCACTCACTGAGTGGGATTTTTTTATTCGTTAGAGAGTGAGTAATTTTGGGAAAGTGCCAAAAATGAACGCCTATGGAATCGAAAGGAGAATAATAAAATATTAAACGTTGACGGTCCAAGTTATTACAAAATGTGAAGACAAAAAGAGAGAATGAATCGATCAATAAACATTATAATGGAATAATAAATAAACGGAAGGTTCAAAAAGGAAATTACTTAGTAGACGATACAATAGAGATGTTGCAAGTAATTAATACCTTTTTTGCTATTTTAAAAAATAAGTTTCATTTTTTTGACAGAATGTTTCATAAATGTCTGAAGTTGGTAGAATAATATGCTCTATGTATTATGGACCAATTAAAAGACTAATAAAAATATATCTTATTGTAGCTGGATGTAGTAATGGTACCAAATATAATCGTTATATTAATTATTAACATCATGATCATCATTGTCGCGAGGTGCTCGTGTATACTTTCCTCTTACATTTTCATTCCGGTAAAAGTTCTCTTTAGACTGGACAATTTTGGAATGACGTCCCCTTGCATGCCTATTACTCCATGGGGGAATTACTAAGTATCATTTTCGGTGACCACAATAATTTACTAGTCTAAAGAGAACTTTTATCCTCATTCCTCCTCCGCGTCCTTGCTTATTCTTCTATCTCTGCAGAATTCTCCTTCAAGTGTGATAATTTTTTTATTCTTCCTTTATTTCGTTATCTTGCTTAGTCAGCCCACGTCTCTCTGTTTGTATACGGCTAGTGCCCTAGATTCATAGAATTCTATGAATCTAGGCCACTATATACGGCTGCTCGACCTTAGCAAACCCACTCCTGTAAACTTATCGGGGGAAAAAGAATAAGAGAAAGGGACGGGCCAGGTCATATGGGTCCCGACTTTTCTCATTTTTCATCTAAGCACAGGCCAGCAGACACAAAGAAAAAAAAAAAAAAAACGTGTGGTCCCACGGGAAACCATCGGCCAGTAACCCGGCTTGATTGCGTAATTGTGCATAAACAAATAGGAAAGAATGGAAAAACTAAAAATATGGCGCGGCGCCATTTCTGCAACAAATCTTATTTAGACGGAAGACACTGTGCCTTCGTTAGGAACAAACGGAGGCAACTTGCTAAGGTTACGTTTTTGAACGAAATTTGTCACCTTGTCCTGGGACTTTGAAGAGATTCTGCTTCTTTTTACCCCTCAGCGAAATATGCGAGACAAAAATAATATAACACCAAAAATTAAAGGACAATTTTCCCATATCATTGACTTGAGTTTGAAGACAGCCAATTGAAAATCTGTTTTTTTTTTCAAATTTGGAATTCACCGTGTCTATTAGCTGAATCTTTAATCTTCTAGCTTCCAGAGACCACCCCTCTCCATACCGCGTGAAAATTTGAAGTGCACGAACGGTCTGATTACAATCTTAAGAAGAAACGTTGTTCATTCACTCAAATGACAAGTTGTGGCTGAATTAACATTTCACTTGTTTCAACCTGAAATAAGGATTGAATTTCGTCGAAGTGCCATCAAGAGGTAAGCAGTAGCGAAATTCGTAGATGGATAAAATACGTGCTTTCTCTGTTCTTTATGTGTAGGGGACTTTTGAAGCAGATATTAAACTGTCATTTTATCGGTGCCACAGCAACACTCTCATTTGGTAGTTCCTATCTGTAGCTTGATGAATAGACGATATCTCAATATGCGGTTTGTTCTACAAGAGGATTGACATAAGTCTTGGGCCTGACCATGAAGGAGTCACAGGAGGAAGATGAAACTTGGCACATTTAAAGTTCATCATATTTGCACTGAATGTTTAAAGTACGCGTTTGTTTCTTCAATGGGTTTTCCCGCTACGGTGCACGGCGCAATGTACCCTATTGACCGGATCTGCTGCTCCAAAGATTTGACAAAACAATGGAAAAGAAGGAGGCCAGAGCTGTGATAAAATTTCTGATGTTTCAGGGAAAAACACCTACAGAAATACACAGGGAGATGGAACCAGTGTTTTGTGATTCTTGTCCTTCATATACCTCGGTAAAAAACTGGTGTCAACAGTTTAAGTGCGGCCGTTCAAATGTTGCTGATCTGCCAAGATCTGGTAGACCAGCCTCAGAGTGCAACGATGAAAATGCAACAAGAGTGAAGAAAATCATTGACCAGGATCGAAAAATGACAATTGTGGAGATAGCTAGTAGAGTAAAACTAAATGAAAGAACAGTTTAAAGAATTTTACACAACATACTGAACATGAGAAAAGTGTGTGCACGCTGGGTTCCGCGAC
Organism: Oreohelix idahoensis; assembly: GCA_024509875.1. Classification (NCBI taxonomy): domain Eukaryota; kingdom Metazoa; phylum Mollusca; class Gastropoda; order Stylommatophora; family Oreohelicidae; genus Oreohelix; species Oreohelix idahoensis. The sequence goes on from JAMPIV010000991.1 coordinate 142,784, forward strand.
TGTTGACACGTGAACAGAAGCAAACAAGGGTAAATTGCTGTCAACAGTTGCTCTAAAAGTGTCAGTCAAAAAATTTTTTGAAGACCATGGTAACGGTAGATGAGACTTGGGTACACCATTATGACCCCGAATTCAAAATTGCCAGCATGCAATGGAAAACCCCGGGCTCCCAAACACCTGTCAAGCCGAGAGCGCAGAAATCTGCAGGAAAAGTGATGCTGACTGTTTTTTGGGATGGCAAAGGTGTCCTTTTGAAAGATTATGTGCCTCGTGGCAACACAGTTAATTCACAGTACTATGCAAATTTTCTCACCAAACTAAGAATGGTTATGACCAGGAAACGAGGGATAACGCGCACTCAAAATCTTCCTTTGCTTCAGGACAACGCGCCCTCTCACAAAGCACGTCTTGTGCAGCTAGCAGCCAACGATTTGAATATTGAAATTCTTTCACACCCAGCATATTCTCCAGATTTGGCTCCATCAGACTTTTTTCTATTCCCAAATCTTAAAAAACAGCTAAAAGGAAATCATTTTGACAGCGATGAAGAGGTTATACTGGCATGTGATGACTGGTTTAGTTTGAAAAATAGGGTGTTCTACTCCCAAGGTCTTTTCAAGGTCAAGCAGAGATGGCAGAAGTGTGTCAATTCAGACGGTGGCTATATTGAAAAGGAATAAACACTATACAAAATTTCAGCTCTCTGTGACATGTCTTTCATGGTCAGGCCCAAGACTTATGTCAATCCCCTTGTATAACGTTGATTTATGCTTGTATTTTGTTAGATGCGCCAATAGCATTCAATCAGCTCTGGCATAAATTCGGTTCAATTTTAAATTGTTTACCGCACACAGGTACCCAATGGTATGTAAATTAACCACCTTGAACTAACGAAACAAAACATTGCTTAAATAATTCAGGACATTGAGAAAAGAAGAACACTTTTAATTTCGTTCCACGTCGTGTGTGCCAATTTATTTTTTAATTTGTGTTGCAGGGGAATCAACTAATACATTTAGCAGCAAACGATCTGGCATTGCACCACTATTATTGCGTAATCTAATGCATTTATCTTTAACAACCTACCTTGGCCCCTCTTTTTGACTTGAATTAGCGACTTAAAAAAAATATAGTTTTGGCATTTATTATTGCTAATGTTTGGGGGGTCGGAGTGGCTAAGAAGTATGGCCTCCGCCTGCAATTCTAGAGGTACCGGGTTCGATTCCCAGTTGAGAGAATATAATTTATGGAAATTTGTTTTTCAGAACCAGTGGTCCTAATGTTGTCAACTTGTCCCCCCGGTCCAATGGGTAGTGAGATCGGATGTCTAGCTTTCTTGGATAAGTGCGAAAAATAGGAGGTCCCGTGTGCAAGTTGTGCAAGTTAAAAATCCCACAGCAGTTGGAAATCGTAAAGAGTAGGCCTATATGGCCGCTGCCCTGGCAAAATTTAAAAATTAGAAACCTACCCACCACAAAATTATTTATAGAATGTTGTTGCTGTCGTTTTTGACGGAGTCATAATGGGTAAATCTATTTTATACTTTTGTCGTTTTGACGGAGTCATATAGGTAAATCTATTTAATACTTTTGTTGTAAAACTTTGTTGGTCAAAGTTGGATAATTGGGTATTAATTTATATGACAGGTTATTTAAAGGGTTATCTTCTCTTTCTTTCAATCGTTGTCATTGATCTGTCTGAACGATGCTCATTTTTATGCTGTCTAGGCATGCGCAGAGTTCTGAGCGCGATCTGTGACTTCCGTCATCTAGATTATGATCTGGGCTGTCGGACGATGATGTCCGTTTGTGATTTTTCTCTATATCATCATGGGGATTGGAAAGTTTCGACATGACTGAAATGTCAATGTTTTCCCCAGTGATTTTTTGTTAAGCGTGTATCCGGAAGATTCTGTATGAAGGTAAATGACATTCTTATTACTATGCCTTTGGCTGCAGAACATTTGAAGTTACCTATCTATCGAGTGAAGCTCACAGATCTTGAGAGACAGAATTTCTTCTTTGCTTCTAGTTCTAGCCAAATGAGACTATATGTTTTCAATTGAACAGAAGCCTAATGATGATGATAAATTATTGTGGACGCCGCAGGTTGGCGGTATATATATATATATATATATATATATATATATATATATATATATATATATATATATATATATATATATATATATATATATATATATATATATATATATATATATATGTTTAGCATGGTTTGATCGTGCCTGCTAAAAAAGGATACACAGCTGTCTACATATTGAGGCCCTGTATTACGGCCAATATTTTTCAGCAAGAGGAAATATACCTGGCGAGCTATGCCAGTTGAATAACAGCCTTATGTATTATTGCTACGCAATTTAGGAGCTCGTTTGTTGGACGACCGAGCTAATTAAGTACCTGACGCGCTGAGTCAATGGTACGGAAGCTACATTACATATTGTAACATTAGGACAGCTGATGTTTGGGTATGTCCTAGTTGATGTATGATGCAAGCCTTTGATTACCAGACATTTAACAGTCATTTATTATCTATGTGAAGTCCTTGATCTCGTCGATTTGACTGTCCTGTTGATGTTACTGTCAGTTTCGTAAATAAATGTATGAAACGTGCCAGCAGTCTTCAATTCATCATTGACTACTGCATGTGAGTGTATGGGTGCATTATTGACTTAACTAAGTGTTCTCGTCTACACCCACACGCAGCACATCATAATACCAATATCACAGATCTACAACATGTACGCTGTTTACTGTGAGTGACTATAGTACCCCTGGCAGTGCCTCACTCTGGTGGCCGTTACATTCCTGGCCGTTACATTTCTGGTGGCCGTTACAAAACAGACGGGTACAAATGTGTTATTCCTGTATACACACATTGGGATTCTAGCCGGTGCTATGCTATGGAGTTCATGCACTGTGATGAGATCCTCCTTGTATGAGCTAAGGGAGGAGACCGGAGCACTGATGGAGCTGTTCGTGTGCAATGACGATAGTCCTTAAAACTAAACCAGACCAAACCAGTGAAGATAGTCCTTAAAACTAAACCAGACCAAACCAATGAAGATAGTGCTTAAAACCAAACCAGACAGACCAAACCAATAAAGATAGTGCTTAAAACCAAACCAGACAGACCAAACCAATGAAGAAAGTCCTTAAAACCAAATCAGACCAAACCAATGAAGAAAGTCCTTAAAACCAAACCAGACCAAACCAATGAAGATAGTCCTTAAAACCAAATCAGACCAAACCAATGAAGAAAGTCCTTAAAACCAAACCAATGAAGACAGTCCTTAAAACCAAACCGAACAAAACCAATGAAGATAGTCCTTAAAACCAAACCGAACCACACCAATGAAGATAGTCCTTAAAACCAAACCAGACCAAACCAATGAAGATAGTCCTTAAAACCAAACCAAACCAATGAAGATAGTCCTTAAAACCAAACCAGACCAAACCAATGAAGATAGTCCTTAAAACCAAACCGAACCAAACCAATGAAGATAGTCCTTAAAACCAAACCAGACCAAACCAATGAAGATCTTAAAACCAAACCAAACCAATGAAGATAGTCCTTAAAACCAAACCAAACCAAACCAATGAAGATAGTCCTTAAAACCAAACCAGACCAAACCAATGAAGATCTTAAAACCAAACCAAACCAATGAAGATAGTCCTTAAAACCAAACCAAACCAAACCAATGAAGATAGTCCTTAAAACCAAACCAGACCAAACCAATGAAGATAGTCCTTAAAACCAAACCAGACTAAACCAATGAAGATCTTAAAACCAAACCAAACCAATGAAGATAGTCCTTAAAACCAAACCAGACCAAACCAATGAAGATAGTCCTTAAAACCATACCGAACCAAACCAATGAAGAAAGTCCTTAAAACCAAACAAAACCAAACCAATGAAGATAGTCCTTAAAACCAAACCAAACCAAACCAATGAAGATGGTCCTTAAAACCAAACCGAACCAAACCAATGAAGATAGTCCTTAAAACCAAACCAAACCAATGAAGAAAGTCCTTAAAACCAAACCAAACCAATGAAGATAGTCCTTAAAACCAAACCAAACCAATGAAGATAGTCCTTAAAACCAAACCAGACCAAACCAATGAAGATAGTCCTTAAAACCAAACCGAACCAAACCAATGAAGATAGTCCTTAAAACCAAACCAGACCAAACCAATGAAGATAGTCCTTAAAACCAAACCAAACCAATGAAGATAGTCCTTAAAACCAAACCAAACCAAACCAATGAAGATAGTCCTTAAAACCAAACCAGACCAAAACCAAACCAAACCAAACCAAACCAGTGATAGTCCCTTAAAACCAAACCGAACCAAACCAATGAAGATAGTCCTTAAAACCAAAACCAAACCAATGAAGATCTTAAACCAAACCAATGAAGATAGTCCTTAAAACCCAAACCAAACAAAAACCAAAATGAAGATTAGTCCTTAAAACCAAACCAAAGTTTCACCAATGAAGATAGTCCTTACAAACCAAAACCAAACCAATGAAAACCAAACCAAACCAATGAAGATAGTCCTTAAAAAACCAAACCAGACCAAACCAATGAAGATAGTCCTTAAAACCAAAAACCAACCAAACCAATGAAAGATAGTCCTTAAAACCAAACCAACAAAACAGATAGTCCTTAAAATCAAAATGAAGATAGTCCTTAAAACCAAACCAAACCAAACCAATGAAGATAGTCATTAAAACCAAACCAGACCAAAGTCAATGAAAGATCTTAAAAAACCAAACCAATGAAGATAGTCCTTAAAACCAAATGACCAAATCAATGAAGATAGTCCTTAAAACCAAACCGAACCAAAACCAATGAAGATGTCATTAAACCAAAAAGAAAGTCCTTAGAAAGTCCTTAAAACCAAACCAAACCAATGAAGATAGTCCTTAAAACCAAACCAGACCAAACCAATGAAGAAAGTCCTTAAAACCAAACCAAACCAAACCAATGAAGATAGTCCTTAAAACCAAACCGAACCAAACCAATGAAGATCTTAAAACCAAACCGAACCAAACCAATGTAGATAGTCCTTAAAACCAAACCGAACCAAACCAATGAAGATAGTCCTTAAAACCAAACCGAACCAAACCAATGAAGATCTTAAAACCAAACCAAACCAATGAAGATAGTCCTTAAAACCAAATCAGACCAAACCAATGTAGAAAGTCCTTAAAACCAAACCAGACCAAACCAATGAAGATAGTCCTTGTCGTAACACGGTCTATTCTTCTCTCCATCTTTGTCTCCCTTCTCTTCCCTTCTCTCTCTCTCTCCTTTATTCTCATTAATTTTCATGTTACACTACGGTATTTTCGGCGCTGTAGTCAGCGTTTCTCTCTCAGACATCACGGCGCTTACTAATGGTTACTGAGCAAATATCGCAAACGCATCAACACCAGGTTATAACACATGGCCAGAGGATATACCTTAATTAAGAGTAAAAGGCGTCTTAAAGTCTAGAGATCCATTGCTTTATTGCACCTTATTTGAGGGACCTGACGGAAAACGCCCCAGTGTCAAATTTCATTGCATCAGCCAGCACGTGTATGCCTTCTAGGAGTAACCAGTAATTACGGGGCGGGGAAGCTTTCTCACGCAAGACGGTTCGCAACTGCGTCACACGATCTCAGGTTCAGGGAGAGAATTTACGTGTTATTACGTCGGAATGATTTAGAACACGTGAGAAGAGATTCATAAAATCTAGAAGCTTAGACGAAAACTTCACTTACACGCATGACTTCTGGGCCGAGTGCATCTACATGACGAGGAATTTTACATTACAAGCACTTTGGTATTAACAAAGCGGTGTTGTATAATTTCACTCTGTGCAGACTTTTAGGTTTCTGAGCGGACAACATTCGCAGTAGCAGAATTCAGTGTCCGGCGCCTGACGGTAACAGACAGCCAGTCTTTTGACCGAGCAGCAGAACCAAAAGCCAGAGATCTCGTCAACTCCTAAGCATAAAGGAGCATAGATCAACGCTCGCACGTGTAATGTCATATCGCTGCAGGATGACAGCACCTAACAACCTGCGCCAGGGCTGACAACATCGGATTACAGATAAGTCCAAAAGCATAAGGATTATTTTCCTCAAGAAATCTCAGAGATCTTATTCAAATTCCAACCAGAACTTTCACCTAAATACTAACGGAACTATATTTAAAGTGCCTTCCAGTGTATTACAAAGTGAACATTACATTCAACAATGTTAGGCAACTCTCATGATAGTCACACCAGTGCAAATGATGATTAGTAGGACATACTAGGACTTTTAGTCATTCAGTGTTTATTATTATTTTCGTTTATCTTTTCATTTTCTTTGTGTCATATATGTGGTTTAGGGATTAAATATCTGTACATAAGTTATATCATCTACCAAGTGGTCGAGTGAGTTTCTTACATGTACTGTCTCTTAAATCCATATATGTGTCATTTCCTCAGTATGAGAGGATGGGGGCTTAATAACAATTATAATATTCAGTAAGAATAACAGGGGAGATTTGTCGCAAGGAAACAGAATCCATTCTCATGTGCCCTTCTGAGACATTATCTCTTTGTGAGAATATTCGCCTTCCTATTCACCCCTTACTTGTATAGGAATCTAACATTTAACGAGCCACTTCTGAGATCCTATATATCTTTCTTACATTTCTCAATTTACAACTTTCTTATCCAACTGTGCTGTGACAATTACTGTCCAGTTCGGGATAACGGCGCGACAGTCCTTAAAACCAAACCGAACCAAACCAATGAAGATCTTAAAACCAAACCGAACCAAACCAATGAAGATAGTCCTTAAAACCAAACCGAACAAAACCAATGAAGATCTTAAAACCAAACCAAACCAATGAAGATAGTCCTTAAAACCAAACCAAACCAAACCAATGAAGATAGTCCTTAAAACCAGACCAAACCAATGAAGATAGTCCTTAAAACCAAACCAGACCAAACCACTGAAGATAGTCCTTAAAACCAAACAAGACCAAACCAATGAAGATAGGCCTTAAAACCAAACCAGACCAAACCAATTAAGATCTTAAAACCGAACCAAACCAATGAAGATAGTCCTTAAAACCAAACCAGACCAAACCAATGAAGATAGTCCTTACAACCAAACCAGACCAAACCAATGAAGATAGACCTTAAAACCAAACCAGACCAAACCAATGAAGATAATGCTTAAAACCAAACCAAACCAAACCAATGAAGATAGTCCTTCAAACCAAACCAAACCAAACCAATGAAGATAGTCCTTAAAACCAAACCGAACCTAACCAATGAAGATAGTCCTTAAAACCAAACCAGACCAAACCAATAAAGATCTTAAAACCAAACCAAACCAAACCAATGAAGATAGTCCTTAAAACCAAACCAGACCAAACCAATGAAGATAGTCCTTAAAACCAAACCAGACCAAACCAATAAAGATCTTAAAACCAAACCAAACCAATGAAGATAGTCCTTAAAACCAAACCAGACTAAACCAATGAAGATCTTAAAACCAAACCGAACCAAACCAATGAAGATAGTCCTTAAAACCAAACCAGACCAAACCAATGAAGATAATGCTTAAAACCAAACCAGACCAAACCAAACCAGACCAAACCAAACCAAACCAGACCAAACCAATCGCTAATGTATGAACAATAGTATCGCTGCCCTCTCGCGGCAAAGATGCAAGAGTAGAAACACGGTGGCGTCACGTCCAAGTCTACCCAGATGCAAATAGGTACCTGACTCAGCTCTTGAGTTAATGAAGGTAAATGCAGCGAGGAATAGAATAGGTCACCCAACCTATCAAAGTTGTACCTAGTATCGGGAAGACTGTAACATTTCACTCCCCTACGGCAGTATCTGATACAGGATTACCTTTACCTTTTATGAATAAGAGCACACACGTATTGAGAATATAAAATAAGTCTAAGTGGGAAAGAAATCACCCGTCAATATGAAGAAAATGAGAAGCGAATTACAGCATTATAGCTGCCAGAAGAAAACACGAATGAACGAGTGTCATCTTGTGCCAAAAAAGGTGACTAATATGAGGCTGTGCATAGGTTTGGGAAATTCATTATGCAGAACAAATAGCCACAGAAACCACCGCTGCAGGAGCATGGGAGTGCTTTGTGCAAGCTTCCTGCAAGGGGACTAACTGCTGTTGTGGCACCGTGCTTCATATTGAACGAAAAGGGAAGTAATTCTGATGATAGCTTATATATATATATATATATATATATATATATATATATATATCTATATATATATATATATATATATATATATATATATATATATATATATATATATATATATATATTGCTTTTGTTTAATACAATGTAATAGAACATATTCTTGATATATTATTTCAAATTCTCTTCGTTCCTTATTTTTGTCACAGCTAGAGGTGGGAACGCCGCTGCGGGTTCTCATTGGGTCAAATAGGTTAAATCGGCCTAAGGCCGGCCCTGACAAGAATGGCGGGGGAAACAGCAGAAGGGTCAACAGAACATTCGAAGAACATGTCACGGAAGTAGTGACCAAATTGAACTAAAGTAATGAAACGGTTCTGTTAAAGAGCGTTGTATGAGCACATATAGAAGTCATAATAGCAGCACTACAATCAAACGGTATGGCACACCGCCAAGTTAACCTGGAAAACAAGGGGAAAACACACTCTCAACGTAATTAAATATTTAATAAGCATAACATGTGCCTGTGTAGTTAGCGGCGGTCTCTGAAAATACAAAGAAATAATAAACTACTACTCCATCGGACATATCGTACAAGTTGTAAGTGTACTCGGGTGGGCACGACTTGCAGAAAAATGCAACTTCCAAGTTTATCTTGATTTTAACAACCTGGACAACAGACATAACACGTAATGATTGCTGGCAAGATCTCTTAACAATCTTGACGTATTAGGACAGGCCATATGACGTAACGGTTTCCGATGATAACAATAGCTAATAGCCCTATTTTTCATGCCAACAATTATCATGATGATAGGTAGGGGACAATTTTACTGGAAACAGTAGCACAGGTGGCCCTATTCTTTATAGGGAGCATGGAGTGGATAGTGCATGATGATACCATAATGGTATATTTATTTTTATGCCAATATTTATAATAAAAATTATATATATATATATATATATATATATATATATATATATATATATATATATATATATATATATATATATATATACAATGAATTTAGAACAGTCTGTCACAGTATATTTTTGATATATCTTGCTATCTAGTCTCAAGCTGTTATCATCATCGACAGTCGCTTTAGAAACTGCTCACAGGATTTGTTGGATTGAATAACACATAAACTCATCTGGTATTTGTTCGAGGTTCCTGAGACACACTGATGATCAGGAAGAGTTTTCTTCAGCCCACCCTATAACTACGGGGGACTAAGGTGTGGAAGATTGGTTGGCCTCTAGGCTTCAGTTAGCAGGATCAACGGTCCTCAAGTCTTTAGTTAAACTCGAACATGAGCTTGATCAGGAATGATCATAAAACTCGATCATAAAAACCTGGAACAAAAGGTAATAGGTGGCCATGGTGTTCCAACAATCTTGTGGCGGGAGGTTTTTATTGGCTTTAAGATCAGTATAGTACTGACCATTACAGAAATAGAATTTCTGCAGAAAATGGTGAAGTCCCAGTGTCTGAGAGAACTACTGGTATCACAAATTAGTTACGGCTGTGAATGATCTGATCTCGAAACAATAGTAGAGAGGAGACCGACATAAAGTGCCACCTCCGCTGTGTAACTAACTGTGATATTAAAAAAACAAGGAAACAGATTTTACTTAACAATGATAAAATTGACAAGTCTTTCAAATACAATTTCCTTATTATTTATTTAGTATATACACTATCTACTCTTGTGCTGAAGGGTGAATGTTGAAAAATGGAATGTAATGGATTTGTAAGTTTACATAAGATTTACAAATATTTATATTTAAATAGATATGTAAATATATTACAAGTTTCCCAATTATAGGAACAAAAATTATATCAGCTGTGCTGTTAATTAAGTATATAACATTTATCAGCTATGCTGTTAATCTTGTCTCTTTCTACGCTAAATCTCTTTCTCGTCACTGACACTAACTTTTGCTCACAATGCTGACAGAAATGGTACTAATGTGTACTCATCTCTCTAAGGTCTGTTCTTCTTTGTTTGGTTCACACAACAACGGCTGAGGATCGTTCCTTTAGCCAACCCAAGACTGAGGGGGACCAAAGATGTAGATTCTGTGCAACCTCTATGCTCCTGCGGAGTTCCAGGCAGCTGGATTGACGACCCACGATCTCAGTTTTTATGACACGAATAAAACCTGTAACAAAGAAAAATAGGGGCTAATTTTCTGTCATCAAGCCCACCTATTTCTATTGTATATGATATGAGCGTGTCTCAGATGTCTGCATGTAGGATGAATGACAACATGGCTCAGTATGATTTAGCAATAGCGAGACAAGACAGGTGTCTACTTGCAAAACATTCTTTCTGATAAACTAATACATGGATACATTCAATAATATAAAGTCAATACATGAATACATCCAATAATATAAATTCCATACATGAATACATTCAATACATGAATACATCCCATAATATAAATTCAATACACGAATACATCCAATAATATGTACACCTAGGTGTGATACAACCATTTCCTTCCCCCTATAATATACCAGGCCCTCTCTGACAAGTGCTATTGGTAACATATATCCTAACAATATTGTTATGTTCTTATGATAGGAGTACATGAGACGAGGACTGTTTGGTGATATATCAGGTGGGAGTTATAGGAGACAATAGATTGGAGTTAGATAAGACAATAGATTGAGTCCTAATAAGGACTGTTTTTGGTTATATTGCAGTTGGTCTGAGATAATACATTGAAGTTATAGGAGACAATAGGTTGAGTCCTAATAAGGACTGTTTTGGTTATATTGCAGTTGGTCTGAGATAATAGATTGAAGTTATAGGAGACAATAGGTTGAGTCCTAACAAGGACTGTTTTGGTTATATTTCAGTTGGTTTTATCTGAGACAATAGACTGAAGTTATAGACTGAAGTTATAGGAGACAATAGGTTGAAGTATGAGTCCTATTAGTCTTCGTCTTCATCAATCCATATCAGGAAATACAGTCATTATACCTTATTCTCCCAAGATACAATCAGTAACCTGATACGTTCATATTGAAACAATTTATATAAAATATATACAGGTGCAGGTAGTATAATGACACCCAACAAATACCAACATTATATACCTGCTGAAGGCCTATTTTCCTAAAGGTTATCGTAAATATATTTACCCTCTAAGATTTAAACAGGCCAGATTTTGACTCGACTTAGCGAAGCAGGCTGCAGGTCAATGCTCTCAGGCAAGCAATAAATCAGTTGACAGCTCCTCTCACACAGTCGGTCGTCTCTGGCTTCGTGTTCGGTGTTGCGTGTTTCAGCATAAAATCTCGCCCGATTATATAGGCAGGTAAAGTAACTTCTACTGGTTAAGGAAAACGTTTGGTTGGTTCCTGGCAGCGCAAGCTGATTGGCTGTATGCGGTTTCGTCTTATGCCCCGTACAGTCTAATTTTATTCAGTTTTCTTCCGCCATTTTGCGTGAACAAGATGGCCACGACCCACATCCGAAAAAACAGGGCTTAAGTTTTTTCCTGGCGTAACTTCTTGTAATTTATTCCGGCTCAGCAACTGT
>JAMPIV010000992.1:0-201890 GCA_024509875.1 Oreohelix idahoensis
ATGTAAAAACAAATTGCCACAGAAACCACAAGAGCACATGAATGCTTTTGGTACAGGCTTCCTGTAAAGGGACTAGCTGCAATAAGGGCTGCATGCTTCACAAGGAGTGACATTAGAAATGAGGATGATTTTTTCCGCTTGATAGAAGCCATGGTAGCGCAGTGGTTAGTGCACTGGCTTCCTAGCTCGGGGGTCCATGGTTCAATCCCCAGTTGGGGTGGGAATTTGTAGACTGCAAACGGCTCTGAAGTCGACCCAGCCTCATGCATTGGGGTACCAGATTTACTCTGGGAAAGTTAAGGTGGCTGGCATGATGCTGACCACATCACCCCTAGTATGCCGATGGTCAAGAAAATATGGGCCTAACACCATATTCCCAATATACCTCAGTGGGCATGTAACAGGATCCTTTACTTTTCCCCTTGATGGTACACTCAGATTGATCATTTTTTTCTTGATGTTTGTTTCCCACTTAAGCATTGTGGTCCTCTTGTTCATTTGCATTCAGCCGTTTCTGTTTATTATTGGTTTTAACAAAGTCTTTTATCTCCATTACCTGAATTTATTTTAGGTCTAATTTTAATCTCTCTTTAAATTTCTGCCCATGACTTCTTTAGTCATTGTTGTCTTTCCACAAATGTCCCCCATTCTTCCTTACATCCATATGGTGGACCGTTTTTGTTTCTGTCAATTCATTGTAACATTTTTCGGCACTACATAATAATGAGTATATAATCTCTATCTTTTTCATTTCTGCTCAGGACTTCTTTAGTCATTGTATTCTTTCCATACATGTCCCCCATCTCTCTCCTTATTTCTGCTGAGGACTTCCTTGTCATTGTTTTCTTATTACCACAAATGTACCCCATCTCTTTTCATTTTTGCTCAGGACTTCTTTAGTCTTGTGTTTTTTGTATAAATGTGCCCCCATTCTTCCTTACATCCACATTATAGTCCTCACTTTATTCTAACTGCCAGTTTATTGAACATTTTTCTGCACCTACAAAAATGAATAATATAAGACACTTGATGGTTCTCATTTTTAACATGTGTGTTAGTTGTTTGAATGTTCATATCTGTCACATGTTGTTGAATGTATTTTTAGCCATTCTTATTCTTGTCTCGGCTTTTGTCAGGTTACATTTGTGAAGAACACAATAACCCACCTGACTTCTTCCTGGACGTCATCAATGGAGATTCCACAGCAGTGACTTCTACTGCTGTTCCAGCTCAGGATGGACAGGCTAAGGAAGTCTTAGATACAAGTAATGGTCATCTAAAATCAGGAGATATTACAGGTGACAGTAAAGTATGAGCTGGGAAGAAAAGAAAATTACTTCATTTTACCTAAGTTAGAACAGGTTAACTATATCATTTTAGCTTGAGGTAATGCCACAGCAGATACTGCCCATAGAGGAGTGAAGTGTTAGGGACTACACTACTAGGTTGAGCCGTGAGAGGTGGGATGACCAGTTCCCTTCCTCACTGCCTTTTCCTTCCCTAACTCTAGCAAAATCAGGTACCCACTTACAGCTGGATAGACTGTAGCATGACGATACCTTGAATCGAACCTGGCACTTGTGCTGAAAGAGACCAGCGCTCTAATCTCTCTGTCAATCTCATGATCAGCTACACGTTATATAAAAAAATAGAGAGCTACTTGCAGGGATACAAGTTACAAGAATTAGAAATAGCTACTAAAAAATTTGATCTTGTAGTTTTTAGTATCCTTTCTTATTTAGTCATTATTGGTCTTCTGTTGGTTACTCACTGTCAAATGGAAAGGACCCAGATTGAAGAAATCTGTTGATAGCATTACAAGGCAGTCCTTATGTTGGAATCGTCAGGGTAAGGGGGTAGAGGATGACCAAAACACACATGTGAAGAGAACTGGTGACAGCAGAAATGAAAGGGATAAAGATCACATAGAAAGACCTTACTCCAGAATTGAAACAACGACGTGTTGATGCCTGTCAAGAACTTTTGCGCTGCTTTGAAGCAGAAGGTGATGGTTTCCTAGCGAGAATTGTTACTGGAGATGAAACCTGGGTTCACTACCACCAGCCAGAACCCAAGAGAGCGAGCAAGGAATGGCGCAATACCTCCTCACTGAAACCGAAGAAGTTCCACACGCAGCCATCTGCAGGGAAGGTTATGCTGATTCTCTTTTGGGATGAACGAGGCGTTATTTTAGAGCACTAATTGCCCAGGACCAACGGGCTGATCACCCGTTTGCCAGTCACTTCGATTACGGAAACAACAGCAAATGGATTGATTTGCCGTTGCCCTAAAGACGCCAATAGGTGTGATGGGAAACAATGGCAAAGAAAACCTATCTGCTGTTGCCCTAAGACGCCACTAGGCGTAATGGCCACTGACTGCTTTGACGGTCGGTGGCTAAGGACGGAAGAAGAAGAAGACATGCCCAGGGGGAACACTGTCACCAGTGCCACGTATACAGATCTTCTCAGGAATCATCTTCGAACCGCAATCAAATCCAAACGACGTGGACTTCTGAGTACAGGTGTCTTGTTGCAACATGACAATGCTCGGCCCCATACTGCCCATGCAACGGTTGCAACCATCGAGGACCTACACTTTGAGTGTCTTCCACATCCGCCGTACTCGCCAGACCTAACCCAAGTAATTACCACGTCTTTGGACCACTCAAAGAGATGGTGGGAGGAAAGACTTTCAGGTCCGATGAAGAGGTGCAGCATGTGGTGCATGAGTGGCTACACACGTGACCAAAAGAATTCTTTTCTAGAGGAATCCATGCACTTTGTAGGCGCTGGGGGACTTGTATAGTACGCATTGGTGACTACGTGGAAAAATGATACAGTTGTGTGTCACTTTTTCTTAAAAAATGTAGAAATAAAAAATATTTAAGGTTTCATTTGAAGCCCCCTCGTGTGTGTGTGTATGTATGTGTATATATATATATATATTTTTATATTTATGTAAGGCTTTTATCCACAGAACAAGAAAAGGATCATGTGATCGGCATAGATGGTAGGTTTCACTGACTATTCTAAGTTTCTATTCTTAAGTGGTATATACTGCACATACTAAATATTATCAGTACACTTACCTACTGTTTTATATCAGGTTTGCCAACAAGTTTTTTTTAGGATGTCACACATGGCCAGATTTCCCATTAACTCTTTGACTCCATAATTATTTTCCACCCTGTGCCATAATTATTTTTTGAAGAATTCTAAACGGTGAAGTGTACTGTCTTTTAGTGTAAATTTTATGTTAATCTTTTTTTGTGAACATGTACTTATTATATACCAAACTGTAGGGAAATGGATAGAGAATAATAATAATAGCCCCTTCAGTCATAACTGACTATGGGAATGCGCCCCTGAGGTGACAGCCCTCAGCTGCTTATTTTCCTGGTGCTCCTTTCGACGTTTTCTCCTCACCTCTGCTTCTTGTGTGAGCCTCTCTTCGCCCAATCTGAGGTGGCGCCGTAAATAGCATCGCCACTTAGTGCGATCGGCAGCTTTATCCTCCCATGTTGCTGGATCCATGTCCAGTGCCCTCATATCTCTCTTGCACACATCTTTGAACCTCAGCTGTGGTCGCCCAACTGTTCTCTTGCCATATGCTAATTGTCCGTAGAAGATATCTTTTGGGATGCGACCATCATCCATGCGGCGAACATGGCCAAGCCAGCGAAGTCTGCGCTGTCTAAGAAGCGTATACATACTTTGAAGGCCAGCACGTGACAACACCTCGACATTTGTCACTTTATCTTTCCACGAGATGCCGAGGATGCGGCGTAGACACCGCAAATGGAAGGTATTGTGCCTTCTTTCTTGCTTAGCATAGGTCGTCCAGGTCTCGCTGCCATATAGGAGTGTGCTGGTGACGCAGGCATTATATACCGCAGCTTTGGTCTTCATTGTGAGTTTAGAGTTTCCCCAAACACGCGATGTGAGGCGGGCAAAGGTAGCTGCAGCTTTGCCAATGCGGCTGTCGATTTCTGTATCCAGTGAGAGTTTGTCATTGATGGTAGACCCTAGGTATGTGAAGTGGTGCACCACTGCCAATTCATAGTTATCGATAGTGATAACTGGTGCAGCACCCACATCCTGACTCAGCACATTCGTTTTCTTTAGACTTATTGTGAGGCCAAAGTCCTTGCATGCTTTAGTGAAGCGATTCATCAAGCTCTGAAGCTCCTGTTGGCTTTGAGTGATGACTGCAGCATCATCAGCGAACAACAAGTCTCTTATAGTGACCCTTCTGATTTTTGTTTTTGCCTTCAGCTTTGAAAGATTAAACAGACGGCCATCTGACCTAGTGTGAAGGCATATTCCTTCAGTTGCATCTCTGAATGCATGTTTCAAGAGTAAGGCAAAGAAGATTCCGAAGAGGGTCGGAGCCAGAACACAGCCTTGTTTAACGCCACTTCGTATATCAAAGGGCTGTGACGTGCTTCCAGCATATTGGACTGTTCCCTTCATGCCGTCATGGAATGACTTTATCATTTCCAGCATTTTAGAAGGGCAGCCTATTTTCAGGAGGATATTAAAGAGTCCATCCCTACTAACCAGGTCGAATGCTTTTGTGAGGTCTATAAAGGCGATATATAATGGTCTTTTCTGCTCTCTTGATTTTTCCTGAAGCTGGCGGAGAGAGAAGATCATGTCTGTTGTTGATCTGCCAGCTCGGAATCCACACTGTGACTCTGGATATATGCGCTCAGCTAACTTGTGTAGTCGCATTAAGATGACTTTGGCAAAAACCTTACCAACAATACTAAGAAGAGAGATGCCTCTGTAGTTATTGCAATCACTTCTGTCTCCTTTATTTTTATACAGTGTTACAATCTTGGCATCTCGCATGTCTTGAGGAATAGTTGTCTCCTCCCAGCTCTGGCACAGCATCCTATGCAGGGGATGTAATAGCGTGCTCTTACAGCATTTGATTAAATCAGGAGGAATCCCATCACTGCCTGGTGCTTTGCCAGAGGCCAAGCTATCAATGGCCTTGCTGAGTTCCTCTAATGTTGGTTCGGCATCCAGCTCCTCCATAGTTGGCAGACTGTTGACACCATCAAGGGCTGCAGGTGTAACGGTATTGTCTCTAGCGTAAAGCTCAGAGTAGTGCTCGACCCACCTCTCCATCTGCTTACCCTTATCGGTTAGCTTCTCTCCGCTGATGGTTTTTAGCGGTGCCGTCTTACTTTTATGGGGGCCAAGTGCTTTCTTTTTTATACCGTCATACATTTGTCTAATGTTGCCTGTTTGCGCTGCGATCTGGATGCTCTCACTGAGCTGGAGCCAGTAGTCATTTGCACAGCGTCGAGCAGTTTGTTGAACTTTGCTTCTCGTAGCCCTCAGGATCTGTAGGGTTCTGGCACTCGGTGAACGTTTGTATTCATTCATAGCACTGCGCTTAGCTTCAATGACAGGTGCCATCACATCTGATGAAGCATCAAACCAGTCATTTGACTTTGCTGTTTTCTTACCAAAGGTGGCAAGTGCAGTACTTTGAATGGTGTTCCGTAGATGCTCCCAGTTCTCTGTAATAGTATCACCATGCTGAGGGCTACTGAGCACTTTCTCGAAGGTCGCAGTGAATTGAGCGATCATGAA
Organism: Oreohelix idahoensis; assembly: GCA_024509875.1. NCBI lineage: Eukaryota > Metazoa > Mollusca > Gastropoda > Stylommatophora > Oreohelicidae > Oreohelix > Oreohelix idahoensis. The sequence goes on from JAMPIV010000992.1 coordinate 5,610, forward strand.
AGGGTCTGACATCTTGCTGGTATCAATGCGTGGTTTCCCTTCATGTCTGACACGATAGAGTTTTCTTGGTTGTGCTCTGATTTTGCAGCAAACCAAGGAGTGATCTGTATCACAGTCTGCACTATGGTACGAGCGCGTGGAGAGCACAGACCTGAGGAGTGGCCTTCTGACGAGAATCAGGTCAAGTTGGTGCCAGTGCTTGGATCGTGGGTGTCTCCATGACACCTTATGCTGGGGTTTTGTCTGAAAGTAGGTGTTGGTCACGCAGAGGTCATGGTGGACGCACAACTCTAAGAGCCGTTTCCCATTTTCATTCATCTTGCCAATACCAAACCTGCCCAGACATGAAGGCCATGAAACATTATCGGCACCCACTCTAGCGTTAAAGTCACCAAGGAGAACAAGCTGTTCTTGCCTAGGTATGCTTTTGATAATTGCTGTTAGATTCTCGTAGAACTCATCTTTAGCTTCTGAGGCAGAGTACAGAGTAGGAGCATACACACTGACAAGGGTGATGGGACCTGTGCTAGTTTGCAGGCGGAGCGTTAACAGGCATTCTGATCCATTCTCGCCTGGTTCAACCATTTTAGTTAGCGATTTTTTGACCGCAAAACCTACTCCGTGTTCTCTAGCTTTATTAAGATCTTTCCCTTGCCAATAAAATGTGTAGTCCTTCTCGCTCACCGTTCCAGAGCCCGCCAGGCGCGTTTCCTGAAGTGCAGCTATATCCACCTGAAGTCGTTTAAGCTCATCATTAATTATGGCTGTTTTCCTTACATCATTTACATCCTGTAGGTTTTCGGATAGTCCAGTCAACATAGTCCGGACGTTCCAGCATCCCAATCTGAGAGTTTGCTTATTTCTATTTTTTCGATAATTGCTTGGTGCAAAATTTTCTGTCCACAGTTCGGGTTTGACCCTAATCCCCATGCACCCAATGGGGAAAGCAGACAGTGGCGGGACAACACCTTATTGACTGGGGGGCTGCCCAGCTTGAAGCGGGCTGTAGCTGTCCAGTGAGATCCTGGAACCTCTCCCACTGTCGGAAGTAGCCCCTGGCGCCATGCCCTACGCCAATTGGGCAAAATGCTTATAACCGGTAACTGCTACTTCCCGTGTTTTGCCGACACCTATAGGGTGAAGCTGGAGTGTCCTCTCCAGGGCGCGAGCTTGGGCACAGTTATATGGAGATCAAGCTGTTGCCCATGCAGCATGTTCCCCCTCTCCACACAGCCGGTAGATCCAAAGGAACGGCAGTAGCCGATACAGTTTGGTACCAGCCATGTCGCAGGAGTTGCCAGAATAATGTCGAATCGACATTAGACTGCCTTAGGGACTCAGACTCCGGATTTATCCTCAGGGTTTACTCCCGAAGCCAATTCCATAAATGGATATTCCCGCAAGGCAGCGGTGGTTTGAATTCAGAGTTCCTTCTCTTAGATAAGCTACCAACCAAGGATCACGAGCCCTATCTGCCCGAAGCTGCTGGTTTTAAGGCGCCAGTCGCTCGCCTTTGCCCCTTCTCCTGTCAGTGGAAACAGTTCCGCCGGGCTCAAATTGAGCCACACATGAAGGCCGGGAGCTGGACTTGGTTGTCAGAGGCTGTTTGTGGCGCGTGCCATAGAAGTATTTTATCTGCAGTGAGAGCTTATCCTCACTACAACTCCCGGCAGTAACAACCTTTGGAACCACTAGTCACTAGTGATATATATAACGTCTTTCGTAGTATTAACACAAGTGTGTTCGGTATACTTAAAACATTTTGCATGTAAAATTGAAAAACACTAAAAAGTTAAATGTAGAATACGATCTTACCAAAGACAAATTACTGTTGTAGACAATAAAACTTTCTTTTTAGTCTTCAAACATCAAGTTAATCCATATACAAAGTTAAAAAGAACATTGCTTATGGCCACAATTAGTACATTTAGTGTTATTCACACCAGTTTTTACTGTGGTTCCTTGTAAGAAAAAAATAAATTATGCAATCTTGCATTACGTAATTTTCAAACAAATAAAGAAGAAAAGCGTCATATAAAAACTTTTTTACACTTGTTTAATGTTTTAATAGTATCTAGGAAGGGAAATGTAAGACCGAGGCTGCAAGTTACCGGCCAATCAGTCTCACAAGCTGTGTTGGGAAGACTATGGAGCGAATAGTCAACCACAGATTGAAATGGTATTTAGAGTCTGAGCAGATCCTGGTGCCGGAACAAGCTGGATTTAGAGAATGCTACAGTATAGAAGACCAAGTTACTTACTTGTCTCAAGCAATAGAAGATGCCTTCCAGGAGAAGAAAAAGGTCCTAACGATCTGGGTCGACTTCAAGCAGGCCTTTGACAAGGTGTGGAAAGATGGCCTAATTGCAAAACTTAGGAGAAGTGGAATCCAAGGCAACATGATGAAATGGATCCAGTCATACTTGCATAACAGGAGAACTAGAGTCACTCTTGACCGTCTGCAGAGCAGAAAAGTGTTGCTCCATCAGGGGGTACCTCAAGGAGGAGTAATTTCCCCAACGCTCTTCCTTGTTTACATCAATGACCTGGTGAAAGATCTCCCTGCAGGAGTTAAAGCTGCCTTATATGCAGATGACCTAGTACTCTGGTGCGCTGATGAAAATGTCACCACAGCAAATTATAGAATGCAGCGGGCAGCAGACATGCTAGTGTCATGGGCAGAGAAATGGCTTATCACAATAAACACAGACAAAACCTCCACAACACTGTTCTCCCTCGCCCCCAAGGACAAATCAGCTAACATACACCTAGGGACAACCGTGATCAAGGAAGAAAGCTACCCCACCTATCTTGGGGTGACATTTGACCAAAGGCTTACATGGAATAGCATATTGAAAATGCAGAAGGAAAGGCCCGAAGACGACTAGGCATACTCAGAAAATTAGCAGGTACCAACTGGGGAGCAAATGAACGAAATCTAAAGAAGATTTATAATGGAGTAATAAGACCACACTTAGAGTTTAGCTCAGCAGCATGGTCATCAGCTGCTAACTCACATCTGCAGTCTTTGGACAAGGTGCAAAATCAAGCTCTCAGGCACATTACAGGAGCCATGAAAACTACACCAATAACAGAGATGCAGAAGGTTGCTGGATTACAGACATTGTCCCATAGAAGAGACACAAAAACCATGATCCAGATGGAAAAGTACAACAGTATGCCAATGCACCCAATGAAGGCAAGACTAGATGATCTGGCATTGGGACGTCTAAAGCGTAGCAGCTTTGTGCATCGGGGGAAAAGACTTATAAGACAGCATCAAGAAGACCTATCCATGAAGACAACACCACTGAAGCCCACCCTATACCCTGTACCATGGGAGCAGGCCAGCAGTGCCCTCCAAATTAATACATCAGTCAGTGGTCTCACAAGTGGATGTGAGTATAATGATCTGCAAAAACGAACTGCTACATTGAGTATGATCCAAGAAAGCTATCCCGATCAATCATGGATACATGCCTATACAGATGGATCAGCAACTAATGCTGTTAGGAATGGAGGTGCCGGTATCTTTATCTCATATCCTGACAACCACTATGAGACTAGGCACATTCCCACTGGTAAATTCTGTTCCAACTATACAGCTGAGGTTCAAGCTCTAGAGCAAGCTGCAAATATGATTTATAACACCAACTCTGACTGCCACCAGGTAGTCATCCTCACAGATGCACTGTCTGTCCTGCAAGCTCTCAAGGGTGGTAAACTCCCGCATCTGAGAAATGAACTAAACAAGGTAGCTTTCAGTGGGTACCATCTCATTGTGGTGTACCCGGAAATGAAAAGGCAGATAAACTTGCAAAAAAGGGAGGAGAATGTGAACAAGAAGATAATGAAGTCACATACTTTGAGAAAAAGAGAGCTATCCAGACTATCAGAAGAGAACAGAACCAACCCAAAGACGACTATCACACTCTCGACCGGCAGGGACAGATAACTATTTTTCGACTCAGGACAGGGCATAACAAACTGAATAAACACATGCACAAGCTACGAATTGTCTGCTTCACCACTGTGCACATGTGGATTAAACGAACAAACTGCTGAGCATGTTCTACAGGACTGTCCTCTTGAAATGACCAGTTAAGAAAGATATACTGGCCCAATGACTCAACACTAAACTCAAAGCTATATGGAGTTAAAGAGGAACTTCAAACAACAGTCGAATTCATCATGAGAACTCGTCTGACGGTGTAATCATCAAAGATGCGATCGCAAGAAGAAGAAGAAGAAGTATCTAGGACTAGTGATTAGATGTTACAGTGTGTCTAGTTTTGATGCTTCTTGATTGGCTAGAATATGACTATGCCCACTCAACTAAATCTAATGTGTCTAGCTTTTCTGCACCGATTCCGTATTTTGACAACAAACAGTGACTACCAAACAATCATCATCAATGTCAGCAATGTTTCAAAGTAGTTTGACACAATTATTTGCGTAGGAGACTTAGAAAATGTTAATATAAAGCGCGACATATTTCTCTAGCAATAACAATGAAAAACGCAAACACGCAAATCGTCACACAAATTGTGATAACAACATCAAAACATGCACATGTGCTGCTTAATTACAGTCAAATTAGTTGTTTAAATAGTAGTGGAAGTCATTCTACGAGTTTTAAAATATGAACTACATTAAACGGACGATTTTTTGGGGTTTATTTGTGATAAACTAAAAACAACGCTCTGAGCGTTGCACTGGCACGGCGCGTTGAATTTTGCAACGCTCAAAGCGTTAGTCTGGAGTCGAAGAGTTAAGCACTCTTGGGGCACAGTGCCTAGGGCCTACAAAATGAATATTGCAGATGCTGTAGAAACAAGGAATACTTAAAAGTGATGGTTGCTGTCAGTTGAAGTGGTTCATCATTTATAATAGTTGAAACTTGAGTCACGTTAACTGACATGATTGGCCATCAAATTGAAAAAATATGTGACTCGTTCTACACCTTTTTTTGAGCTCACTGCGGATTAAAAAAGCTTAGGGCTTACAAACACTTAAGTCTGGCCCTGATGTCACACATGCAATTAATACAGTCTGTGAGTTTTTTTCAGCAGTTAAAAATATCTGTATTTAAAAATTAAAGGGAAGGAGAGAAATTTCTATCCGCTGGTATTTCCATTATATTCTCATATGCTAAATGTACTAATTCTTTTCTGCTTTTTTTATTGTTTGCATCAGTTATTCTGTACAGCATTTGATTTCAGTTTCCTGTTTTTTCTTTTAACATTTTAAATTGTTTTGTTTATTGATGCCAGTTAAGATTTTTTTTTAAAATTGTCGTTTTCATATTTTATTTTTACAATTTAAAAAATTGTTTGTTGTTGCAGTTGTTTGAGTACAGCTGGTATTATTTCTTATTTGTAGCAAATATTATTGCAACTTTGTTTTTTGGTTTATTTTTTTTCCAAAGGGGAAAACTCGTCTTTGTGGGACTTCTACAGACAGTCTAAATGGTGTAGTAGGTAAGTGTTGAGGCAGTCTTTCTTTATGCCTACAATTTTTTATTTTTTTTCTAGACATTTACCAAATCTTGTTGGGTCTAGCCGTATGCTGATTGTCTATCTTTCTTGACATTGCCCTTTTAGTCTGGTACCTTCCACATATTTTGCACATAAAGTGACCATTCGCCAATACTTTTTTAATAACCCTACTTCATCCTATAGTAGGCTAATTCAGTGTTGGTAACATAGAAAATGCGTTCTATTTTCTTTTTGCTTCACATATCAAATGAGCATTACTGAGGAGGAAAATGAAAGTATTATCTTTATTATCTTAAAAGTATTTATTTTTATTAATTTTTACTTTGATAACAATGAAATGTCACTGCATTCAAAGTCACTGTTTCAATAAAAAAAAAAAAAGGGAAAAGTGTTTTTCAATTCTACAAAGGCATGGTGAAAGGAATGAATTTTTCTATAATGGCTGAAAGGTCTTAATCAGATATGCACAGCTTTCATATTTCTTGGAATGTTATATGGTTATTAAAATGTATGATATCTTAATGTTAATAATTGATTATTGTTTGAGCATAACACTTAGAAAAAACAATCATTATCTCAACCCAAGCAATGCCAGACCTTTGAGGTGAAGACAGGAGTACGACAGGGATGCCCCTTATCAACCACTCTATATTTTTAACAGTCATAGACTGGGTGATGCGCCAGACAACAGAGGGCAGTCCAAGAGGAATAAGATGGACTACATTTGCTACATTGGAAGATCTGGAATATGCAGATGACATTGCACTACTAGCACATTCACATAACACATCCAGGAAAAAACGGATAGACTTAATAAGTATAGCCAGCAGGTGGGCTTGAACATCAATCTAAAGAAGACAGAGGTCATGACGCTCAATGTGAGCAACCCTGAGCCCATATCAGTAAGGAATCAGCAACTGGAACAGACAGACACCTTCATATACCAAGGATGCATAGTAACACCAGACGGCGGAGCAAGCAAAGACATCAACAACACAATGAACAAAGCAAGAACAGCCTTTTTTAGTCTAAACAACATCTGGAAGTCCTCTCAGTACAGCACAAGCACAAAATTAAGATTATATCAGAGTTCTGTGCTTCTCTATGGTGCGGAATGCTGGCGAGTTACAGAGAAGGAAATGTCGAAATTGTCCTCTTTTCGCACAACATGCCTAAGAAAAATTCTCCAAATCTTTTGGCCAATTACCATCACCAACCAAGATCTGCTTACTCGGAGCAAGCAAGAGGACATGCACACCATAATAGCTGGCAGATGCTGGAGCTGGGTTGGCCATGTCCTCAGAAGAGACCCCGATGCCATCACAAGAACAGCTATGCTATGGACCCTTGAAGGAAAACGAAAGAGAGGCCGACCAAAAACAACTTGGCGGAGGACTGTGGAGGCTGAGATGCAAAGAATGAACCAGAGTTGGGGCACTGTACAAAGGATGGCCACCGACCAAGCAAAGTGGAATCAATTTGTTGTTGCCCTACAAGATGCCACCAGGCGTAATGGCCACTGACTGCTTTGATGGTCGGCGGCTAAGGATTGAAGAAGAAGAAGCAATGCCAGGTATTTATGCTTAAAATTTCAGAGGAGACACTTTTCATGATATTTTTAAGTAGTATTTTTATTTTAAAGGAAACCAGAGGCCTGTGAGTGATAAATAAATAAACACATAGGTAAATAGCAGGTGCTTTTAAGACAGAAAGGAGGTGGTCACTAGACAACAGAAAAGTAACAGAAGTGATAGGTTTGCCAGGGAATTGAACCAGGGACCATCTGAATTGCACCATTGCTTTGCTGTGCGAGAGAATCATGAAAGAGCACAGCTTATTAGAACCTTCTCTCTGTCTTACGAGTGCCTGCTCTTTACATAAATGTGTTTATTTTTATTTTGAATAATGTCAAAATTTTGCCATGAATATTGGAGAACAAAATTTGTATCAGAAATTTAAAATTTTTTTTTCTTTTGGCAGTGTGTCTAGTGAACTGAAGTCGATTTGGAATGACCATATAAGGGAAGTGAATAGTGGTAATGTCATCCAAATAAGGAAGGTTGAGTACAAAAGCTCCTTCGCTACTCAGGTGAGTTAAAAATGTCGTCTTTTAAATATTTCATTTTTAACCATCCCATATCTAGACGAGAACAGATTAGATAAGATTACAGTTTTTAAGTGTGCTTTCCCCTGCCTAACTGAATCCCCATTACATCCATACAAGTTCTAGGTTTTATGATAATAATGGCAGCAGTTGAACTTCTGTGCTCTAAAGTGCCACTCTGCATTAAGTTCACACTTTATCCTTGAATAGAAAGTTGCAGTAGTGTTTGGTTGTTTACTGCTATCTCGGCACCAGTGGTGCAAATATATAGAAAACATTATACAGAATCACAGTGACCAAAGCACAGATGTTAGTCATATGGAGTACTATTTTACATCTGATGTAACAGTCTTCTTTCATGGATTCTTTTTTGTCATTGGTTGCTGCATAACATCAGGCATAGTTTATCTTTGTTTTCTATTTGACAGTTTTGAATGTTGCAGATATTATTCTGGGCCCATTGCATCCCATTCCATGAATGCTTTCTGTGCTTCCTTTGAAAGCACTAAAGCCACTCCTTAGCTGTGGTGTACACTTTCTTCCTTGTGCCCTGAGGACAGTACCATGTCTCCTGTGTTGAGTTTCAATTTTCGGAGACAAAGAGTTTAATTAGAAGCATATACAGAAACAAGTGGGAAGCAGATCGTCTAGGCCACCAAAAAAAATGAAGCAAACTACCAGCTAAGCAGAAGAGAACAAGTAGTAATTTTCAGACTCAGCATGGGCCACAACCGATTGAGACATCATCTATTCAACAAGCTAAAGATAGGAACTACCGACTGCAACTGTGGCACCAATAAAATGACTGTGGAACATCTGCTTCAAAGATGGCCCAACATATGAGAAACAAAGAAAGCACAAATCACCATCACCAGTACCATTCCTGGAAAAACTCTGTAGAGATACAAATAGCCTCAAGCTGACCACTGCTTTCTTTGAACATATTCAAGTTGACGTCTGAGAGAGTATAAGAAGAAGGGTTCATTTTCTTCCTTTCTACTCCCTTCCGCTTTATTTTACACAGTTCCACGATGCCAGTTTTATAGTTTCAGGTTTCTACAGTTTTAGGTATTTGTTTATAATGTGATCCTGTAGAACTGCCCTTGATATTGTTATACTTTACAGTTTTAATGCAATGATCCTATTCATTTCTGTCTTGGTACCACCAGTACACACAATTTCCCAGTGTTATACAGTTTAATATTAAATTACATGTAGTAGTTGATATTATTAATGACTTATTCATTGGGTTTTTTAAGTATAGAATTCTTTTTCAGAGCAATCCAGAAATTATAGGCTTTCCTTTAAATTGGTTCTCACATCTTTGCATCTTATAGAAAGATGTGAAATGGTATGACAAGATCACCAATGTTGAACTGGTTGAACCAGAAAGGCGCCAGTGTTGAACAAGAGATGAGAAGATGCTGGTGATGGATAGGACACACGTTAAGGAAACTTGTTGACAGCATTACAAAGCATTCCATATTCTATCCCCAGGGTAAGAGAGGGAGATAGAAAAACACACGGAGAAGAGAACTGTAGATAGAAATGAAGAGGATGAAGAGGAGATGGAAAAACATTGAACTGATGGCACGGGACAGGAGGACTTGACATGGGTTTGTTGAAGGTCTATGCTCCTTGAAGAGCTGAGGAGTAATAAATGATGTTTGGGTGACTCTTTTTCTTCATGTTTCTACAGGTTGTTACTGTTTCTGGCAGATGCATCAAGAACATAGCTAGAAATCCTCAAGTATCCGTGATGCAGGTGTGTTATCTACAGTCTCCATTCATGACCTTTTCATAAATGCTTTGCAACAGAGTTTAAACTATGTAAAAAAAAAAGCATTCATTCATATCTGGTACTTAGCTTTAGTTATTAATAATAATAAATTCTTTAAGCGCCAAACACGGCGCATAAGGCAGAAACCAGTGCTCTCCAGGTTGTTCGTTGTGACGCCACTCCTCTTAGCTCTTGCACATTATTTAGGCCCAACGTTCTTCTTTATTATTGTTCTTCTGAGTGTTTCTTTTGGTCTTCCTTTTTTCCGCTTACCCTCAGGAACCCAAGTGAGCGCCTGTAGTGGTATTCTGTTGTTTTGCATTCGTAGGACATTTATGACCATCGTCTTTTCCTTATATAGTGACATATTTCTTTCTTTCTTATTTGTCGATTAGTCTTGAATTCTTTCCAACTGATGTTCATGAGTTTTCTAAGACATTTGTTCTCATTCAGCTTGTTCTCCAATTTTTGTTATTTTAATCACAGCCGTATTAACATGAGATAACATTTGAATTAAACACGAAGCTTGGTATGTATATTCCCAAATGTTAGTAATCTATTGAAGGCGCTAGCTGCCAAAGCAATTCTAGTATGGATTTCTCTTGTTGTGTCACCATCCTGAGTCATTTTACTGCCTAAATAATTGAAACTTTCAACTTTCTGTAGTTTTTTTCCCCGTTCAAGATGATATCAAAGGTCTCGTTAGAAAAGTTCATAGCTTTAGTTTTAGAGGCATTTATTTGGAGACCAATTTTAACCGAGAGATGACACAAATTATTTATTGCTTCTTGGGATTGTCTTGGTGTTGTACTTAAGAATGCTACATCATCTGCGAAATCCAGGTCCCCCAGGAATTTTCCATTTGTCCATTTTATACCCAATTGTTCATTGTGGGTATAGCTTTAGTTATTGTCTGTGATCAATTAATGATCTTTATTTAGCAGATTGTTTTGTTGATTTCATTCTGCAGCCCCCATGTAGTTCCCATGTTTTTGTTGATTTCATTCTGCAGTCCCCAGGTAGTTCCCATGTTTTTGTTGATTTCATTCTGCAGTCCCCAGGTAGTTCCCATGTTTTTGTTGATTTCATTCTGCAGCCCCCATGTAGTTCCCATGTTTTTGTTGATTTCATTCTGCAGTCCCCAGGTAGTTCCCATGTTTTTGTTGATTTCATTCTGCAGCCCACAGGTAGTTCCCATGTTTTTGTTGATTTCATTCTGCAGCCCCCAGGTAGTTCCCATGTTTTTGTTGATTTCATTCTGCAGCCCCCATGTAGTTCCCATGTTTTTGTTGATTTCATTCTGCAGTCCCCATGTAGTTCCCATGTTTTTGTTGATTTCATTCTGCAGTCCCCAGGTAGTTCCCATTCGTTGATTTCATTCTGCAGCTCCATGTACTTCCCATGTTTTTGTTGTGATTTCATTCTGCAGCCCCCATGTAGTTCTCATGTTTTTGTTGATTTCATTCTGCTCCCTATGTAGTTCCCAGGGGTCTCTGGGAGATGAAGAAAGCAAAGGATTAATGCTTTCTCAAGCATTCCGTAAAAGACTAATATGAGGTTGTGCATTGTGCTTGCAACCTAACTGTGTCAAACGAAATGCATAAGAGATGTGGGCAAATTCTTGTGGAAAATTCAAGGGAAATATGCCATTATTATTGTACAAACAGGATACAATTTTTAAGATGGTAGATGTACAAATAAGATTAACTATTTATGGTGGTAGATGTACAAACTAGATGAAGTATTTATAGTGATAGATGTATAAAGTAGATGAAGTATTTGTGGTGTTAGATGTACAAACTAGATAAGGTATTTCTGGTGGTAGATGTACCAAGTAGATGAATTATTTATGGTGGTAGCTGTACAAACTAAAGGATTTATGATGGTAGATGTCTTCTTCTTCTTCGATCCTTAACCACCGACCGTCAAAGCAGTCAGTGGCCATCACGCCTAGTGGCGTCTTGTAGGGCTACAACAAATTGATTCCACTTTGCACGGTCGGTGGCCATCCTTCGTACAGTGCCCCAACTCTGGTTCATTCTTTGCATCTCAGCCTCCACAGTCCTCCGCCAAGTTGTTTTTGGTCGGCCTCTCTTTCGCTTTCCTTCAGGGGTCCAAAGCATAGCTGTTCTTGTGATGGCATCGGGGTCTCTTCTGAGGACATGACCAATCCAGCTCCAGCGTCTGCCAGCTATGATGGTGTGCATGTCCTCTTGCTTGCTACGAGTAAGCAGATCTTGGTTGGTGATGGTATTCGGCCAAAAGATGCGGTGAATTTTTCTTAGGCATGTTGTGTGAAAAGAGGACAATTTTGACATTTCCTTCTCTGTGACTCTCCAGCATTCCGCACCATAGAGAAGCACAGAAAGCACGCAACTCTGGTATAATCTTAATTTTGTGCTTGTGCTGTATTGGGAGGACTTCCAGATGTTATTTAGGCTAAAGAAGGCTGTTCTTGCCTTATTCATTCTGATGTTGATGTCTTTGCCTGCCCCACCGTCTGGTGTTACTATGCTTCCTAGGTATGTGAAGGTATCTGTCTGTACCAATTGCTGATTCCTTACTGATATGGGCTCAGGGTTGTTCACATTGAGCGTCATGACCTCAGACTTCTTTAAATTGATGTTCAAGCCCACCTGCTGGCTAAATTTATTAAGTCTATCCGTTTTTTCCTGGATGTGTTGATGTGAATGTGCCAGCAGTGCAATGTCATCTGCATATTCCAGATCTTCCAATGTAGAAAATGTAGTCCATCTTATTCCTCTTGGACTGCCCTCTGTTGTCTGGTGCATCACCCAGTCTATGACTGTTAAAAAAAGAGTGGTTGATAAGGGGCATCCCTGTCGTACTCCTGTCTTCACCTCGAAGGTTAGGTTGCTCTGCCCAACACTACACGTAAAGTTGGCATAAAGGCTTTTTATGATTGTCACTATGCAGCTTGGAATTCCATAAGCCCTCAGTATTTTCCATAAACTGTCCCTATGTATGCTGTCAAAAGCCTTTTCAAAATCAACAAAATTTATGTAAAGCTGTCTTTGCCATTCTGAGCACTGCTCTATAATGTTCCTGAGAGTGAGTATATGGTCTACACATCTTCTGTTCTTTCTAAATCCTGCTTGTTCTTTCCTCAGTTTGTAGTCTACTGCCTTTGAAATTCTCTGTATAATTATCCTGCCTAGTATTTTGCTGGGAACTGAGAGAAGAGTGATTCCTCTCCAATTATTGCAGTCTGCAAGATCTCCCTTCTTGGGCAATTTGACAATTATTCCTTTGTTCCACTCTGATGGTGTTGTCCCCATTTTCCACACTTGTGCAAATAGTGGTTCTAATAGTTCTGCTGCTAGCTCAGGGTCTGTCTTAAATAGCTCTGCATTTAAGTTATCATGGCCCGGAGCTTTACCGTTCTTTAACCCTTTGATTGCTGTGATGATTTCTTCTTTTCGTGGAATGTCTGTATTTACATCTAGATCGTTTTCAGCCTCAGGAACATTCAATTGTGTCTCTGGTATTTCCTTGTTCAGAGTTTCTCTGAAGTGCGATGGTAGATGTACAAGATAGATAAAGTATTTATGGTGGTAGATGTACAAACAGGATATGTTGTTGTTGTTTAACTAGGGCTGCTGAGCTTCTCGATCTTTAGCAGCCAATACCAAGTTGAAGACTCCTTGGTATTATCTACACTGTAGATCTAGGATTTTCCTGTGGCTTTTCTGCCATTCCGAAACCTGTTGAGGTGAAGTCATGAGTTCCAGTTTCTCCAGCTTGGCTTGCATTTAAAGGATCGTCACATCTGGTCCCAAGCTAGGAGTAAGAAGTGTGTGGCATACTGTGCATTCCCCGTCATTTTTTTTTGGGGGGGGGGGGGGGCCTCTCCAACTATGCAGAGCTAAAATACTGTACTCTGGTTCTGGGCTCTCCCAAGGAATTGCCACGTCCTGCATAGAGCCACTTCTCATCTTCCTCTGCCTATCATAGGGTCCATAGTGAGATCCTCCTGCATGCAGGCTTCCATGTAATAAAAGCCAGAGTTAAGTCTGGGGCTCAAGTGACTCCTCCAAGCTTAATGTGCAATGCTGGGTTCTCAACAAGTTTCACCACAGGGGGAATCCCTGGAAGTGTGTGGATGATTTTGAGAGTCAGTGAGGATGTAATTAGCCTCACAGACAGGTTCACTTCCTCGTACATATATTGCAGCATTGTGCATAGCTGGTGGTCATATATGGATGACTCCGGATATGCCTCCATGCATGTACAAACAGGATAAAGTGTTTATGGTGGTAGATGTACAAACTAGATAAATTATTTATGGTGGTAGTTGTACAAACTAAAGTATTTATGGTAGTAGTTATACAAACTAAAGTATTTCTGGTGGTAGCTGTACAAAGTAGATAAAGTATTTATGGTGGTAGATGTACAAACTAGATAAAGTACTTATGGTAGTAGATGTACAAACTAGATAAAGTATTTATGGTGGTAGTACAAACTAAAGTATTCATGGTGGTAGCTGTACAAAGTAGATAAAGTATTTATGGTGGTAGTTGTACAAACTAAAGTATTTATGGTGGTAGCTGTACAAAGTAGATAAAGTATTTATGGTGGTAGATGTACAAACAAAATAAAGTATTTATGGTGATTGCTGTACAAAGTAGATAAAGTATTTATGGTGGTAGATGTACAAACAAGTTAAAGTATTTATGGTGGTAGATGTACAATCAAGATGCTGTTGTTATAGTGATAACTGTGTATGCAATAATGTAATTATAATGTATCTTTCAGTTTGTAGTGATAGCTATCTTTGCTTTGATAGTTGGTGCTGTGTATTTTGATACCAGCTCTTCCAGAAATACAGGAATACAAAATAGGTAAGGAGGATTAATTCACTGTGGACATCTACTTTTTTGTTGCATTTGTTTGAAAGTACTATACTTTTGAACTTTGTGAAAAATCTGAATTGTTATTTATGTGATTTGATTTTGAAGTGCATTAACCAGCTTGTAAAAATCTTTATATCTTCTGAGATTGGCTGTAAATCCTCATTAATCAAGTCTTTTTTAGTACACTTCTTTTGTTCTAATCCCAAAACGGGCCAGGAAGAATAGTTCTTTATACATAAAATATGTTGTTTTTGTGTGTGTGGTTTTTTTTTTTTTTAAGTTGGAAATTGCATGATACATTCTGATGATATGCAGACCCTATTATTGATTATTTTAGCAGCAAAGTCTATTTTTTTCCCTTATCATTACCCTTCTGTTTCCTGTTGAGCATAGGCCTTCAGTCAGTTCATGCCAGGCTTTCTTTATCCTGTATCAACAATTCAAGGATGTCATGGTATGTTTTATGACAACCAGATCAGGCATATGCTTCACTTGGAGCCTAGCCGATGTGTTGTTATTGACAGCTCAGAGCTTTAGTAAGAGCTGTTCAGTTCTCATGAACCAGAGTTCACATGACATGATCCTTTCCTTGTCTTCTCTTACATGTTCTTCCACTTTTATTTGTCTGGTTCTTTCCATCAGTTCTGCATTGATGTTCTTGCTTCTAGGATGAGAGATAACCATCCCCAACCCAGCATGTCACAGGTGGTGGATAATGAAAGTATTCCAGATGGTGAATAGCTGTTAAATAAGGGCTACCCCCCAAAAGCAGCCAATTACCAACTCATGGCTTTTATGGAAAGTGAATTGAGATAGTGAATGGCACTGCTGTCTCTATCAGATTCGTTACATATTTAATTAAGTACCTGCCTGCTGTGTGGGAAGCACCTTAAAATTTCCCAAGCCTTGCGGGTAGGAGTTACTTCAAAGGCTGATAGAAATTCACATAATCCAATCCCAGCAAGAAATACAAAACCACTGGTAACCCCAAAGAACAATTATGTATCAAAACAGATCTGTACAGATGATGAAGGTGAATGACATCAGTGAAAGTCCTTGTGCGTTAGAGAAAATCACAAGCCACAGGTGATATCACAGACTATTATTCAGCTACTTTTGGCAAAACCAACAAATTTAAAATAGCCACATGGATTGTTTGCACACTAAGGAAAGATGTGATCTAGAAAATAGAATGGACATAAATTGTCTAGGCAAGGAACAAGTGAAGTGAGATGGAGTGCAGGCATAAAGCTGTCAAATAAATATAACATAATATATCTAGACAGTGACCAACATATAAGAGGAGTAAGAGTAAAAATTGCAAAAAAATCTAGGTCAGAAGCGGTTGATGAAGATAGAGATAACATCAGGGCATAGAAAGAAGTTGTCGACACAACTCACAGGCAAAACCACTGACGGGGGTTGTTGGGATAATTGATTCTCTAGTGTGCCAGCAAGTTATGTTCATAAGCTTACCACTTTACATTGTTCTACTGAAGGATTTTTTCTCCACATTACAAAGAGTGAAAACATGTACAGTCAGGGATATCATAGGATTAATGTGAAGCATTGTTCCTTCTCTGTAGTAAATCTAGTACAGTCATGGATATCATAGGATTACTCTGAAGCATTGTTACTTCTCTGTATTTAATCTGATTAATGCAGTCAGAGGACTGTGGTGGCATAATCACTTCCTTTGTGCAGCAGAAAGCAAGAAGGAAGCAATTGAATTGTGACGTTATGTGACAAGCTTCAAAATTAAGACATACAATGATTACAACATTTAATTAAAATGGAAAGAGTTTTGCTGTTGAGGGAAGGAGGGGAGAGGGTGACATGTCAGATCTGGTGATCTGCCTTAAATATCACAGAAGGGTATAAGTGTGAAAGAAAGAGGGAGAGTGAATGACTGTGTGTGAGTGCATGTGTGATGTACCCAAGCAGAGATTGGTGTTCTGGTTGTGGCAGATCCCAAGATATTTGACAGTGATTGTATTTCCACAGGGTGGGTGCATTCTTCTTCATCATCATGAACCAAGTGTTTGGCAACATGTCAGCAGTAGAGCTTTTCATTCATGAGAGGGCCATCTTCATGTGAGTTAAACATGTGTGTGTGTGTGCAGTAATAGTAACTTGCTATTTTACATTTATTCAGGGTTCCTGTGGGTCATTGAAATTGGTGAAAATAATTGAAAATAAAAAGGGTGACAACCGACAATGTGGAAATCATAGCGGCATATCCCTTCTCTGTGTCCCTGGTAAAATCTACTCTAGAATCCTGGAGCAGAGACTCAGACATCTAGCTGAACCACAAATGGAAAGATATGTCCAGGCCTAAAAACCCAACCCCTGCAGACCCAAGTAGAACAGTCCCAACTAAGATGATATGCCCATGTCTGCAGAATGAGAGAAGATTGGCTGGCACGGCAAGTATGGGAGGCTAAGAGCCAGGGATCTAGACCTCCAGGATGACCCAGAGTCCTCTGGGAGGACAACATTAGACAATCTCTGAAGGACCGAGAATGGAACCAGGCCAGGAGGAAGACAGCCGATAAGATAGTATGGTGCTCTCTCTTCAAAATCTCTATACCTCACAGTAAAAGAGGAATGACTAAGTGAGTAAGAAATAATTGAATTTTAAAAATGAAGTTCCAGGGCCTGGAACAATTATGGATTTTATCAGTAATAAAATAAAAAATCTCATGGGATCTTTTGTTTTGAGATCTCGAAGTTGTTGTTTATTTTAAATAGTTGTTTGTAAACCCAACTATGACTGGAAAAAAGAGTTCTTTGTTACCCTTGGTGGAAAATGGGATTTCCCTTTCAAAAATTAAACACTATATAGTAGTGTTTCATTGGATGGTTTGAATTAGAACCATGTGATATAGCTTGGATTCATATCGTAACCCTCCACTCCCAAAGGAGCATAGGCCTTCAACAAACACATGCCTCCTGTCACGTGCCATCATCTCAAGTTCTTTCCACGTTCTCCTTATCATTTTCATCTCTGTTTCCAGCTCTCTTCTCCATGTGCTTCTTGGTCTACCTCTGCCTCTCTTGCCCTGGGGGTTCCAGAACAAGGACTGCCTTGTAATGCTATCAACAGGTTTCCTCAGTGTGTGTCCTATTCATCGCCATCGTCTTCTTCTCATCTCTTGTTCCACTGGCACTTGTCTAGTTCTTGTCATCAGTTCCACGTTGGTAACCTTGTCATACGATTTTAATCCCTCTATTCTACGCAAGCACCCATTTATGAAAGTCTGTAGCTTTTTGGTTGTTGTCTTTGTTGTTCTCCATGTCTCAGAGCCATACAATAGGACTGACTTCACATTTGAGTTGAAGATTCTTATGTTCGTGTTGAATCCGATTTCTCTTGATCTCCATATATTTCCCAATGCAATGAAAGCTCCTCTTGCTTTTTGTATTCTTATTTTGATATCACTGTCTGTCCCTCGAACTTTGTCTATATTGCTGCCAAGATATGTGTACGATTCTACATCTTGTATTGGTGCTTCTTCAAGTTCAACCCTGTTTTCATTACTTGCATTTATTCTCATTACCTTTGTCTTTTCCCTGTGTATTTTCAGACCCAATTGCTGTGACCTCTCATCGAGTGTTTTCAGTTTGTCCTGCATCTGATTACGGTTATGGGACAAAAGAGCCAAGTCATAAGCAAAATCCAGATCATCCAACTGCTTAGTCAGAGTCCACTGAATTCCATTTCTGTTGTGTGTTGTTGATGTTCTCATAACCCAGTCTATTGCTAATAAGAAAAGAAATGGAGACAAGAGGCATCCCTGTCGCACTCCTGTTCTTTTCCCAAATGGTTCTGTAAACTGTCCTTCATGAAGAACTCTGCATGTCATGTCTTCATACGTTTTCTTTATTAAATTAATGATCTTCAGGGGAACTCCATAATGCCTCATCAATTTCCAAAGTGATTCTCTGTCTACACTGTCAAATGCCTTTTCGTAGTCTACAAATCTGATGTATAATGGTGAATTCCATTCCAGACTTTGTTCAACTATTATTCTCAAAGTGGCTATCTGATCTGTACAGGATCTGTTTTGACGAAAACCTGCTTGTTCATCTATCAGTTTCTTGTCTATGGACTCTTAATCTCTCAAGGATAATCCTATTTAATACTTTTCCTGGCACTGATAGTAACATTATTCCTCTATAATTTGTGCACTCTTGTAAATTTCCTTTCTTAGGCAACTTAACCAGATATCCTTCCTTCCATTCTGCTGGTATCTCTTCCTTTTCCCAGACTTTACCAAGTAATTTATATAACATCTCTGTTGCCGTGTCGATATATGCTTTGATGGCCTCTGCTGGAATGCTTGGATTAGTCT
The DNA here is from genome assembly GCA_024509875.1 of Oreohelix idahoensis. Lineage (NCBI taxonomy): Eukaryota > Metazoa > Mollusca > Gastropoda > Stylommatophora > Oreohelicidae > Oreohelix > Oreohelix idahoensis. The sequence goes on from JAMPIV010000992.1 coordinate 24,221, forward strand.
TTCTTTAAGTTTATGAACAAACTCACATAAAATCTATTGATCTCTGATTATTTCTTTTCATTTAAGGTTCCGATTAATGGATATAGAAATGAGTGCAACCTATTTTCGTAACTTTTCCCTAAGAACCCCAGTTCTAAAATTAAGTATTAAATTCAGCGTTTTCATAGGTGAGTTTTACAATTACACTCTAGCCCTGAATTTTAGCTTTCTAACAAAAGATACTAAAAGACATGCACAGCGGCATGTCCCCACTATCATGTTAATTCCTTTTATTGCCATTTATTATAATTACCCAGTAAGTGGTGTGTTGATAGTTCCTGATCATCAGTACATAACTTCTGCTGTTTATTTGCTCCACTAGATCCTGCAGTTTACTTTCAATTTCTATCCCAGAAGTCTTTACTTCTGACTGTATCTTCCAACTCTGTTTTAAAAATCCTTCTTAAGTATCTGTTAAATTATGAACATTTTTTTCTTATTTAATATTTTGTCCAGCCATGAGAATGTGAGTGGTTTTTACCGTGTCTCTGCCTACTTCCTGGCCAAGGTCTTCCAATCCTCATATAGCTGATTTCTGAGGTTTGTAGCTGGCTTTTGTGGGTTGTAGTAGCCCATGACTCACATCCACAAGTCAAGACTGGAACATAGGTAGAGCGGTATACTACATCCACAAGTCAAGACTGGAACATAGGTAGAGCGGTATACAGCCATCTTCATCTTCTTGCCAACTTCTCTTTTACTGAGGTATCCTTGATTTATGGCCTGAAAAAGTCTCAGAGCTGCCGCTCTTCGGGTAGCCAACTCTTCTTTGATGCCTCCCTTCCAGTCTGTGACAGCTCCAAGGTACTTAAAGTTGTTGACCTGCTCCAGGACCTTAAAATGTAATATTTTTAATAATGCGTTCTTGTTCACTTTTTCAAATAAGGGGCCTGTAGCATTCACTGGACAGTCAAAGGGGTCCATGGATTTAAAAAAAAAAAGAGTTAAGAAACCCTGACTTATACCATAAATTTTAAAGCCTACAGCTAATATAGCTCACAGTTTATAAATATAATTAAAAAATCATCTTGTTGTGACAAAAGTTTCACTGTGTAATTGTGAGCTCCTTATTCAGATTTAAGACCACGCTTCTTATTTACTTTAGTATTGTGTTATTTACTGCTTTATGTACTAACATGCTCCATGAATATAATTTCATTGTTTCCATTTAAAAAAAAAATCGTATTTGGAGATAGTGATTCTTTTCTTCTATCAGACCTTTATTCAATTTTGTAATTAAGTTCAGCGTTAGGTGTTGTCCTGTTTCATCAAACGGGGGTATTATTATCCCATGTATTATGAAATATGGGTTCAGCACTCAAACTTTACTTCACTGATTCTCATACAAAATTTAGGTTTATTTGATCTCATAGCAAATGTAAGGTAAGTAGTTCCTTAATCAAACATGGATAAATTAGTTCCTTTATCAAATGTGAGCTGAGCATGTCCATTTTATTATTTAATCAACTTCTCCATGTTTGCATCAAATGTGAATTGAGTATGTATGTTGTTTGTTTTAAATAACATATGTAACATGTTTTTCTGTTCTAACCAGGTCTGCGAGATGGTGTTGATCATTTCTTCTTCTTCACTTTGAACCTGTTCCTTACAGCTTTTTCAGCATCAGCTCTGTCATTTGCTATTAGCTCCACCGTGAAAATATTTGCTTTGGCCAACCTTTGTTTGGCTCTGAGTTATGTTTTTATGATGGTAAGTACAATAATAAGTGATATTACTTTAAAGTACAGTAGAACTCCATTTATCCGAACCCCAATTATCCGAACATCCAATTATCCGAACACTTTTTCCAGAAAAAAAAAAAAACCAGGTGCCACCAGTCACGTTAGACTACAGTTCTGAATCTTTTGATGCGGCAAGCTTCAAATGTGTGCGAACAATTTGTAGACAATGAGATGGGCTAATGGACGGTCGCTTACGTACAGGAAGTCAGTTAGATCATAAAGTCAATTAATATCTGGTTTACCAATCCAGTGTACGTGTGCGTTCTAGGCAGAACACTGGCTAAACAGACAGTTCAACTTAAAATAATTGTGTCTGCTACTACAGCAGAATAATTTTGGTGTACACGTATTTCTCTGTGCTTCTTCTTCTTCTTCTTCTTGCGATCGCATCTTTGATGATTACACCGTCAGACGAGTTCTCATGATGAATTCGACTGTTGTTTGAAGTTCCTCTTTAACTCCATATAGCTTTGAGTTTAGTGTTGAGTCATTCGGCCAGTATATCTTTCTTAACTGGTCATACAGAGGACAGTCCTGTAGAACATGCTCAGCAGTTTGTTCGTTTAATCCACATATGCACAGTGGTGAAGCAGACAATCGTAGCTTGTGCATGTGTTTATTCAGTTTGTTATGCCCTGTCCTGAGTCGAAAAATAGTTATCTGTCCCTGCCGGTCGAGAGTGTGATAGTCGTCTTTGGGTTGGTTCTGTTCTCTTCTGATAGTCTGGATAGCTCTCTTTTTCTCAAAGTATGTGACTTCATTATCTTCTTGTTCACATTCTCCTCCCTTTTTTGCAAGTTTATCTGCCTTTTCATTTCCGGGTACACCACAATGAGATGGTACCCACTGAAGTATGGTTCTCTTTTTGGCAGCTACCTTGTTTAGTTCATTTCTCAGATGCAGGAGTTTACCACCCTTGAGAGCTTGCAGGACAGACAGTGCATCTGTGAGGATGACTACCTGGTGGCAGTCAGAGTTGGTGTTATAAATCATATTTGCAGCTTGCTCTAGAGCTTGAACCTCAGCTGTATAGTTGGAACAGAATTTACCAGTGGGAATGTGCCTAGTCTCATAGTGGTTGTCAGGATATGAGATAAAGATACCGGCACCTCCATTCCTAACAGCATTAGTTGCTGATCCATCTGTATAGGCATGTATCCATGATTGATCGGGATAGCTTTCTTGGATCATACTCAATGTAGCAGTTCGTTTTTGCAGATCATTATACTCACATCCACTTGTGAGACCACTGACTGATGTATTAATTTGGAGGGCACTGCTGGCCTGCTCCCATGGTACAGGGTATAGGGTGGGCTTCAATGGTGTTGTCTTCATGGATAGGTCTTCTTGATGCTGTCTTATAAGTCTTTTCCCCCGATGCACAAAGCTGCTACGCTTTAGACGTCCCAATGCCAGATCATCTAGTCTTGCCTTCATTGGGTGCATTGGCATACTGTTGTACTTTTCCATCTGGATCATGGTTTTTGTGTCTCTTCTATGGGACAATGTCTGTAATCCGGCAACCTTCTGCATCTCTGTTATTGGTGTAGTTTTCATGGCTCCTGTAATGAGCCTGAGAGCTTGATTTTGCACCTTGTCCAAAGACTGCAGATGTGAGTTAGCAGCTGATGACCATGCTGCTGAGCGAAACTCTAAGTGTGGTCTTATTACTCCATTATAAATCTTCTTTAGATTTCGTTCATTTGCTCCCCAGTTGGTACCTGCTAATTTTCTGAGTATGCCTAGTCGTCTTCGGGCCTTTCCTTCTGCGTTTTCAATATGCTTATTCCATGTAAGCCTTTGGTCAAATGTCACCCCAAGATAGGTGGGGTAGCTTTCTTCCTTGATCACGGTTGTCCCTAGGTGTATGTTAGCTGATTTGTCCTTGGGGGCAAGGGAGAACAGTGTTGTGGAGGTTTTTTGTCTGTGTTTATTGTGATAAGCCATTTCTCTGCCCATGACACTAGCATGTCTGCTGCCCGCTGCATTCTATAATTTGCTGTGGTGACATTTTCATCAGCGCACCAGAGTACTAGGTCATCTGCATATAAGGCAGCTTTAACTCCTGCAGGGAGATCTTTCACCAGGTCATTGATGTAAACAAGGAAGAGTGTTGGGGAAATTACTCCTCCTTGAGGTACCCCCTGATGGAGCAACACTTTTCTGCTCTGCAGACCGTCAAGAGTGACTCTAGTTCTCCTGTTATGCAAGTATGACTGGATCCATTTCATCATGTTGCCTTGGATTCCACTTCTCCTAAGTTTTGCAATGAGGCCATCTTTCCACACCTTGTCAAAGGCCTGCTTGAAGTCGACCCAGATCGTTAGGACCTTTTTCTTCTCCTGGAAGGCATCTTCTATTGCTTGAGACAAGTAAGTAACTTGGTCTTCTATACTGTAGCATTCTCTAAATCCAGCTTGTTCCGGCACCAGGATCTGCTCAGACTCTAAATACCATTTCAATCTGTGGTTGACTATTCGCTCCATAGTCTTCCCAACACAGCTTGTGAGACTGATTGGCCGGTAACTTGCAGCCTCGGTCTTACATTTCCCTTTCTTTAGTATGGGTATTGTGATGGCTTCTCTCCATACTTGGGGTACCGTTCCTTTCAACCAGCTGTGGTTGAATATCTCAAGCAGTTTTGTCTTTGCTGCTGAGCTCAGATTTACTAGCATTTCGTTGCTGATTTTGTCTGGGCCGGGTGACTTTTGAAACTTAAGCTTGGAAATAGCCTTCTGTAGTTCTCCTAGTGTGATGGGTTCCCTCATTGGGGCAGGAGTATCTGTCTGTCCCATGGTTGCCAGTATTTCTTTTCTTATCTCTCTCTGATGATCTATGTTAATGGGTAAGTTGCTTTCTGAACTGTATCTTCTAGCAAACAAGTCTGCAGCTTGTTTTCCTCTGAAAAGTTTGCCACCTTCATCCAATGTGATAGTCTGCCTAGGTGAGGAACGCTCTTCATTTAGAGACTTGACTAATCTCCAAAGTTTCCTGCCGTCTTTCTCAAGGTTCAGCGATGCCGTTTTAGTTCTCCAGCTTTTCCGTTTTTCTTCTAGCTTTGTTCTCTGAAACTCTGCTACAGCCTTTTTCCATTTGTTGTGAGTTTCAAGTGAAGGCTGAGACTCTGCGTCCTTTCTAGCCCTGTCCATGGCTTCCTGACGTTCTTGGAGTGTGCTGGACCAGTATGGTATGTAGTTACGCCGGCATCCTTTGGGAATGGTTTCTTTTGCAGCTTGTAGTATGCATCTGTTGAAGTCTTTTACCACTTCATTAATGTCTCTGTTCTGTACCTTGAGGGTAGACAGCAGCGTGTTCACCTGATGCCTGAATAAACCCCAGTTGGCTTTTTTGTAGTTCCATCTTGTAATGGCTGGGCCTGTACTGAGAGTTGCACTCTGGACAGTAAGAAAGATTGGGCGATGGTCGCTTCCCCCTAGTTGGTCTCCTACTTCTCTACTAATAGATCCAGCTATATCTGGTGTGGAGAAGGCAAGATCTGGTGTTGAAGTTGTGTGCCATCCTCTGGAGTAGAAGGTAGGAGTATCTGTGGCATTATTGACTAGGATTAGGGAGTGATCATCTTGCCAAGTTTCAACCTCTTCACCTCTGTGATCCAGATGGTTATAGCCCCAGCTCTGGGAGTGGCTATTAAAGTCTCCAACTGCTATAAAGTTGGTGGCTGGTACCTGTATAGAGCTGAGACTCAGGGGTTTGTTGTTCGGACAGTAATAGTTCAGGAGTTCTATTTCCATCTTGTCTACCTTTATCTGCAACAGCTGATATTCTGCTCCATCCATGAAGGTTTTCCTTTCGTGTGCAGGAATGTTATTCCTTACAAGAGTAAGTACTCCTCCTTTTCGTCTATCTTTTCTGTCGGATCTGAAGCATTGATATCCCCTTATTTTAAAGGTTTGATCTGCTTTCAAGTGAGTCTCTTGGATACAGCAAACACTGACTTGCTTCTCATACAAGATGTTTTCCAGCTCTGTCTTTTTGCTGTATCCAGCCTGCTTGCTGTTCACTCCCTCTGCATTCCAGTGCATCATGACAAGTGGCACTCTGGGTTTCTCTTTTTCTGTTTTGTTTTGGTCAGTAGTTCTCCTCCGCCGTCTGCTGACTCCACAAGACGGTCTAGAGGGTCCTCCAGTAGCTGAGGGTGGGCTCTGTCGAGGCTCAGAGCCCGGCACTGCACCTGCCTGGTGGAGCTCCACAGGGCGAGCACCAGTACGAGATTTATTTGACGGTGTACTCTCCATAAAAAAAAAAAGCGAGTTGCGTGATACTGTGGTTTCCGGTGCGCCTTCTGGCCCAGTATCTATGACTTTAGCACCTGTTCAACGGGAGAGTGGGCTCATCCCTAATCTGTTTATGTTCCCAGTAGTAGACTATTCGCAAGCAGCCTGGGGGTGTCACTGCTCTGCGCGGACCTTGTTTACCGAGGCGGCGTCCGAGCTCGTATGGTGAAAATATGGTTGCATTATCTTCAAAATAGCCCTGTCTTTCCTGCCATCCTGCAACTTTGAGTTAGGGAGTTCTGAGCTCCAGTCTCTTTCCCAGGCATTTTATCCTGGCCTGGCACTCATACAGAGGACCCCACTTCTGGTTCTAAGTTAGCAGTTGGGGACAGGTGGGGTAGCACACTGTGCATTCCCCGTCATCCAGGGGGCTCTCCAACTATGCAGAGCTTGCACAATGCTGTGCTCTGGTTCTGGGCTCACCCAAGGAATCCTCACGTCCTGCACAGAGCCACTTCCAGATACCCACCACCTGCCAACCCCCCATTGTAGAAATCTCCTGCATGCGGCCATCCAGTCAAGAGCCAGTATTAAGTCTGGTGCCCAAGTGATTCCCCCCAAGCTCAGTGTGCAATTCTGGGTTCTCATCATGCTGCAACACAGGGGGGATTGTGATGCTCAGCCATCTCTCTCAACTCTGCACCGATAAATGACATCGGGGACTTAACTGTGTCTCAGTACTGGGAGGCCCCGTTTCCGGGTACACCACACACAGCCAGTTGAGGCAACGGTCGCCGTGGGCGTGTCTTCAGTGGGGAAGTTGTGGAGTCTTCCTGTCCATGTTCTTGCACATCCTAACACTGCCCGCAAGACATCGGAGGTTTGGAGAGTGGCCTTCTCTGCTTTTTTGAGCCGGGGTGGGCTCCCCGGGCAAGTCTCGATGGGGATCGGGACGTGTCCACGCGCCAGTGGGCCCAGCATCGGCCGCATCTGTTGGAGGACTTGCTCTGCCAGGTTTGAGTTAGTAAATTCCAACTTTGTCATCTTCTTGGCATTGTGATGCTGGGGTGCCTGTGGATTTCCTAACGCCCCGGGTAGAAGCCAGAAGTGTACTGTGCCAGCTCTGGGGGAAATAAAGGGGGTGTTTTCTGCGTCTCCTTGTGATACGTAGCCAAGGTAGGGCTCACAGTGCTCTTTCCCCGCCACCAAATTGCCTGCTGGTTACGCCGAGTTCTCCGAGGCTCTAGGCATGTGACCAAGAGTTGAAGGCAATAGGATCGTCACGTCCTGAGTCTCTGTGCCTGTACGATGGGTTCCGATCTTCAGGGAGCAGTCCACACTCGTTCCCACTCCCAAGACTTGTTCAGTATCCATCTGGCTCCTTCCCACCCACAGAGGGCGTGTACGGTGTAGTGCACCGGTTTTATTATCGAGGTTTGCTCCTCTAGATCCGTTGTGTTTAGCCTGAGGATTCGCACCCTCAGTTACCAGGACTACCTCGAGGAGGGTGTGGCTCTTCACCACGCACAACGATCTTGGGGTATGAGAGGTTTTGCTAGGCCAAGAGACTAACACCGCAATGGTCGCTCCTTTCATGAACAGAATTCACTAGGCCTAGGGTGAAGCAAGGGGGGAAACCCACTACCCACAACACCAGCACATCTTACCCCCTGTCTGTAGACTTTGCCCCATTTCTCTGTGCGATCTGGCATCTTCCAGTAGGCCTAAAGCATATAAAAGGAACCGCAATGTTTTGTCAATTGAAACGAAAACAGAAATTATCAAGAGACTAGGAAAAGGTGAAACTGTGTCTTCATTTGCGAGGATTTTCAATGTTGGGAAAGCTACCGTCTCTGACATCAAAAGTAACAAGGATAAAATTATGAGTTTTTCATCGAAATTGGATAGTGAAAATGGGTCGAAGAAACATAAAACCATGAGAAATGCGAAAGATTTGAAATTGGAAGAGGCTTTGTATATATGGTTTGTGCAAAGAAGAAGCAAAGGGGAACCTATCTCTGGCTCTATTGTGTGAAAAGGCATTTCAGTTCAGCAATCAACTTGACGGTCCTCCTGACTTTAAGGCTAGCCAGGGATGGTTAAGAAACTTTAAATCTCGTCATGGCATACGAGAATTGGAGATTCAAGGGGAATCTTTATCTAGCGATGCAACTGCCGCTGAAAATTTTAAAGAAACATTCTTGGCTTTTTGGAAGAAGAAGGTTATTTACTCGATGATGTGTATAATGCCGATGAGACTGGCTTATACTGGAAATCATTGCCTCAAAAATCACTTGCGTCTCAGCGCGAAGCAGCTGCTCCTGGGTTTAAAAAGTGCAAAGAGAGAGTAACAATTTTGGTAGCCGCGAATGCCAGTGGAAGTCATCGTTTACCGGTGCTAATGATCGGCAAAGCCAAAAAAACCACGTTGTTTAAAGAATGTGGTGTAGTGAAATTGACAGAGATACAACGGTAAAATCCCTCCAAAGATAACATTTAAGGATAAAAACATAATGCGTAGGCTGCGAATAGTACATGATCGCCTAGACCGCGGGTCATCATCCTCCATAATAATTGACTTGCTAAACAGGAGGGGAACGGCGGATCAAAAAGGAAAAAAATATGACTGGAAAGATTGCGTGAGACTAGAAAGGCTAAGGAGACGCAATTGGGGGGGAAACGGAGAAAAGTCACGTTTCCCAAGTTGACATAAAAAGTAAGCAACTCGACAGAAGGGACCTTAGATATAATACGCCACAGTCATTTATTGGACGCTTTTGCAATACCAAGCCCTTGATTTGAATTCAGCGGCTAAAACGCAGATGTTTGGAATATTACAAAATTTAAAAAGTACTTTTTTTTCTTAATATTAATGTTAGGAATATAAAAATTAGCTGGCCGGATGGCCTATTCTGAGCAGTGAACTAATATGTTCTTACTTTTACAGACGGATAGATAATATTGAAGATAATGACAAAAGACAGTGTTGTTCACATCATCGACAGACTGTATTGAATCTAAAAGTGTCGCTAATTGCACAAAAAAACACGACCTCGAAACGCAGGTGTTCAAATCTACGTAGTATGGAAGAGAAGGGATATTTGTGGTGGCTGTGTCTAAAAATAACTTTTAACGACAAAATTTTGGAGGGGAGAGAAAGGTTGGTTCAAAAATCGAGTACATTTTGTAGAAACACAAGTAGAGACGGACAGACTAACAGATAACCATCCATACTTGACTGAAGCATGACTGAAATGACTTTATGGTAGGAAATTTGAATTTAAAATAAACCTAGGCAGTGATTGGCCACAGACAATCATATCATTAGCGCTCAGACGCGAAAGTGGGGCCATTCTTCAATAGTTGTTCAGTGATAGACACAGATTTTAAAGTGTGGTGATTTCCATATGAAAGAAAGTGTAAGAAATTTAGGGACGCCATACTATAGCCAGCAGCTCAGCTGAGTTTTGCTAGCAGTTCTGTGTTATTTATTCATAATCTGTAAGATTGAAATTATTTCCTTATATATTTTGAATATTGTTTCATGTTTGAGTGATTTGATACTGCCATATCGAAATCTAGCCTTACAAACAAGTAGGGATTTGCTCTAGACCCCCCGCCCTAGTCAGGGTCTAGGGACCAACAATGTACATAAACTCCAACAAGGATTATGCAAGACAGATCAAGTGTTGAGAATAATGAAACATATTACCTATCCTCTTTTAGAGCAGAAAACTAATAAATATTTTTCAGAATCTATAGTCTGGGAGGATCTATCTGATGTAAAACCACCATGGTAAATGTGCTGTTTGGTCAGAGAGATCTGACCTGTCTGTATGATGTGGTTGTTGTGTGTCAGTGTTGTGTCCAGACGTGGGTAGAGAATAGATTTTGACACATGGCCCATACTTTGATTGCAGAGCTGCGAGTTTCTGTTGTCAACCAAGCCGTGACTATTCAGTTGGTGACTTTACTCGAGTGTATCTGTGCAGTACTTGTGACAGAGACCACCATTATTGCCCGCCAGCACAGAGAGGTGGGACCACCAGATTTCAGCACCAGAGCTACAACTAAAAGATGAGTGAGCCTCTGGTCTGCTGGACATTCACCAACCCCGTTTAGTTACTAATACCCTCATAAAAATTCCCACCATTTTCTGGACACTGTGTAGTCAATATAGACAGGTGTGATGAGGCCACCCCAACAGCACAAACATTAACTATCCTCCCAAGTAGATGACTACTAGAACATTTTAATAAAACTACTAGTATAGTACATATATATATGTACACTATTGCATTTATGATATAATATTCCATGCATTTCTTTCATAATCTCTAAATCCTTTTAAGTTCTGGTCAACCTAAAAAATTGATCCAGAACAAAATAAATGTAATATAATTTTATCAAAAATTTTACACACGTGAGTTAGTTCAGTGTATTTTAACATTTATTAATATTATTAGTCTTGTTAAATATCTGTGGGTATATCTATAACCTATTACACCACACTACATATCATAACCCTAGACACTTTACGTAGCCACATTCATTAAAAAAAAATTAAGTGTGAGGTCGTAGTGGTAGCAAGAAAGGCCTTCTGACAATTCTCAACTACATTTTATCTCAGGAGCCTTCACAGCTGGCCTCATACAATTACATTTAGTAATATCAACATCATACAATACCATCAACACCACTACATATATTGGGGTCTTGTCCAGGGGATAATTAGCCCAACAGTAATATTAGGATCTCCTGGTGGGAGAAATAAAAGTAGGGAAATAAATTGTAAAATTCCCTTTAACATTAAAAGTGTCCCTGCAGATAAAAGTTGGTGAATCTTCACAGCCAGTAATAATTAATTAGTTAACTGGTTAGTTAGAATTAGTTAGACTATAGTCATAAGAAGTACTTAGTGTATTTACTGGTTAGAGATTTAGCTTGTATATTATTATATTGTCTCAAAAGTATGGCGGAGCTGGCAAAATTTAGATCAGCTGCTGTGCTCACCGCGAAGGAGATGGGAATGGATGGTCAAATTTTAATTCAATACGTAACGGCTGAATGTGATAAATATATTGAACGGGAAGAAAGGAGATTAGAAAAAGAGGCTGAAAGAAAATTGGAGTCTGACAGGTTGGTTGAAGAGAAGAAGTTAGAGGCTGAGACTAAGAGGCTGCAGATTGAGGCAGAAGAAAAACGACAGCAAAGGGAGGCAGAAGATAAAAAGGCCGAAAGGGAGGCAGAAGATAAAAAGGCCGAAAGGGAGGCAGAAGATAGAAGGTTGCAGAGGGAGCACGAATTACGACTAAGGGAGCTGGAATTACAAGGCCAGGCTCCTGAAAATGGTGCCAGCCCTTTTGCCTCAGATGCTACGCCCAGTCTGGGAGCCTCAAACTCAGCTATGGGGTTTCATTTAGACCATTTTGTTGAAAAAGACGATGACATAGAGGGGTACCTAGGACGTTTTGAGTTATTAGCTACTACATATGGGTTAGAGAGAGAGAGGTGGAGCTTAAAGCTATCACAGGGATTGAGAGGTACTTCTTATGAAGTATTTGCCAAAATGAACAGGGAAGACCAAGACAATTATGACATGTTAAAGCAGGCTTTGTTATTAAGGTACGAGAAGAATGGTGAATTTTATCGTAAGAAATTTAGAAATGCCAAACTGTTGTCTGGGGAGACCTACCACCAATTCTCTGCCAGACTAGAAACCTATTTGGAGAAATGGACGGCTCTGGGGAAGACCCAAGATCTTAAGGAAATGATCATGATTGAGCAATTGAGAGAGTCCATGGCTCCAGACATGAGAAAAATTTCTCATGGAACAAGGTGCAGAGAAGTTGGGGGAAATTTTAAATGTTGCTGAGAGGTATCAGGCAGCTCAGGCAGAGGTAAGTGGTGCTAAAAAGAAGCACATAGACAATTTTAAAGCTCCACAGCAATTTAATAAATTTGATAATAGAGAGCAGGGAAATAAAGGTAGGACAAACTTTGAGCGGCCAAGAAATGACTATCGCGACAGAAACTCACAGTTCAATGACCAAAAGTTCAATGAAAGAAAACCGTTGAACCAAGGGAAAAGATGGTGTAAATGGTGCAAGAGGGATAACCATAACACCGAATTTTGTAGAAGGAAACCTTCAAACATTGCTGCAATGAAGTCGGGGACGCAAAGATTAAAGGTTAATCCTAAGGGACAACAGGAACCTTATCACCCCCCAGTTTGTGAGGATGTTATTTGTAATGGGGTCACCATAAGGTGCCTTTATGATACAGGTTTGGATTATGATTCAGTTGTGAAGTCTAGCCTAGTGGACCCAAGTCAGTATACCACAGAAACAGTGGAAATACAAGGGGCGACTAAGGACATACCACTCATGACACTTCCCATCGCAAGGATAACGGTGAAAACTCGCTATGTGGAAGGAGAAATCAGAGCAGCAGTGATAGATGAACCAATCTACCCTCTGATATTGGGGTGTAGATACGTCTTCTTGGGGAATCCCGAGAAACCTGTGATCATGGCGACAGTGCAGACCAGGTCACAGAAGAAGGAGGAAGAAGGTGAACCTATAAACGCTCATCCAGAGGAGATGAGGAAGGCGCAGGCTGAGGATAGGACACTCAAGCCCTGTTTTTAAAAATTGCCCAAATGCCACACACCTCCGAGCAAGGGGGAATATTTCATGAAGAACAAACTATTATACAGGAAGACAGGAACTAGATCCACTGGTCACGGACAGTTAGTTCTTCCCAAGATATATAGGGCAAACTTAATAAGGAGCTTACATGTTGGAAAAGATGGTGACCATGAGAAAGTCGGTACCATCTGCCAAAAGATTGCTCGAAGATACTATTGGCCCGACGTAAATGTCGATGTTGAAAACTTTGTAGAAGCATGTGGCGTATTTCATGAGGGAACACCCACAAAGGGAAAATATGTGCAGGACCTAGAAACGCCACGGGGCAACTTTAGGCCTGAAAGGAAAACTAATTATACTCGGGTAGACAAAGTGGAATGGGAGCCCCCTTTTCACACCCAGTCTTCACTTGAATGGATTAACATGGCCACTATGCGAAGAGTACAAAGAAGAAATTTTACCCAGGATAGGATGACAATCCCTCGGTCAGACTTATATAAACTGGAAGAACAGACAAGAGAGCGAAGATCTCTCAGAAACAATCTTAAGTGGGGAGACAAACCCCAGAGAAAAATTGGTAGTGGTCGATTTGTGAGTGATGATTCTAGGAAGAAAAGTCCTCACTATAGGGCTTCTAATGGACGGGACCTGACGGGTTCCAGGAAAAATACGTATGATAAATTAAAGATCCAGATGTAACCCTATTAAGGACCTGGACAGATGAGAAGGCGGAAGAGACTGTTACCTCATCTTATCAATATGTGAACGAACTGACCAATCGTTTGAAAGCTGGATGGAAACTGGCAAATGATAATTTGAAGCAAGCCAGGAAGAAACATGCAGCATATTTTAATAGGAAGGCAAAGGACAGGGAACTGGCAGTCGGAGAGAGAAGGTGCTGCTTCTACTACCCGGAAGCCAGAATAAATTACAAATTGGTTGGCAAGGTCCATATACGGTTCTAGAGAAGGTGTCTAGAACAAACTATAAAATTGACAAAAAGGGGAAGGAAAAAGTTTATCATGTAAACCTGTTAAAGAAGTATCTGGACAGACCACTCCAGGAAAGCACCCCCTTATTGACCTTGGCTATTGCAACCCAGATGCAAAAAGAACCACTCACCTCACATGAATACCCATTACATCCTTGTGAAACAGCAGCACAGGTAAAAGTCAGTAAGCACCTGACTAAAAACCAGAGGGAGAGAGTTCAGCAAGTTCTGGAGGAACATACAGATGTATTAACAGATAAACCAGGCCATACAAATTTGCTACAGTATGACATGAAACTGGTAGACTCAAACCCAATCTGTATGAGAGCCTATTCTATTCCGTTCGCGAAGGAGAAGGCATTGAAGGAAGAAATAGAGTATTTGTTGAAGGAGGGGATTATTTCGCACAGTGAATCATCTTTTAGTTCTAGTGTCGTTTTGTTGAGAAAACCGTCTGGGGAACCCAGACTGTGCATAGATTACAGGAAACTGAATGCTGTCACAGAAGGACAAGTGGATCCATTACCAGACACAAAACAGTTATTTGCCAGACTGAACAAGGCAAAATACTTTTCAAAAGTGGATCTTAGTAAAGGCTATTACCAGATCCCAGTGAAGCCTGAAGTGAGACCTTATTTGGCTTTTAGCACTTCGGATGGACATTATGAATTCAATATGCTACCATTCGGACTGAAAAATGCTCCGAGTGTGTTTTCAAGGATGATGCGAAAATTGTTGGATCCCCTGAATAACCCATGTATCACGAATTTCATGGATGATATTCTCGTCGCCACCGAGACATTTGAAGAACACATTGAAGCTCTGGAGATGTTGTTTGATAGACTTCGGGAGGCGAATTTAACTGCTAGGCCAACAAAATGTTGTATTGGATGCAAAGAGTTGGAATTCTTGGGACACACTGTATATCAGGGTAATATGACCCCTGATCCTAAGAACTTGGAAAAACTGCAGAGAGCACCTAGGCCGCAAACAAAAAAGGACGTGCGATCATTTGTGTCGTTATGCGGATTTTATCAGAAATACATCAAAAATTTTAACGCTATTTGTGCTCCTCTGACTGATCTGACTCGCAAGGGACTTCCAGATAAAATTATTTGGACTGCACAATGTGAACTAGCGTTCCAAGAGTTAAAAGAAAAACTCACTAGCAAGCCTATTCTCAAACTGCCTGATTTGACACAGGACTTTGTCTTAAGAACCGATGCAAGTAATGTAGGACTAGGAGGGGCTTTGTTGCAAAGATCATCTTCACCTGATGGGGAACTGAAACCAGTCGCTTATGCAAGCCGCAAATTGAATAAGGCGGAACAAGGATACTCCACAAGCGAAAAGGAATGTTTAGCATTAATCTGGGCAATAAAGAAGTTTCAAATCTATCTGTATGGTAGGACATTTGTGGTGGAGACGGACCATCAGCCTCTCGTGTTCTTGTCTCAGGCTAAGCATGGAAACGCAAGATTGCTGAGGTGGTCTTTATTGCTTCAACCTTATCAGTTCAGTATCCAATATATCCCAGGCAAATTGAATGTCGGTGCAGATTTCCTCAGTCGGCACCCCTGTGATCAAAATTAGAGTAGTGGCAGACGTGAGGAGTAATTTTACCTATGTGTATCGCTGGTTTTGGAACTTGCCATAGGCATGTTTTCAAGTGGGGAGATGTGTAGTGAAATTGACAGAGATACAACGGTAAAATCCCTCCAAAGATAACATTTAAGGATAAAAACATAATGCGTAGGCTGCGAATAGTACATGATCGCCTAGACCGCGGGTCATCATCCTCCATAATAATTGACTTGCTAAACAGGAGGGGAACGGCGGATCAAAAAGGAAAAAAAATATGACTGGAAAGATTGCGTGAGACTAGAAAGGCTAAGGAGACGCAATTGGGGGGGAAACGGAGAAAAGTCACGTTTCCCAAGTTGACATAAAAAGTAAGCAACTCGACAGAAGGGACCTTAGATATAATACGCCACAGTCATTTATTGGACGCTTTTGCAATACCAAGCCCTTGATTTGAATTCAGCGGCTAAAACGCAGATGTTTGGAATATTACAAAATTTAAAAAGTACTTTTTTCTTAATATTAATGTTAGGAATATAAAAATTAGCTGGCCGGATGGCCTATTCTGAGCAGTGAACTAATATGTTCTTACTTTTACAGACGGATAGATAATATTGAAGATAATGACAAAAGACAGTGTTGTTCACATCATCGACAGACTGTATTGAATCTAAAAGTGTCGCTAATTGCACAAAAAAACACGACCTCGAAACGCAGGTGTTCAAATCTACGTAGTATGGAAGAGAAGGGATATTTGTGGTGGCTGTGTCTAAAAATAACTTTTAACGACAAAATTTTGGAGGGGAGAGAAAGGTTGGTTCAAAAATCGAGTACATTTTGTAGAAACACAAGTAGAGACGGACAGACTAACAGATAACCATCCATACTTGACTGAAGCATGACTGAAATGACTTTATGGTAGGAAATTTGAATTTAAAATAAACCTAGGCAGTGATTGGCCACAGACAATCATATCATTAGCGCTCAGACGCGAAAGTGGGGCCATTCTTCAATAGTTGTTCAGTGATAGACACAGATTTTAAAGTGTGGTGATTTCCATATGAAAGAAAGTGTAAGAAATTTAGGGACGCCATACTATAGCCAGCAGCTCAGCTGAGTTTTGCTAGCAGTTCTGTGTTATTTATTCATAATCTGGTAAGATTGAAATTATTTCCTTATATATTTTGAATATTGTTTCATGTTTGAGTGATTTGATACTGCCATATCGAAATCTAGCCTTACAAACAAGTAGGGATTTGCTCTAGACCCCCCGCCCTAGTCAGGGTCTAGGGACCAACAATGTACATAAACTCCAACAAGGATTATGCAAGACAGATCAAGTGTTGAGAATAATGAAACATATTACCTATCCTCTTTTAGAGCAGAAAACTAATAAATATTTTTCAGAATCTATAGTCTGGGAGGATCTATCTGATGTAAAACCACCATGGTAAATGTGCTGTTTGGTCAGAGAGATCTGACCTGTCTGTATGATGTGGTTGTTGTGTCAGTGTTGTGTCCAGACGTGGGTAGAGAATAGATTTTGACACATGGCCCATACTTTGATTGCAGAGCTGCGAGTTTCTGTTGTCAACCAAGCCGTGACTATTCAGTTGGTGACTTTACTCGAGTGTATCTGTGCAGTACTTGTGACAGAGACCACCATTATTGCCCGCCAGCACAGAGAGGTGGGACCACCAGATTTCAGCACCAGAGCTACAACTAAAAGATGAGTGAGCCTCTGGTCTGCTGGACATTCACCAACCCCGTTTAGTTACTAATACCCTCATAAAAATTCCCACCATTTTCTGGACACTGTGTAGTCAATATAGACAGGTGTGATGAGGCCACCCCAACAGCACAAACATTAACTATCCTCCCAAGTAGATGACTACTAGAACATTTTAATAAAACTACTAGTATAGTACATATATATATGTACACTATTGCATTTATGATATAATATTCCATGCATTTCTTTCATAATCTCTAAATCCTTTTAAGTTCTGGGCAACCTAAAAAATTGATCCAGAACAAAATAAATGTAATATAATTTTATCAAAAATTTTATAAAAAAAATTAAGTGTGAGGTCGTAGTGGTAGCAAGAAAGGCCTTCTGACAATTCTCAACTACATTTTATCTCAGGAGCCTTCACAGCTGGCCTCATACAATTACATTTAGTAATATCAACATCATACAATACCATCAACACCACTACATGTGACATGTCTCCCATTGTGCTACAAAGCACAGAAGAGTACTTGGATGAATAGTGAAATATTTCTTGATTGGTATACAAATCAGTTCATCCCAAATGTGAAGAGGTTGAAAGAACAAGAAAAGAAAACTGGAAAAGTAATTTTTCTACTGGACAATGCACCATCTCACCCAGAGACGGATACATTGAATGCAGTTGATGCAAATTTTAAAGTAATTTTTCTGCCTCCTAATGTAACAGCACTAATTCAACCAATGGATCAGGGTGTTATAGCAAAGCTTAAAAAGATGTACAAGAAGGAAGTCATGCGTCGTTTATTGTTGGCTGAAGATGAAGAAAGTGTGGTGGCGTTTTCCAAAAAGCTTAATCTCAAAGACTGCTGCTATATGTTAGCTGATGCTTGGACCACCCTGTCACAAGATAATCTCAACAAGGCTTGGAATAGATTGCTTGGGAAAAAAGGAGGAAATGAAACTATTGCAGTGGACACAAATGATGATTGTATAAATGAAGTTGTGGAACTGTTTCAAGCAATGCCTGGATTTTCATACTGTGACAAAGATGATGCACACATGTGGCTAGAAGATGATAATAATTCTGGTTTTCAGTTTTTGAATGACGAAGAAATTTTGTCTTTTGTGCAAGAAGAAAACCAAATACATGTAGTGACCGATGATGAAGACTCCTCAGAAGTACATGATGTACTTGTAGATTATGAAGAAAACCCAAAACGTCGACCAAGTCCTGAAGAGGCCTTTATAGCACTAGAAACAGCGATGGCTTGGTACGAGCAAGAAGATGACAGCTGTCCTACACAGCTTCTGCTGTTGAAGAGAATGCGGGACTTAGCAGCCAAAAGCAGACTATCCAGTTTGGTGCAAAAGAGGATTCCTCATTATTTTAAATAGTGGGCTACATCTGTGCAGGTACATGTATACGTAAGTTGCGCCTGGTTTTGAATCGTTTGTAATGTTATTTTGAAAACATTTCTCTTCTTAACAAAAATAATTAATACAAGTAGTACATGCACTGCAGTGTAATGAAAGATTTTGGTGATACAGTGATCTAATACAGTGTGGGTATTATTATTACAGTACAAGTAAATATGTTTTATAGTGTATTTTCCTTGTGATTGTTAATTATTTTTAGAAATATGTGTACATGTACTCGATTATTTTTAGAAATATGTGTACATGTACTAGATACATCATGTAATCCAATTATCCGAACATTTGATTATCCGAACGATGCTCGGTCCCATGGGGTTCGGATAAATGGAGTTCTACTGTACAATAATAAAAATTACTTTAAATAATAAGAGGTCATACTTTATCTACTCTGGTCAATGGAGTCCTTGTTAAATATTTTATCTATTCTGATCAGTGGTGTCATTCTTATCTCTAGTATTTATGCTGTGGAGCATGAAATTTAGAGAAATTTACGCTTGTGAGAAGGGTGAGATTTCAGCAGTGTTATAGTGACCAACATTGTGAAAACTGGATTTATGAGAGCATTTGCCGCACCTGTAATCATCCATGTGAGACAGCTCAACATGTGCTGCTTGCCACATGCAACATACCCAAGACTGCATAGAAAGAAGAAAGCTATTGCCAGGCTTTGCAAGTCACAAACACTTTATACAGCACCATCTAACAGCCACAAAACACATACAGATTCTTCAACTTTGCATTGGCTGTGAAAAAGCTATTAATTCAGCAGCCATGCTTAAACAAAAGTGAGAACATTTATTAATTGAACTTGTTATGTAGATTATCACATTTGCTCAACATTAGGTGATTATTAATATATTGGAACACGTAAACATTAACAGCGAAGATCTGAAAATTAAGGAAAAAAATAGGGTTGCTACAACCTCAAGTGTGTCATACGAGGCCACTAATATGCATGGAGCTGGTAACATTATTATGTAAAATAATACAACTACTGCAACAGCACATGAATGCTGGGATGCAGGCTTCCTGCAAGACCAGCTGCAGTTGTGGTTCCTTGCTCCAAACAGAGCAACAAGGGAAATGAATGAATTTGAAAATTTAAAATATTGGACGGGAAGCAAGTCACTGCCATACAGTGTAAGAAGAATAACATCTTTAGTTTCAAAAGATAATAAGAAGACTTAGACAGTTGTGTTTTTGTGCCAGGTCTCTTCCGTTTAAAGTGAAAATGTGAGGTTAGGTTAGTCATTGCAATTTGAGTCAAATGCAACATGTCATATGCAGGCAAAAAAGTCACTCAGCATATACTTGTGTTAATCTAAATCATATGTGTTGCGTGAGAAATTCTCGCAACATCGTTTTATTACAATATATATTTTGTAACGCAAGGGCAACAACTGCTTGAAATTTATAGTCACTTTTCTCGGTAAGCAGTTGTCTCCTCGCGTTGGTATTGAATGCAGTTAAGTTTGCTATGCTAGGCCGTTTTCTCAGAAAAACGGTTGGCATCCTGTTGGGTTATCCTTTTAAGGTAATCATTCTTACGCTGGTTCGTAGTAAAGGTCCTTGCGTCTTAAGTTCTGAGCTGTGGTCATTTTGCGCTGGACTGCGCATGACTGGTCTTGCTTCTTGGTCGATCGATTTCCGCCCACCAGTGAGTTAGCGATTTTGATATAGCTAGGAAGATGCCTCGCTGAGAGAGGATCTCCGCTATTTTTTGTTCTGTCAGGAATGTGAAGTCCTCTTAATGGATATTTCGTTTATTCGAGATAATACCTCTAGTGTATTTCCACATGCCGGGAGGCGTAATATTTCTGTGTATTTCCTGAAGGCAAGGTAAATTAACTTTTCATTAACTCTATCGATTTTTGGTCGTGAGCGACGTTTGATTCATAGCCTGTCTTCGAAAGTCGTCGTCACGAGATGTTTTCCCAGCTCACATGTTGCTGTATTGTACTGCATCGGTTGATGCATGTCCCAAGGACCATTACTTGCTACTTTGTTACATGAACTAGGTTTGGAAACCTTTGTTATCTAGAGGATATTTTTGAGGACATTATTTATACTTCAGCAGACGTGCCTGTCTTGCTGAAGTCAGATTAAGGAGAGTGAACTGATCTCATACATCTGGTTATCTCCTGGCTGTTATAGAAAAGGATGGAGTTTTTTCACCTGACTACATTTACAGCACTATGAAATATAACATGCATCTGACTCATCATTGTAATGCTGTCTACCGTCCATTGCTGTATTGAATATGTTGCTGTGATAATGACTGTTTGATGTGCCTACATATTCGCGTAACCATTTTGTCACTGTGGCGTCCACAATAAATAATGAAGAAAAACGTCATCGGCTGTTACAAGAATCATTGACTTTATACGTCGTGAGTTTACTGACGTCCTAATGTGGATTGCCCTGTTATTTTGTATGATCATTGTTTGACTGAACACATCTACACACTTCACAAAACCAGACCACGGGCACCATCACTCAACCCATGGTGCACGCATCATTTGGTGGCCATAAGCTGGTTTGATCTGGTACCAGCATACACGGGGTCCCTTACCCACTTCATTTTCAACAAGAATTCATCATCATCCTTCAAGAAATCAACATTCTTCAAGACAGTCAACATCTTCAAAATTTTCAAATTACTCGGCGTTGCCCGGTAAATGTCAAAATTGCAATTTTTTGGCTGAAACATGAATTTGACAGTACCCGGCGTTGTTGCATATTGCCGGATAACACGGACTGCTGTTGTCTTTAACGCAAGTCAAGCAAGTTGCTGCTGTCAAGGTTCCAGTGCTGTCATTTTTTGAGAAGGTCAAGTGCCGGTTGAAACGGGTTGTTTTCTGAAGAAGGCCAAGAACCGAATCCCATCAATTTACATTTTGGATTAGAAGGTCAAGTGCCGGAACAACTCAACATACAGTATTTCAGAAGCTCTAGTACCATCGTATTAGCAGTGGAAGCAGTTCAGATGTGCCATCATCGTTGGAGCTTCGCTCTATAGGACGTTGATTGACATCTGTTTTTTCTGCTGTTCTACGATTGGAAGCCTATAAGTTAAGTGGCCTGTTTGTATGTAAACTGTGCCCTTGTACTTCTACTGAGTCTTCTGTGTATCATCTCATTCTATTGTTATATGTTATTCGTATATTTATATGTTTATATTTCAGCGGGTTCTCGGTTGGGTGGTGTCTCCCTTAGATCATGCCACGTCATAGAGGTCGTCTATTGTGAGCGTTTTCTATAGGGTGTGCAAATTTCCGATACTGGAATTTGCTAAGCGACATCTGTTGCTATTTATGTTAGTTGTGATGACATGTGTTAATATTGTTTTCGTTATTATTTCGCATTCTTTAGTTTTGTTTTGATTTGTTTGTATTTGTTAGCCTCATCTTTACTATAGTTTAGTTTCATACAACATTTTTGTTTATACACTGTGGTGTCATGTATTTTGTTTAATTCCATCGCAGATATCGTCACATTTTTTGTGATATTTCATTAATTTCTGCTTTATTTTTAGTTGATTTCTGCGAACGTTTTTGTATTGTTGCTGATCTTTGTTATTGTTTACATTGTTATTGTTTACATTGTTTACATTGTTTACATTTTCAGTGTTTACACTCTGCTTGTGTTTACATAGTCATTGTTTACAGTTATAGTAATTAATTAATGGGCTATGCTAATGAACTGCTACTACTATACTGATGATAAATGAATGATGAATAGTGTCGTGCACTATTGAATCAGAAGTGCACTTATGATAAAGAATTGATTGTTGACATTTCATATACAAGTTCTTTGGTTGGAGACTTGTTTTCCCACAGAGACTGGGATAATATAATGTGATGTGAATATACAAGTGCTTAATTAAGACTTGTTACACTTAGGTTTGAAATAAATTAGTTAATTATTTCAGGTTTTTGGACTCATATGTTAGACAACATGTCTACACTTGAGTACTTTATTGAACAGGGTAAATCCCTTGGAAAGACTGATGATAAATTGGAAGAGTATGCTACTGCTCTATATAACAAAGCGCTGAAGTCTGAGGAAAAAAAGACAGAAAGCAGAAGCTGAGCAGAAAAAGATAGATTCTGAGAATCTGAGACTGCAGATGCAGGCAGATGAAAGAAAATTCCAAATGGAAATGGAAAAAAAAAAAAGGGAATCAGAAGCTGAGGAGAGAAAACTCCAGCTACAACTAGAAGCTGAAAGACTTCAAAAAGAGGCTGAAAATAAAAGACTTGAAAAAGAAGCTGAGAATAAAAGACTGGAGAAAGAGGCTGAAAATAAAAGACTTGAAAAAGAAGCTGAGAATAAAAGACTGGAGAAAGAAGCTGAAAATAAAAGACTTGAGAAAGAGGCTGAAAATAAGAGACTACAGGCTGAGGCTGAAGAGAAAAAGTTACAAAGAGAGGCTGAGGCTGAGGAAAGAAGATTACAGAGAGAGTCTGATGAGAGGAAAGAAAAAGCAAAAATGGAACATGAAGAAAAACTCTTAGCTTTAGAGTTGGAGAAGTTAAAATTGACGAGCATGAGTAATGCTAATGATGCAAACAAGAGCTCATCTTCTGATAAGTCTAATAATGATACTTTTAAGATTAAGTTACCAACATTTAATCCTTCCAGTGATGACATAATGTTCTATCTGGACAGATTTGAACAAGCATGTAAAGCTCATAACATAGACAAAGCAAAATATGTTTATCAGTTGTCAGGGATACTGACAGGTAAAGCTCTAAGTATGTTAAATATGGTGGATGAACCTGACAAGAACAATTATGAGGTTGTCAGGGCCGCTTTGTTAAAGAAATATCAGCTTAACGAAGACGGCTATCGTCTACAATTTAAAAACATGTTGCCTGAAACTGGAGTTGAATTCTCCGAGTTTATAGCAAGAATACGCATTACTTTCTCACGATGGGTTGAACTATCTAAGACGGAAAAAACTTATGAAGGACTTATGGACTTAATACTTAGAGACAAAGTCATGTCGTCTGTCAATGAGTCTTTCCTTGCTTTCCTTCATGAACGTAAACCTAAAACAATAAAAGAAATGGAAGATTTCTGTTGCCAATACGTAACTGCGCACCCACACATAACCATGGGTAACTCTAAGGTGAAAGAAGGTTTACCAGTTGCTTCGGCAGCACCGTATGGTCAAAACTTTGCTCGTAGATCCCAACAAAATTTTGATAGAAAGAGTAGCGGTAATTTCTGTCAAAATCATGGAAATCAATTTCATGGTGATTCTTCTTCGAAGAATTGGAGACAACCTGATAGTACTCGTTACTATCACCCTAATAATTATAGGCATTTCAAAAGAGGATATGGTAATAGAGGTTATTCCTGCCGAAGACCTCAAAACCAAACAAATAGATGTTCGCATCAATGTGGACATGAAAGTAATCGTGGAAACTGGAATTCGAACCATGATAACAATTACAATAGAGACAATAATAACTGCAGAGATAATAATAACTCTGATAACTTCAGAGGTAATAATAGTCGGGGTAGATCTCAACACAAAAAAAAGAGATATCAGCAGGCTAATTCTGTACAACAGGAAACTCAGGGAGCCTGTAATCAGGTTGTTGATAATAAAAACTTTGACGCCGTCACTGGTTCTGCTTTTGACTTTGAGAGAGCAAACAAATGCCCCCAATGCAGTACTTTATTCGAACCGGGTACCATAACTACTTTGAGTTGTGGTCACCCTCTTCCCGCTCTTCCTGCTGCTGTTGCGCATGACGGGAGGGGTTCTTTAATCCTACATAAGGGTCTTGTTAATGATACTCCGGTCTCACTACTTTTCGATTCCGGATGCACCACTATTGGTGTTAGACAATCGCTTGTAGATCCATCTTGTGCTACAGGAAAGGTTATTAAATGTGTCACATTTGGCGGCACTCTAGAAAAATATCCTACTGCTGTAATTCGCATTGCCACTCCTTTCTTTACAGGAGATGTGCATGCTTGTCTTTTACCTAATCCTATTGCGGACCTTATTATTGGTCGTATTCACGGAGTTAGGGAGTGTACCCCACAGCAGATTGCTGCTTGGGAAGATAATAACATGCAAGCTACAAATGCAGTAGTTACAAGAGCACAAGCTCTACAAACACCCGAAACTTCACTGAATGGTGATAATGAAGTTGATAGCCAAGATAGTCACTTAGTGATTACTCGTGACTCTTTCATAAAATTGCAAGAAGAAGATCCTTCTTTAAAAAAATTCTTCATTCTTGCGAAGAAAGGTGATCCGAATCAGGATACAAATAGAAAATCTTGGATTGCAATGAGAAACGGCGTACTTGTACGTATGGTACAAGATTCGACTACGTCGGCACATTCGCAAATTCTTGTTCCCAAGAGCATGAGAGTGCAAATATTACAACATGCTCATGACTCGCAATGTGCTGGACATATGGGTTTTTCCCGTACGAAGTCGAGAGTCCTTGCGGCTTTCTTTTGGCCTTTTGTCAACAAGGACATTCGTATTTACTGCCGATCATGCAAGGTATGTCAGGAGGTCAAATCTAGAGGACCACGACATGCTGCGCCTATCCAGGCTGCTGACATTCCTATTCGGCCGTTTCAGAAAATGGCCATAGATATTATTGGCCCTTTTAAGGTGAAGTCGGCCAGAGGACATCAGTTCATCCTTACATGTGTCGATATGTGCACACGTTGGCCAGAGGCTATTCCTCTTAAGAGCATATCTACTACAGATATCGCAGATGCTCTTTGGTTGATATTTTCTCGCTTGGGGTTCCCCAGAGAAATATTGTCAGACCATGGCACTCAACTCATATCTGACACTATGTCACAGGTAATGTCTACCTTACATATTGAACGATCTCTCAGTAGTATCTACCATCCTATGTCTAATGGGTTAGTTGAGCGTCTGAATAGAACGCTCAAGACTTTGCTTGGTAAGATAACTGAAGATCATCCTCAAGATTGGGACAGGGGTTTACCCGCGGCTCTCTTTGCCTATAGAGAAGTCCCTAATGAACACACAGGATTTTCTCCCTTCGAACTTGTCTTTGGCGCGCGTCCGCGCGGCCCTATGTCTTTATTACACGATCTCATCACTGCCGATGATATTAGTGATGAAACTCAATCCTCATATGAGTATGTTATTGCTCTGAGGCAAAAGATCATTGAGGCATGTAAACTAGCAACTGCTTCATCAGAAATTGCTAAAGAAAAGGCAAGGCAGTTTGCTAACAAAAATAGATGTCTACGACAACTTTGTCCAGGTGACAAAGCATTCGTCCTACTACCCAGTAGGGAAAATAGACTTCTTATTGCATGGAAAGGTCCGTATGCAATAGTCTCTCGGATTTCCGATGTCGACTATGTGGTCGATATTGATGGAAAGCATAAAACTTTCCACATAAACATGCTTTCGGAATTTCACGAACGTCCGGACTATTTGCTGCCTATTTTCCAGGCAACGGATGATGCTCCTGCACCTCACGGTCATTATTCATCCCTGTCTGTCATACAGGATGAGGAATCTACCTTCTCTGATGTCAATCTCCCCTTCCAGTGGTTCCATTACATTCCACGGAATCTTGGAAAAACGTTTCTGTTTCTCCTAATCTTTCTGGTGACGAACATCGACAAGTCTCGTCGATGTTACAAACATTTCAGGATGTTCTCACTGACATTCCTGGACACACAGATGTCATAGAACATGACATAATTCTTACCGACAATAATCCAATTAGGGTTAGGCCTTATCCTATCCCTATACACTTTCAGTCGCAAGTGGAAAAGGAATTGGATGAAATGATTCAATTAAATATAATTGAACCATCGACTTCACCATATTCTTCTTCCATGGTTATTGTCCGGAAGAAGGATAAGAACATACGAATTTGCGTTGATTATCGCAAATTGAATCAGGTCACAAAGTTCGATGCTGAACCGATGCCTTTGTTAGAAGATCTACTGATTAGACTTTCTAATTCTAGATTCTTCACTAAACTTGACTTGTCTAAAGGTTATTGGCAAGTGCCTTTAGCAGAGCATGCCAAACCTCTTACTGCTTTTTCTACACCTAGGGGTCTATTTCAATGGAATGTTATGCCTTTTGGTCTCATGAACGCCCCTGCCACTTTCGTTCGCATGATGCGTCGAATTCTGTCACATCGTTCGGATGTCATCGCATACTTAGATGACATCTGTCTCTTCAGTGATACCTGGGAAGATCACTATTTAGGGTTATATGACTTACTGTCAACTCTACGTGAGAATAATTTGACAGCAAAACCTTCTAAAGCTTTTGTTGGTTTTGGTGAAATCTCTTTCCTGGGTCATCGTGTTGGTCATGGTCTCTTGAAGACAGAAGACCACAATACTTCCAAAATACTGAACATCTCTGTTCCTAAAACGAAGAAACAAGTTAGGAGTCTCTTAGGTTTAATTCAATTTTATGGGAGATTTATTCCAAATTTATCTTCGATCATGGCACCTCTCTCAACATTGTTGAAGAAAGGTTCGCCTAATCTGGTCCGTTGGTCTGAAGAATGCCAATCTTCCCTAGACCAGATCAAGAATATATTTTCTTCTCCTCCCATCTTAAGATTACCTACTCTTGATAGGACTTTTGTTCTTCGGAGTGATGCTTCATCCACTGGGATTGGAGCAGCACTGATGCAAGAATATGCAAATACTCTGCATCCTGTTATGTACATTTCTAGAAAACTAAATGCGGCAGAGAGGAACTACTCGGTTTTAGACCGTGAGTTGTTAGCAATGGTTTGGTCAATTCTAAAACTACAAAGATTCCTCCTGGGCGCACATTTCATTCTAGAGACTGATCAGAAAGCTCTTACAGCTATTCAGACTAAGAATTTGAAGAGTTCGAGATCCACTCGATATGCTATAGCTCTTCAACCTTTTCACTTCACGGTACGAGCTATCCGTGGTGCGGATAATGTGATGGCTGACATTTTGTCTAGATGCCCACATGACTCCAACTAATACTTCTGTCCTATATTTCCATATATTACAGAGTCATAACACACCTATATTACTACAATAGATTAGCACATCTGTACTCACTTTATATGTACACACTATCGTGCTTTGTTATCATCTTCTTCTGTTCGTTTTTTAAGATGATAGAGGAAGACTGAGTGGTTAATATGAGGGCCGTTAGTTTACTAAACAGCCACAATTATTAATAATGTATTGTACCTTATGAAGCATATTAGTTATTAATTAGCATTATATTGCTTGTACTTTCTCAGAATGTCATTGATGAGCTGAGGACTTACCTTACTATTATCAAGCATGACGAGTTCTAGATTGTGTACTTACCCTCGGAATGCCAGAGGATATGTCCTGGATCGTCATATACTTTAACTTTACTATGTACTTATGTCATTACATGTCAAATAATGTACTAATTAAATTTTTCTATCAGATTTGTACATCCATATTTTTTAAGACAATATTAGAGTATGCTATTTAATGATGATTATGGTAACTTGCATACGTATATTGTGTTTACATGCTAACGTGATGTGTTTTGGTGACACCTCCCCGATATGAATATTTTTTGAGACATATTTATTTTTCTGTTGAGGTATATCCTCACCAGACACTCTATATTTAGCCTCATGTTAGGCAATTTAATTAATTATCAGCGCATAATTCGTGCGTTTTGAGCCGCTTATCGCATGCTCTTTGATATTTAAAAAAAAAAAAATATGTTCCACATTTTTTTTTTTTTTTATCGGGAGGAGGTGGTGATATGTTGCGTGAGAAATTCTCGCAACATCGTTTTATTACAATATATATATTTTGTAACGCAAGGGCAACAACTGCTTGAAATTTATAGTCACTTTTCTCGGTAAGCAGTTGTCTCCTCGCGTTGGTATTGAATGCAGTTAAGTTTGCTATGCTAGGCCGTTTTCTCAGAAAAACGGTTGGCAACCTGTTGGGTTATCCTTTTAAGGTAATCATTCTTACGCTGGTTCGTAGTAAAGGTCCTTGCGTCTTAAGTTCTGAGCTGTGGTCATTTTGCGCTGGACTGCGCATGACTGGTCTTGCTTCTTGGTCGATCGATTTCCGCCCACCAGTGAGTGAGCGATTTTGATATAGCTAGGAAGATGCCTCGCTGAGAGAGGATCTCCGCTATTTTTTGTTCTGTCAGGAATGTGAAGTCCTCTTAATGGATATTTCGTTTATTCGAGATAATACCTCTAGTGTATTTCCACATGCCGGGAGGCGTAATATTTCTGTGTATTTCCTGAAGGCAAGGTAAATTAACTTTTCATTAACTCTATCGATTTTTGGTCGTGAGCGACGTTTGATTCATAGCCTGTCTTCGAAAGTCGTCGTCACGAGATGTTTTCCCAGCTCACATGTTGCTGTATTGTACTGCATCGGTTGATGCATGTCCCAAGGACCATTACTTGCTACTTTGTTACATGAACTAGGTTTGGAAACCTTTGTTATCTAGAGGATATTTTTGAGGACATTATTTATACTTCAGCAGACGTGCCTGTCTTGCTGAAGTCAGATTAAGGAGAGTGAACTGATCTCATACATCTGGTTATCTCCTGGCTGTTATAGAAAAGGATGGAGTTTTTTTCACCTGACTACATTTACAGCACTATGAAATATAACATGCATCTGACTCATCATTGTAATGCTGTCTACCGTCCATTGCTGTATTGAATATGTTGCTGTGATAATGACTGTTTGATGTGCCTACATATTCGCGTAACCATTTTGTCACTGTGGCGTCCACAATAAATAATGAAGAAAAACGTCATCGGCTGTTACAAGAATCATTGACTTTATACGTCGTGAGTTTACTGACGTCCTAATGTGGATTGCCCTGTTATTTTGTATGATCATTGTTTGACTGAACACATCTACACACTTCACAAAACCAGACCACGGGCACCATCACTCAACCCATGGTGCACGCATCATTTGGTGGCCATAAGCTGGTTTGATCTGGTACCAGCATACACGGGGTCCCTTACCCACTTCATTTTCAACAAGAATTCATCAGCATCCTTCAAGAAATCAACATTCTTCAAGACAGTCAACATCTTCAAAATTTTCAAATTACTCGGCGTTGCCCGGTAAATGTCAAAATTGCAATTTTTTGGCTGAAACATGAATTTGACAGTACCCGGCGTTGTTGCATATTGCCGGATAACACGGACTGCTGTTGTCTTTAACGCAAGTCAAGCAAGTTGCTGCTGTCAAGGTTCCAGTGCTGTCATTTTTTTGAGAAGGTCAAGTGCCGGTTGAAACGGGTTGTTTTCTGAAGAAGGCCAAGAACCGAATCCCATCAATTTACATTTTGGATTAGAAGGTCAAGTGCCGGAACAACTCAACATACAGTATTCCAGAAGCTCTAGTACCATCGTATTAGCAGTGGAAGCAGTTCAGATGTGCCATCATCGTTGGAGCTTCGCTCTATAGGACGTTGATTGACATCTGTTTTTTCTGCTGTTCTACGATTGGAAGCCTATAAGTTAAGTGGCCTGTTTGTATGTAAACTGTGCCCTTGTACTTCTACTGAGTCTTCTGTGTATCATCTCATTCTATTGTTATATGTTATTCGTTATTCGTATATTTATATGTTTATATTTCAGCGGGTTCTCGGTTGGGTGGTGTCTCCCTTAGATCATGCCACGTCATAGAGGTCGTCTATTGTGAGCGTTTTCTATAGGGTGTGCAAATTTCCGATACTGGAATTTGCTAAGCGACTTCTGTTGCTATTTATGTTAGTTGTGATGACATGTTTAATATTGTTTTCGTTATTATTTCGCATTCTTTAGTTTTGTTTTGATTTGTTTGTATTTGTTAGCCTCATCTTTACTATAGTTTAGTTTCATACAACATTTTTGTTTATACACTGTGGTGTCATGTATTTTGTTTAATTCCATCGCAGATATCGTCACATTTTTTGTGATATTTCATTAATTTCTGCTTTATTTTTAGTTGATTTCTGCGAACGTTTTTGTATTGTTGCTGATCTTTGTTATTGTTTACATTGTTATTGTTTACATTGTTTACATTGTTTACATTTTCAGTGTTTACACTCTGCTTGTGTTTACATAGTCATTGTTTACAGTTATAGTAATTAATTAATGGGCTATGCTAATGAACTGCTACTACTATACTGATGATAAATGAATGATGAATAGTGTCGTGCACTATTGAATCAGAAGTGCACTTATGATAAAGAATTGATTGTTGACATTTCATATACAAGTTCTTTGGTTGGAGACTTGTTTTCCCACAGAGACTGGGATAATATAATGTGATGTGAATATACAAGTGCTTAATTAAGACTTGTTACACTTAGGTTTGAAATAAATTAGTTAATTATTTCAGGTTTTTGGACTCATATGTTAGACAACATGTCTACACTTGAGTACTTTATTGAACAGGGTAAATCCCTTGGAAAGACTGATGATAAATTGGAAGAGTATGCTACTGCTCTATATAACAAAGCGCTGAAGTCTGAGGAAAAAAGACAGAAAGCAGAAGCTGAGCAGAAAAAGATAGATTCTGAGAATCTGAGACTGCAGATGCAGGCAGATGAAAGAAAATTCCAAATGGAAATGGAAAAACTAAAAAGGGAATCAGAAGCTGAGGAGAGAAAACTCCAGCTACAACTAGAAGCTGAAAGACTTCAAAAAGAGGCTGAAAATAAAAGACTTGAAAAAGAAGCTGAGAATAAAAGACTGGAGAAAGAGGCTGAAAATAAAAGACTTGAAAAAGAAGCTGAGAATAAAAGACTGGAGAAAGAAGCTGAATAAAAGACTTGAGAAAGAGGCTGAAAATAAGAGACTACAGGCTGAGGCTGAAGAGAAAAAGTTACAAAGAGAGGCTGAGGCTGAGGAAAGAAGATTACAGAGAGAGTCTGATGAGAGGAAAGAAAAAGCAAAAATGGAACATGAAGAAAAACTCTTAGCTTTAGAGTTGGAGAAGTTAAAATTGACGAGCATGAGTAATGCTAATGATGCAAACAAGAGCTCATCTTCTGATAAGTCTAATAATGATACTTTTAAGATTAAGTTACCAACATTTAATCCTTCCAGTGATGACATAATGTTCTATCTGGACAGATTTGAACAAGCATGTAAAGCTCATAACATAGACAAAGCAAAATATGTTTATCAGTTGTCAGGGATACTGACAGGTAAAGCTCTAAGTATGTTAAATATGGTGGATGAACCTGACAAGAACAATTATGAGGTTGTCAGGGCCGCTTTGTTAAAGAAATATCAGCTTAACGAAGACGGCTATCGTCTACAATTTAAAAACATGTTGCCTGAAACTGGAGTTGAATTCTCCGAGTTTATAGCAAGAATACGCATTACTTTCTCACGATGGGTTGAACTATCTAAGACGGAAAAAACTTATGAAGGACTTATGGACTTAATACTTAGAGACAAAGTCATGTCGTCTGTCAATGAGTCTTTCCTTGCTTTCCTTCATGAACGTAAACCTAAAACAATAAAAGAAATGGAAGATTTCTGTTGCCAATACGTAACTGCGCACCCACACATAACCATGGGTAACTCTAAGGTGAAAGAAGGTTTACCAGTTGCTTCGGCAGCACCGTATGGTCAAAACTTTGCTCGTAGATCCCAACAAAATTTTGATAGAAAGAGTAGCGGTAATTTCTGTCAAAATCATGGAAATCAATTTCATGGTGATTCTTCTTCGAAGAATTGGAGACAACCTGATAGTACTCGTTACTATCACCCTAATAATTATAGGCATTTCAAAAGAGGATATGGTAATAGAGGTTATTCCTGCCGAAGACCTCAAAACCAAACAAATAGATGTTCGCATCAATGTGGACATGAAAGTAATCGTGGAAACTGGAATTCGAACCATGATAACAATTACAATAGAGACAATAATAACTGCAGAGATAATAATAACTCTGATAACTTCAGAGGTAATAATAGTCGGGGTAGATCTCAACACAAAAAAAAGAGATATCAGCAGGCTAATTCTGTACAACAGGAAACTCAGGGAGCCTGTAATCAGGTTGTTGATAATAAAAACTTTGACGCCGTCACTGGTTCTGCTTTTGACTTTGAGAGAGCAAACAAATGCCCCCAATGCAGTACTTTATTCGAACCGGGTACCATAACTACTTTGAGTTGTGGTCACCCTCTTCCCGCTCTTCCTGCTGCTGTTGCGCATGACGGGAGGGGTTCTTTAATCCTACATAAGGGTCTTGTTAATGATACTCCGGTCTCACTACTTTTCGATTCCGGATGCACCACTATTGGTGTTAGACAATCGCTTGTAGATCCATCTTGTGCTACAGGAAAGGTTATTAAATGTGTCACATTTGGCGGCACTCTAGAAAAATATCCTACTGCTGTAATTCGCATTGCCACTCCTTTCTTTACAGGAGATGTGCATGCTTGTCTTTTACCTAATCCTATTGCGGACCTTATTATTGGTCGTATTCACGGAGTTAGGGAGTGTACCCCACAGCAGATTGCTGCTTGGGAAGATAATAACATGCAAGCTACAAATGCAGTAGTTACAAGAGCACAAGCTCTACAAACACCCGAAACTTCACTGAATGGTGATAATGAAGTTGATAGCCAAGATAGTCACTTAGTGATTACTCGTGACTCTTTCATAAAATTGCAAGAAGAAGATCCTTCTTTAAAAAAATTCTTCATTCTTGCGAAGAAAGGTGATCCGAATCAGGATACAAATAGAAAATCTTGGATTGCAATGAGAAACGGCGTACTTGTACGTATGGTACAAGATTCGACTACGTCGGCACATTCGCAAATTCTTGTTCCCAAGAGCATGAGAGTGCAAATATTACAACATGCTCATGACTCGCAATGTGCTGGACATATGGGTTTTTCCCGTACGAAGTCGAGAGTCCTTGCGGCTTTCTTTTGGCCTTTTGTCAACAAGGACATTCGTATTTACTGCCGATCATGCAAGGTATGTCAGGAGGTCAAATCTAGAGGACCACGACATGCTGCGCCTATCCAGGCTGCTGACATTCCTATTCGGCCGTTTCAGAAAATGGCCATAGATATTATTGGCCCTTTTAAGGTGAAGTCGGCCAGAGGACATCAGTTCATCCTTACATGTGTCGATATGTGCACACGTTGGCCAGAGGCTATTCCTCTTAAGAGCATATCTACTACAGATATCGCAGATGCTCTTTGGTTGATATTTTCTCGCTTGGGGTTCCCCAGAGAAATATTGTCAGACCATGGCACTCAACTCATATCTGACACTATGTCACAGGTAATGTCTACCTTACATATTGAACGATCTCTCAGTAGTATCTACCATCCTATGTCTAATGGGTTAGTTGAGCGTCTGAATAGAACGCTCAAGACTTTGCTTGGTAAGATAACTGAAGATCATCCTCAAGATTGGGACAGGGTTTTACCCGCGGCTCTCTTTGCCTATAGAGAAGTCCCTAATGAACACACAGGATTTTCTCCCTTCGAACTTGTCTTTGGCGCGCGTCCGCGCGGCCCTATGTCTTTATTACACGATCTCATCACTGCCGATGATATTAGTGATGAAACTCAATCCTCATATGAGTATGTTATTGCTCTGAGGCAAAAGATCATTGAGGCATGTAAACTAGCAACTGCTTCATCAGAAATTGCTAAAGAAAAGGCAAGGCAGTTTGCTAACAAAAATAGATGTCTACGACAACTTTGTCCAGGTGACAAAGCATTCGTCCTACTACCCAGTAGGGAAAATAGACTTCTTATTGCATGGAAAGGTCCGTATGCAATAGTCTCTCGGATTTCCGATGTCGACTATGTGGTCGATATTGATGGAAAGCATAAAACTTTCCACATAAACATGCTTTCGGAATTTCACGAACGTCCGGACTATTTGCTGCCTATTTTCCAGGCAACGGATGATGCTCCTGCACCTCACGGTCATTATTCATCCCTGTCTGTCATACAGGATGAGGAATCTACCTTCTCTGATGTCAATCTTCCCCTTCCAGTGGTTCCATTACATTCCACGGAATCTTGGAAAAACGTTTCTGTTTCTCCTAATCTTTCTGGTGACGAACATCGACAAGTCTCGTCGATGTTACAAACATTTCAGGATGTTCTCACTGACATTCCTGGACACACAGATGTCATAGAACATGACATAATTCTTACCGACAATAATCCAATTAGGGTTAGGCCTTATCCTATCCCTATACACTTTCAGTCGCAAGTGGAAAAGGAATTGGATGAAATGATTCAATTAAATATAATTGAACCATCGACTTCACCATATTCTTCTTCCATGGTTATTGTCCGGAAGAAGGATAAGAACATACGAATTTGCGTT
The DNA here is from genome assembly GCA_024509875.1 of Oreohelix idahoensis. NCBI lineage: Eukaryota > Metazoa > Mollusca > Gastropoda > Stylommatophora > Oreohelicidae > Oreohelix > Oreohelix idahoensis. The sequence goes on from JAMPIV010000992.1 coordinate 59,002, forward strand.
GATTATCGCAAATTGAATCAGGTCACAAAGTTCGATGCTGAACCGATGCCTTTGTTAGAAGATCTACTGATTAGACTTTCTAATTCTAGATTCTTCACTAAACTTGACTTGTCTAAAGGTTATTGGCAAGTGCCTTTAGCAGAGCATGCCAAACCTCTTACTGCTTTTTCTACACCTAGGGGTCTATTTCAATGGAATGTTATGCCTTTTGGTCTCATGAACGCCCCTGCCACTTTCGTTCGCATGATGCGTCGAATTCTGTCACATCGTTCGGATGTCATCGCATACTTAGATGACATCTGTCTCTTCAGTGATACCTGGGAAGATCACTATTTAGGGTTATATGACTTACTGTCCACTCTACGTGAGAATAATTTGACAGCAAAACCTTCTAAAGCTTTTGTTGGTTTTGGTGAAATCTCTTTCCAGGGTCATCGTGTTGGTCATGGTCTCTTGAAGACAGAAGACCACAATACTTCCAAAATACTGAACATCTCTGTTCCTAAAACGAAGAAACAAGTTAGGAGTCTCTTAGGTTTAATTCAATTTTATGGGAGATTTATTCCAAATTTATCTTCGATCATGGCACCTCTCTCAACATTGTTGAAGAAAGGTTCGCCTAATCTGGTCCGTTGGTCTGAAGAATGCCAATCTTCCCTAGACCAGATCAAGAATATATTTTCTTCTCCTCCCATCTTAAGATTACCTACTCTTGATAGGACTTTTGTTCTTCGGAGTGATGCTTCATCCACTGGGATTGGAGCAGCACTGATGCAAGAATATGCAAATACTCTGCATCCTGTTATGTACATTTCTAGAAAACTAAATGCGGCAGAGAGGAACTACTCGGTTTTAGACCGTGAGTTGTTAGCAATGGTTTGGTCAATTCTAAAACTACAAAGATTCCTCCTGGGCGCACATTTCATTCTAGAGACTGATCAGAAAGCTCTTACAGCTATTCAGACTAAGAATTTGAAGAGTTCGAGATCCACTCGATATGCTATAGCTCTTCAACCTTTTCACTTCACGGTACGAGCTATCCGTGGTGCGGATAATGTGATGGCTGACATTTTGTCTAGATGCCCACATGACTCCAACTAATACTTCTGTCCTATATTTCCATATATTACAGAGTCATAACACACCTATATTACTACAATAGATTAGCACATCTGTACTCACTTTATATGTACACACTATCGTGCTTTGTTATCATCTTCTTCTGTTCGTTTTTTTAAGATGATAGAGGAAGACTGAGTGGTTAATATGAGGGCCGTTAGTTTACTAAACAGCCACAATTATTAATAATGTATTGTACCTTATGAAGCATATTAGTTATTAATTAGCATTATATTGCTTGTACTTTCTCAGAATGTCATTGATGAGCTGAGGACTTACCTTACTATTATCAAGCATGACGAGTTCTAGATTGTGTACTTACCCTCGGAATGCCAGAGGATATGTCCTGGATCGTCATATACTTTAACTTTACTATGTACTTATGTCATTACATGTCAAATAATGTACTAATTAAATTTTTCTATCAGATTTGTACATCCATATTTTTTAAGACAATATTAGAGTATGCTATTTAATGATGATTATGGTAACTTGCATACGTATATTGTGTTTACATGCTAACGTGATGTGTTTTGGTGACACCTCCCCGATATGAATATTTTTTGAGACATATTTATTTTTCTGTTGAGGTATATCCTCACCAGACACTCTATATTTAGCCTCATGTTAGGCAATTTAATTAATTATCAGCGCATAATTCGTGCGTTTTGAGCCGCTTATCGCATGCTCTTTGATATTTAAAAAAAAAAAAAAATATGTTCCACATTTTTTTTTTTATCGGGAGGAGGTGGTGATATGTTGCGTGAGAAATTCTCGCAACATCGTTTTATTACAATATATATTTTGTAACGCAAGGGCAACAACTGCTTGAAATTTATAGTCACTTTTCTCGGTAAGCAGTTGTCTCCTCGCGTTGGTATTGAATGCAGTTAAGTTTGCTATGCTAGGCCGTTTTCTCAGAAAAACGGTTGGCATCCTGTTGGGTTATCCTTTTAAGGTAATCATTCTTACGCTGGTTCGTAGTAAAGGTCCTTGCGTCTTAAGTTCTGAGCTGTGGTCATTTTGCGCTGGACTGCGCATGACTGGTCTTGCTTCTTGGTCGATCGATTTCCGCCCACCAGTGAGTGAGCGATTTTGATATAGCTAGGAAGATGCCTCGCTGAGAGAGGATCTCCGCTATTTTTTGTTCTGTCAGGAATGTGAAGTCCTCTTAATGGATATTTCGTTTATTCGAGATAATACCTCTAGTGTATTTCCACATGCCGGGAGGCGTAATATTTCTGTGTATTTCCTGAAGGCAAGGTAAATTAACTTTTCATTAACTCTATCGATTTTTGGTCGTGAGCGACGGTTGATTCATAGCCTGTCTTCGAAAGTCGTCGTCACGAGATGTTTTCCCAGCTCACATGTTGCTGTATTGTACTGCATCGGTTGATGCATGTCCCAAGGACCATTACTTGCTACTTTGTTACATGAACTAGGTTTGGAAACCTTTGTTATCTAGAGGATATTTTTGAGGACATTATTTATACTTCAGCAGACGTGCCTGTCTTGCTGAAGTCAGATTAAGGAGAGTGAACTGATCTCATACATCTGGTTATCTCCTGGCTGTTATAGAAAAGGATGGAGTTTTTTCACCTGACTACATTTACAGCACTATGAAATATAACATGCATCTGACTCATCATTGTAATGCTGTCTACCGTCCATTGCTGTATTGAATATGTTGCTGTGATAATGACTGTTTGATGTGCCTACATATTCGCGTAACCATTTTGTCACTGTGGCGTCCACAATAAATAATGAAGAAAAATGTCATCGGCTGTTACAAGAATCATTGACTTTATACGTCGTGAGTTTACTGACGTCCTAATGTGGATTGCCCTGTTATTTTGTATGATCATTGTTTGACTGAACACATCTACACACTTCACAAAACCAGACCACGGGCACCATCACTCAACCCATGGTGCACGCATCATATGCTTAAAATTTAAAGCTATATCTCTCTAGTTATAACTAACACCCACACACACACACTATAATTTAAAGAAAGATACAAAAACAGGGGGAGGGGCTTCATGTAAATATTCTTTAGTTGAAAAGGGGCAGCACTTTATTCTGTTTCTGTTGCCATCATAAATTAGTTACATTCACTTGTTTATTCCATAAAGGTTGGAGAACATGTTAATTATGTGACAAAACTGACCCTGCACTAATAGACTTTGGCAAATGGTTTTGTTGTACTTCTTAAACAAACATCTCAGATGTATTCACATTTAGCTGTAAACCAGAATATGTAATAGTGTCTTAATTGTTGTATATATTTTACCAGCTTTTTAGCGGTTTGCTCATCAATATTGGAGATTTGGCTGAATGGATTAGATGGATCAAGTACTTTAGTATTTTCAGGTTCAGCTTGAATGTGAGTACTTATTAATATTTGTCGGTTTTTTTTTAAACAGTCTGTTTACTTATCAAAAATTGTACAACAGCTTATTTGATTGAACTTAGATTAGAATAAATGAACAAGATGGCCAGATTTAACAGTGAACACAGACTAACTGCTGCACAGAAAAATAGACAACATACACCACAGCTGGAGATTAAAGAGAAAAAGTGGTGATGGGTTAGTCATACCTTCAAGAAAGACCTCTGAATGGAACCCGAAGGAAAGAGTAGAGTGAAGAGGCCAGAGATAACCTGAAGATACAACCATGGAAGGCAGAGCTACTTGGATTTCATGGGCAGAACTAAAGAAGACATCCCAAAGCAGAAATCAGTGGCAAGAAATAATTACAGTTTTGTGCTTCGATAAGGAAGTAGACAGGCTTCCAAAATTTTCTGGCTTTTGTAAAGTGTTGAAGAAAATTCTTAAAAAAAAAAAAAAAAAAAAAAAATTATGAGCAAGAAGGATGCCCAACTACAAGCAACACAGAAATATATAAAATGTACAAAATGAAAGAAACTCAGATTGCAGTATGTCATAACAATCACCAGCATGGAAAGCTGGCAAAGGAAAGACATAGGAGAAAATGGGGACTCAATTTGAGGAACACAGATCCAAGGAGAGACACCCTCTGGGAGATTTTGGGTTTTGCCTGCGCATCTCAGTATCCATATGTTCATTCGTTCATAACCTTCCGCTCCCCAAGGAGCATAGGGCTTCAACAAACACATGCCAGGTCCTCCTGTCATGTGCCATCATCTCAAGTTCTTTCTACATTCTCATCATTTTCACCTCTTGTTTCCAGCTCTCTTCTACATGTGCTTCTTGGTCTACCTCTGCCTCTCTTGCCCTGGGGGTTCCAGAACAAGGACTGCCTTGTAATGCTATCCTTCGAGAGAACCTTTCCCTGTCTTAATTGGCTTGTCCATGTTTGTTGAAGTTTTTGTGGTTTAACATTTTCTTTACAGGATGGGGTAACCAGCCCCATGCCCAACCCTCTTTAGTTGCTTTCTATGACATGCTTGGAAGGGAACAGTGCTACTATTCTTTGCTCCCCTTTCGGGCCCCGGTAACACAAGGGTAATGTACAAACATTCAAATAAGCCAAATGAGACTGATTAACTAACTGTATATTTCACACCATTTACAGTAACTGAAAACTGCATGAGGTTCGGATCAAAAACTGATGTTAGAATATCTTTTCAGAGCATTGCTAGCTATTTCTTAGATTTAAATAAATATTTATAATGGCACCAATGATGTATACAATCACTGATGAATTAGAATAAACCATTATCAACAAAAAGGTATGATATAATGTGAGAATAAATGCAGGAACTGATAACAAGATGAACTTGAAGAAACACCCCTACAAGATGAACTTGAAGAAACACCCCTACAAGATGTAGAATAATCATACACACATCTTGGCAGCAATAAAGACAAAGTTGGAGCGACAGGCAGTGATATCAAAATAAGAATACAAAAGGCAAGAGGAGCTTTCACTGCATTGAGGAGAATGTGGAGATTAGAGAAATCAAGCCCAACAGAAACATGGAGAACAAAAAAAAAAACTACAGACTTTCATAAGGATTGCTGTGGTGCAACAAGGTCAAAGTCATCAGTGTGAAACTGATGACCAGAACCAGACAAATGTTAGTGGAACAAGAGGTCTTCTTCTTCTTCTTCTTCCTCGTTCGTCCTGAAAAGGACGTTGGTTGTGTTGTGTCTGTTTACAGCAGAGCTGCGATATCTGCGCCTTTCGGCCGACACATCCGACTTCAGCATGGCATTTTTTGGGACCAAGTCTGTCTTCCCTCTTCGATCCCTACTCTCTCAGCCAGACTGCAGTGATGCAGCCTGTTCCCAGGAACACCACTTGGAGGTGGAGTAGGGTCTTGGTCAGCTCTGGTTTGCTGACCCTGACGCAAGCAGTCAAGCTATGGGTCGCTGACTGCATTCTCTATTGCTGCATCTTTGGGTCCCGAACAAGAGATGAAAAGACAACATTGGCAATGGATAGGACACACATTGTGGAAACCTGTTGATAGCATTACAAGGCAGTCCTTGTTCTGGAATCCCCAGGGTAAGAGAGGCAGAGGTAGTTCAAAAAGCACACGGAGAAGAGATTTGGAGACTAAAATGCTCTACACAAATAATAAGGAAGATATGAAAAGAACTTTAAGCTGATGGCACGTGACAGGAGGACAACATGTTTTTTTAAGGCTTATGCTCCTTGGGGAGCTAAAGAGTGTTGTGTTGTACAGATAAGTAGTTATTAATACGATACATAAGTTTGTTGGAGAATATTGTCAGCGGACTCTGGCCAGCATGGGCAGTCAAGTCCAGTGTTAATTTTACTTCTTTAAACTGTGTTGACTGGTTGATTAGTTGTTGTTGCCATGCTACTATTGAACAGGGAACTGCTACTTTTCACAATTTATTTACCTCATAAGGCACTGAACATCAACGAGCTGAAAGGCAGAGAATTCTGTAACGTCTACAATGGAACTAAAGACTGGTAGGTCATTGCTGGAGATAAATGTTATTACTGTATTCTGTTACTCTTCCTTTGAAATTTTGAAGTTGAAGGAACACAGCATATAAGGTTAAAAAAAGTGAGTCCCATAGCAGATACTGCCATAGGGGAGTGAATTGTTAGAGACTTCACCATACTAGGTCCTGCATCGAGAGGTGGGGTGACCAGTTCCCCTCCTTGCTGCTGCCATAACTCAAAGAGCAGAGTCAGGTACCCATTTACAGCTGGGTAGACTGTAGCATGTCGGTACCATGATTCGAACCCGGTACCTTTGCCGTGAGAGACGATAAATTAGTGGCGTTGAAAGTTACATAACAAAAGTCAAAATGCAACAAAAATTAATACTACAGTCGGTAAGAATGAAGGGACTTATGAAGTTTAAGGGGAGAGGCTACAATATATAGTTCATCGGAAATACAACTTCTGAAAACCAGATTGCCTACTGTAATATCATTTTTATGGAATGTTTCCTGCTTATGTTAAAGCAATCTGCTTCCTGGTACAAATACAAGCAAAGGTGTGACTAGATTGCCTAACCAGTGAAAAGAGAGTGAAGCCAGATTTAGCAATTTTTAGTTATACTTATTTAATAGCTTATGCATCAGATTTTATTTAACATGATATATCAAGGTAAAACATCGGTATATAGCATGATCTAACGTGGTTTTGAGAAAATTGATGCAAGAAATGCTGTGTGATAAAAATACAATAGATTTCCCTTTATTGAAGAGAGAGAAAGTGCAACACCCATTCCTTTTAAATGTGGCTCTAGTTTTTTCTTTGTATCAGAAGGCCACAAATAATAAACAAACCAGAAAACAACATGTACACTGGTAGAATAAAAGGACAAAATGGAGATTAAAAGGATGTACTCTGAGGAAGGCTACCAGCATACATCTAGACTTACCCTTACATGAAATCCACAGGGATTGAGATTACTGGGGAGACCAAAAGCAAACCTGGAGAAGAATGGTAGAAGAAGGAGACAAAGCATTCCGAGTTTCATGGGCAGAACTGAGTCAGTGGCAAGCAACAGTTGCAGCCCTTTGTTTCAGGGGAGTGGCAAAACTTGATGTTTAATTAGTAAAAATGTTATTACTAGTCTGAACTGTGTAAAATCACACATTTTTCATGCTTCACTGCATGTCACTTTTGTAATTTTCAATCTTTATTTTCACAGCGACTATGGCAATGCATATTTGGTACAACAGAACATTGACTATAAAGAGTCCTGGGATCTCTGGCAAAATGAGGCTGCCTTGGCTATCATGGCTGGGGCTTTTCTTATGCTAGCCTATATTCAACTCAGACGAATTAAAAAACTGAAGTAAATTGTGGATTAGCTAAGCTTAATAGAGAGACACTGATTTAATTCAGGATTAGCTAAGGTGCCAGAGGAATTTAATAGTAAATCATTTATCTGTAAAATAAAAGGGGGGGTTCTTTAACTAGGACTGCTGAGCTTCTCTGTTTTGCAACCAATACCAAGTTGAAGACTCCTTGGTGTTATCTACACTGTAGATCTAGGCTTTTCATGTGGCTTTTCTGCCATTCCAAAACGTGTTGAGTTGAAGTCATGAGCTCATTTCTCCAGCTTGACTGACATTTAAAGGATCATCACATCTGGTCCTAAGCTAGGAGGAAGAAGAAGTGCTTGGCGTACTGTGCAATCTCTGCCATCCAAGGGGGCTCTCCAAATATGCAGAGCTAAAATACTGTGTTCATGGTTCTGGGCTCTCCCAAGGAATTGTCATGTCCTAAACAGAGCCACTTCTCAGCTCCCCTTGCCCACCATGGGCCCATAGTGAGATCCTCCTGCTTGCAGCCAACCAGGTAAAAAGCTAGAGTTACATCTGGGGCTCAAGTGACTCCTCTAAGCTTAGCATGCAATGCTGGGTTCTCAACATGTTTCACCACAGGGGGAATCCCTGGAAGCGTGTGGATGATTTCAAGAGTTAGTGAGGGTGTAATTAGCCTCACAGACAGGTTCACTTCCACATTTGAATACTGTAGCATTGTGCTTAGCTGGTGGTCATAAAAGGATGACTCCAGATATGCCTCCAAAATTTAAACATTTTCTTATATTTTACATGCTCCAAGTGTCTGCATAAAGGTGTATTTTATTATTTCAGTTACATTGATATTCCTATGTTGTAATGATTACATAGTCTTGTAATCATTAGTGATTTAAAAAAAAAAAAACTTAGGCTTATATTTTACACTTGTACAGTATGATGGCTATATAGAACTGTGTTCATTCAGTGAGGTTATTATTATTTGTCTTTTTAAAGGGTCTGAATTCCATTAGGGACTGTTTTTTTAATAAATTATGATGTAACTACGTTTTACAAGATTTGATATGTTTTACATATAATATTTGTTACTTTTACTGGCGCCGACATTGGTAGTGATCACGACATGGTATTGATGACGCTCAAGCTTAAACTTAAAAAGAACTATAATCAAAACAGATGTTCTCAGTTAAGATTCAATTTAGACAAACTGAAAGATCCAGAAATCGCGGGAATCTTTGAGGCAACTGTTGGAGGAAAATTCGCAGCTCTCAACTTTTTGGAGGATGATATCAACTCAATCACAGAGAACATGAAAGACGTGCTCATTAAATCAGCAACAGAAATACTTGGTAAAAGAAAGAAAATAAACAAACCATGGGTTACAGATGACATTCTGAAGTTATGTGATACACGGCGGGAAATGAAAAAGGTTAAGAAAGAGGTTCCTGAAGCAGCATGGCAATACAGTATGGTGAATAAAAAATATTAGGAAGAAAATGAAACAGGCCAAAGAAAAATGGGTAGCTGATCAATGTGAGTCCATTAATACGGGGCTAATAAAAGGTAACAGCAAGGCAGCTTTTGACACATTAAGAAAACTATCAAAACCCCAACAGCCCAGGGTAACTGTCATAGAAGATAGCAATGGGGCTCTGCTCAATGAAAAAACAGCTGTAATGAGAAGATGGACAGAATATTGTAAAGAATTATATAACTGTAAACTTGACACTGACTTAGGCATATTAAACAACATTAAGTGCGAAAACAGGGAACTCGGAAATGCAGCAATATTACGGGAAGAAGTGGAAGAGGCTATATGTTCGATGAAAGGAGGGAAGTCACCGGGTGTGGATAATATCCCAGCAGAGCTCTTGAAATATGGAGGACCAGATATAGTAAAAATCATGACAACAATTTGCCAGAAGATATGGAGTACAAAAAAATGGCCAAAAGAATGGACGCAGTCATTAGTAATACCGCTTCCAAAGAAAGGAAATCTAAAAATGTGCAAGAACTACAGAACCATTAGCCTTATTAGTCATCCAAGTAAGGTGATGTTAAGGATACTTTTGAACAGAATAAAACAGAAATCAGAAGAAATCTTGTCAGAGGAACAGGCTGGCTTTAGACCAAAAAGAAGTACCTCAGAACAAATCTTCAATATTAGATTACTTATCGAAAAACATCTCCAACATCAACACGATTTATACCATAACTTCATCGATTTCACAAAAGCCTTCGATCGAGTCTGGCATGAAGGCTTATGGCAAGTAATGAGAAAATTCAATTTTGATACCAACATCATAGATATCATTGAAGCACTATACAAGGACGCAAGCAGTGCTGTTTTTGCAAGCAACGACATTGGAGAATTTTTCAAAACAACTGTAGGAGTTCGGCAGGGATGTATCCTGTCCCCAGTGCTCTTTAATATTTATCTAGAACATATTATGCAGGAGGCTCTCTACGATTATAAATCAACCATATCGATTGGAGGCCGACCTCTGTGCAACCTACGTTTTGCTGATGATATTGATCTGATAGCTGGATCAGAATCAGAACTTCAAGACCTTACCTCTAGACTGGAGAAAGTAACAAGAACGTATGGGATGGAAATTAATATAGAAAAAAGCAAGATATTGGTGAATAGCCATAAGAAACATGTTCCGACCAACATTACGTTAAATGGGCAAACGTTAGAAGAAGTTAACACCTTTAAATATCTCGGGTCCACTATATGCAGTGATGGAAGATCAATTAAAGAAATCAAGACAAGACTTGAGATGGCCTCAGCTGCCATGACAAGGTTGAATGTGATCTGGAAAAGTAACATCAGTTTTCCTGTGAAGATCAAATTATACAAATCACTTGTATTATCTATTCTCTTGTATGGGTGTGAGAGCTGGACACTCACTGCAGATACGGAGCGAAGGATTCAGGCTTTCGAGCATAAATGTTATAGAAGAATTTTGCGCATTTGCTATAAAGAGCACAAAACAAATGTCTATGTTAGAGAGAAGATAAACACCTATGCAGGCCACCAAGAACCACTTTTGTCAACAGTGAAACGTCGAAAGCTTGCCTGGTTTGGGCATGTAACTCGTCATGACTCCCTTTCGAAAACGATCCTTCAGGGAACAGTCGAAGGTAAACGGAGAAGAGGAAGGCAGAGAAAATCCTGGGCTGATAACATCAAAGAATGGGCAGGACACGGTTTTTCCACACTTGTACGCATTGCTGAGGATAGAGAGCAGTGGAGGACCCTGTCTGCTGATGCTTCCACCATGGCACCCCTACGACCCATGACGGGTTACGGGCTGAGATGATGATTAAACTAGAGCGTGTGTGACACTACCAGGTTTCAATCCTGGAACCAGTACCTGTACCGCAAAAAAGAAAGGCTTTACTTTAGTTAGCACTTTTAAATATATTGTGCTCTTAGTAATATATGACACTTAACTAAGGTGACCAGACGTCCCGGTTTTTCCGGGACAGTCCCGGTTTTCGACCATTATTGATAATTTGTCCCGACTTTTTTTCGATGCAATCCGGGACGCCAATTTGTCCCGGTTTTGGACGAATTTGCCAATTTCGCATAAATCTCACAGATAAAAAAAAAAAATATTATTATTCCGTGGCTGACGTGAGGGAATTGTTAATTATGGGTGAACTGGCGCCGAAACAGCACAAAGAGGCTGTCAGGACCGCGAATTAGTTTTGAAGTAGTTCCAATGTGATATTCGCAGTTATTTGAAATTTTTAGTAGTGGTAAAAGTACCAAGATTTTGCGTACGGTATACGTTTATTTAATTTAACGGTGAACTATTTGTGCATATTTTGTTATTGTTGTAAGAAAATGGTACCAAAGCGTAAATGCAGTTTCAATGAAGATTTACAAAAGGAATATACGTTTATTAAAAAGAGTACATCAAACTTCAATGTACGATGCAATATATGTGCCTCCGGGTTTTCGATAACCATAGTGGACGTGGTGATATTAAGAACCACATAAGCAGTGAGAAACATAAGAGAGCCGTCGTTACAGCTGCATCAAGCCTCGTCATTAACCACTTTCTTCACAGCTGATAAAATTGGTGACCAAGAAGAGCAATTAGCTGCTATAGAAGGCGCATTTGCATACCATACAGTGCTACACAATCATACTTTCAGGTCTATGGATTCCACATCAAAATTACTTCAGGTTACTTTAGAGCCAAAATTTGCATGTGCACGTACGAAAACAGAAGCCATTATTCGAAATGTCTTGGCACCCCATATTCTAAATGAGTTAAGGTGTGACCTAGAAAAGTCTACATTTATTTCTGTACTGACAGATGCATACAACCACCACCAATTCAAGATTTTTCCTTTGCTTGTCAAATCCTTTGATCACAGTCATGGAGTGAAAATTAAAATATTAGAGTTAAAGTCATTGCCAGGTGAAACATCTGATATTGTAAGTAGTTTTCTTAATGACTGCATAACTGAAAATGGTTTAGACAGGAAAGTAGTTGGATTATGCGCAGACAACACAAATTCCAATTTTGGAGGTGCTGAAAGGAAAGGACAGAACAATGTTTTCAAAAAACTGCAAGAAAACTTGGACATGGTCTTATAGGAGTTGGGTGTGCAGGTCATATTTTCCACAACACTGTTCGAACAGCTGCAGATGTACTGCCTGTTGATGTCGAGCTGATTATTGCTAAAATTTATCTACACTTCACATCATACACAGTACGAGTTGAAAGACTCAAGGAGTTTTGCCAGTTTGTGGAAACAGACTTCCAGATGATCTTAGGTTATGCTCAGACTAGGTGGCTTGCTCTGCTGCCTGCTGTTGAAAGGGTTCTTCAGATGTTCCTGCCTCTAAAATCATACTTTCAATTTCAAGACAGATGCCCAGTTTTTATACAGACATTCTTTGAAAATCCTCTATCTGAGGCATGGCTTGTTTTTGTTCACAGTCAGGCCTCTCCATTCCACGAAGCAGTGCAAAAAATAGAGGGACAGACGGTCACTGTGTTTGAAGTCATTGACAGCATCAACAGGTTGAAAACTATTTTGAAGTCCAAACTGGAAGACTGTTTCTTGCCATCAAGAGTTAACTAATCCCTTGAAAAGCTGGAAATGGAAGGACTTCCAAAGGAGGATGTGAAAAAAGTTTTCATGCTAGCGTTTCTTCGTATCTATGAAAACAGCTTTCAATTATTTGAATAAATCTGCAAAAAATTTTCAAGACCTAGAATCCTACAGCTGGGTAACGCTGAAGCTTTCAATTATTTGCATCATAAATGGGCTATCAAAAAATTTTCCCTTCTTAAAAAAAAAAAAAACAGCTGGGTAACGCTGAACAAATACCAGCTACCTTTGGGCAGATACTTGACGAGTTTTTTTTTTTTTAAGATGCTGCTTGCAAAGAAGGACCTATTGATAAAAATCCACTCATCTGAAAAGTACAGTAACTCAGCTCACCTTAAGTAAGGATTATTGATGTTTTTCTCTCTTATTAGTTGTAGTTAAACTTATACAGTATGTTATTCAAATGTATATATAAAATGTATATTATTTTAAATTGACATCAACTTGATTTTTCCGGGACATGTCCCGACTTTTGACCTTTTCTTTACCCTTTTGTCCCGATTTTTTGCATTGAAATAGGTCAAATCTACTATTTTGTCCCGGATTAGGGTTTTGAAAATATGGTCACCTTACACTTAACCTAATTTTGGAATGTTCTTCTTCTTCTTCTTTGATCCTTAGCCGCCGACCGTCAAAGCAGTCAGTGGCCATTACGCCTGGTGGCGTCTTGTAGGGCAACAACAAATTGATTCCACTCTGCTCGGTCGGCGGCCATCCTTCGTACAGTGCCCCAACTCTGGTTCATTCTTTGCATCTCAGCCTCCACAGTCCTCCGCCAAGTTGTTTTTGGTCGGCCTCTCTTTCGTTTTCCTTCAGGGGTCCATAGCATAGCTGTTCTTCTGATGGCATCGGGGTCTCTTCTGAGGACATGGCCAACCCAGCTCCAGCGTCTGCCAGCTATGATGGTGTGCATGTCCTCTTGCTTGCTCCGAGTAAGCAGATCTTGGTTGGTGGTGGTATTCGGCCAAAAGATTCAGAGAATTTTTCTTAGGCATGTTGTGTGAAAAGAGGACAATTTCGACATTTCCTTCTCTGTAACTCTCCAGCTCTCCGCGCCATAGAGAAGCATAGAAAGCACACAGCTCTGATATAATCCTAATTTTGTGCTTGTGCTGTACTGAGAGGACTTCTAGATGTTGTTTAGACTAAAAAAGGCTGTTCTTGCTTTGTTCATTCTGTTGTTGATGTCTCTGCTTGCTCCGCCGTCTGGTGTTACTATGCATCCTAGGTATGTGAAGGCATCTGTCTGTTCCAGTTGCTGATTCCTTACTGATATGGCCTCAGGGTTGCTCACATTGAGCGTCATGACCTCTGTCTTCTTTAGGTTGATGTTCAAGCCCACCTGCTGGCTATACTTATTAAGTCTATCCGTTTTTTCCTGGATGTGTTGATGTGAATGTGCTAGCAGTGCAATGTCATCTGCATATTCCAGATCTTCCAATGTAGAAAATGTAGTCCATCTTATTCCTCTTGGATTGCCCTCTGTTGTTTGGCGCATCACCCAGTCTATGACTGTTAAAAATAGAGTGGTTGATAAGGGGCATCCCTGTCATACTCCTGTCTTCACTTCAAAGGTTAGGTTGCTCTGCCCAATGCTACACGTAAAGTTGGCATAAAGGCTTTTTATGATTGACACTATGCAGCTTGGAATTCCATAAGCCCTCAGTATTTTCCATAAACTGTCCCTATGTATACTGTCAAAAGCCTTTTCAAAATCAACTAAATTAATGTACAGCTGTCTTTGCCATTCTGAGCACTGCTCTATAATGTTCCCGAGGGTAAATATATGATCTACACATCTTCTGTTCTTTCTAAATCCTGCTTGTTCTTTCCTCAGTTTGTGGTCTACTGCTTTTGAGATTCTCTGTATAATTATCCTGCCTAGTATTTTGCTGGGAACTGAGAGAAGAGTTATTCCTCTCCAATTATTGCAGTCTGCAAGATCTCCCTTCTTGGGCAATTTGACAATTATTCCTTTTCTCCACTAATTTGGTGTTGTCCCTGTTTTCCAGACTTGTGCAAATAGTGGTTCTAATAGTTCTGCTGCTAGCTCTGGATCTGTCTTAAATAGCTCTGCATTTAAGTTATCATGACCAGGAGCTTTTCCATTCTTTAACCCTTTGATTGCTGTGATGATTTCTTCTTTTCGTGGGATGTCTATATTAACATCTAGATCATTTTCAGCCTCAGGAACATTCGATTGTGTCTCTGGTGGTTCCTTATTCAGAGTTTCTCTGAAATGCTCTGCCCATCTTGTTTGTTGTCCCTCTACTGTCGTGATGAGATTTCCGTGCTTATCTCTTACTAATGTAATATTGTTTGCACCTCGTTTTCCACTGATGATTTTAGTTATTTTGTATACTGTGCTTTGTTCATTTCTCAGTGCTGCCTCTTCTGCCTGTCTTGCAATATCATCCAGAAATGTCCTTTTGTTAGCACGGGTTTGACGTTTAACTTCCTTGTCCAGCTGACTGTACTGTTCACTATATATTGCCTTTAACCTGGGAGACTTAGCTTCTGTTTTCTTTCTTTTCATTTCTTTTCTCTTCGCTATGGTGTTTAGCGTATCTGGTGTTATCCAGTCTTGGCTCTTTCTTTCCTGGAATCCCAAGTATGACTTGCTGCTTTCCTTGTATATTGTTGAGATGGTGTTGAATCTCTGGTCAACTTCATCGGTCTCTGTTCTTTCCTGGCTTTTGATAATCTCATATCTTCTCTTTACGTCGACCACGAAAGCTTTTCTGGTGAGGGGATCCTTCAGTTTCGGGATGTTGTATTTTGGAATGTTCCCTTTTCATAAATTCATTATCTCTGCTTATGCTGCACATGGTACTCAAAGTTGGAAGAAGAATTTTGGTGCAGATGTTCTTGTTCTCCAACATTCTAAAAATTAAAAACCCAGGAAATATCTTTATTTTAATTCTGTATGACAAACAGTTGTCTTTTTTTAAAAACATTGCTAGCCATTAAGCTATGAGAAACATTTATGTAATTTTTCAAACCAGTTTAATAGTTTCACAAGCCCCTGACACACTCAGGGATAAACTTGTCACACTCTGTCATCGTTTCATGAAAACATGACAGTTTAAAGATCTTGAGTAGGCTTTAGGGATCTGTTTTTAGATGGGTAGTTGTTATTTATAGTAATTCCATTGTTATTGTTTTATTGTGTTGTTTTCTTTTTCTCCTTCATCCTGCATCTTGCCAGTGACTTCTTTTGCTGCTTGAAGAAACAATATTGACAACGATTAATTGAATGCTACTTTTAATTTATAGAAAATACTCCCATCTGTGGTCACAGAGTTATGTAAAATATATTAAACTATTCATATGTTTTCATCTTTGTATCATATTTACTTTGCATATGGTTTAATTTTTAACGTGCTGTAGCTGTTTTAAATGTTTTGCTTTTGTTTGAGACTATATTAAATGTTAGGCTTTATCCAGACACCAATGCCAGTTTTGTCTACAAATAATATTTTGAAAACCAGCAGTAAATATTTATATTATGAGGAAAATATCTCGTAATATATCTAACATCGTAAGTTGAAAATGATGAGGAAAGCATGGAAAGAACTTGGCATGTGTTTGTTGAAGGCCTATGCTCCTTGGGGAGCTAAAGGGTATTGATTGATTGATTGTAAGTTGGCTGCAGAATATTTTCATGTTTTATAAATCTTTTATGCAACAAATACTATGTGTTTGATATTGTATCAAGTGCCGACTTGAGGAAATCTGACTAAAACCAAACTGGCGCACTAGGGTACTCTTTGGAGAATAATGTACAATATCGTGATGCACCATATGAATCTTGGGGTAGAAATGGTTAACATTTGCATGTGTGCACAGAGAGAGAGAGAGAGAGAGAGAGAGAGAGTAAAAAGTTTCTCTAATGGGACATTTGGGGCTGGAAAAATTCAATCATAAATAATTTCAAGGTCATGTTATCTCAGGGTAATGAGTTGTGATAGTCTTCAAAGCTTTTACATTTGAAGCATGGTTTATAAAAAACTGAAGCTCGTCTTATACCCTAATTCATGATATTGTGGGGCATGTAATAGTGGGTTTTGTTGTATTATTTTCCCTTTTTTGTGCGCATTGCTTTCAGATTCATTTTTTTTTTAAATTTACTAAACTTTCCTTGCCCCCCCCCCCCCCCCCCCCCCCCCCCCCCCCCCCCCCCAATCTTAATTCATATGTTTTATATTATATATGCAATTTTTTTTTTTAAATTTTTTTTTACATAATTTGCAATGTTTTTGCATTTGTTTGACTGTATCATATTAGTTTTCCATGCTATTATGAGCAGTGAAGTGTGTACTATATAATGGAAATCTGCATATGGTTGGATAATCTCTGAGACTATCAAGCAAATACATTTTTTCCAGTTTATGTCCCATTTATTTGTAACATATCATTAGATTTTAGACAAATGAAGCATTCCAGTGAAGCTCTAACTACATGCTTTGATAGTTACTTTTCTCATCTCTGTGAATATTGCTCTACAACTGAGAGTAAATATAATGAGGGCTGTCAGTTTGTTAGAAAGAAGTGCAATCAATGGTGCAGTGATTGTTTTAGATTAATGCCTAGAAATTTTAATGCACATTAATAAGCACTGCCACAACGAGGCATAATTTTAGAAAAAATGTGTTCTTTCCATTTGGTGTTTGCAACATTTCCATATTGCATGTTCCTTTGAACCATTTACCATGAGCATGGAACTGTCTGCTACATGCATGGAATTGTTGGTTAAATAAGGACTCCTTTTAATATAGCATAAATTATTTCCAGATAGTGTCGGTGTCAAATTCGTTTTCTTTTCTTCCTGCAGGTGGTGTTTTAAAAAATCAGACTGCGATTATTGACACTGTTGTCTATTTCTGTTGCTATGCTGTGTGCTCTTTTTCTTAGTTTAGTGACATGTATTTTCCTTTTAATGTTTCTAATATTTCTCTTCAGCTTTCCATGAGCATGTCTAATGTCTTCAAAGACGGTAATGCCAAATAGTGGTTCATTTCTACACTGCGTCAATGTAAATAGTGAAATTCATCTGAGAACCATCTGCACAATGTTAATTTGTCGTCATTGACGTCAAGTGTTAGATTTCTTGAAATTTAAACCTTTCCAGTAAAACTCTTCTTTCAGATGATGTGTGCATTTTTTGACGCTGTGAGTAATGTTTGCAACTGCTGCTTGTATGTTGTCATTACATATAAGGTTTGTCTTGAGCCTTAATGGGTGGACCAAAAAACATGAAGAAAACTAGAGAGACAGAAATTCTGAAAAATTCTGCTTTGTGATGCAGTCTTATTATTTAGAGCATTGACTGTCATTTATACATTTGACTTCAAGTTTGGCATTGCTTGCCTCGTGTTATTGTTGTTTAGACTGTTTTAATGTTTTCTATTGTTTGCTCTGTGATTATTATTTGTACTGTTTGCTGTATATTTTATTGCTTACCATACAATTATTTCTATTGCTTTCTCCTTAATACTGCTTTCTACTATTTTCCGTATATTATTGTTTTCTGTTCTTCGTCCTCATTTCATTGTTTGCGCTTGAATTTTGTTAAATTTTTTTTTATTTGCTTAACCACTGTTATTGTTTTCCATTATAATTATTTGTCCTCTGCTTTTTATGTTGTTTACTCTTATCATAGACCTAATGTGACAATGATCCCAGGTTAGATAAACATGGCTCATACTTACACTGGAGTATGACAGTGTTTGAAGGCTGAACACATAGTTTCACTGTAGACACTTGTTAATAAACTTAACAGAAGTCTCTTACAGTCTCATGTATGAAATTCAACAATACAGTCCTGGCCATCAATAACATTAGCAGATATGGCTGCTCTATATATACACCCTCTATTATTATTTTCTGTTGTTTGATTCTATTGTTTGTCTTCTGTTGCTGCAGTTTTTAGTATGTTTCTCTGAAATTTAGACATGGTTAGACATTTGTCGTTTTCTTTTTAAAGACATTTTTAGTTAAGAAAGGCTTAACAGTAAATAAGTTTTACTTTAACCTTCGTTTTCTCTTTGTGTCATTCAAAGTTCATATCTTCTTTGTATTTCATCATCTATATCTTAGTTTCATAATTTGTAAAGTTAATTCATATATTGCTAACGAGGTACAAGAAAGTTTACTAGAAGCCAGGGGCCAACGGGGACAGAAAAGGTAGGGAACCCATGCTATAGACAATACTCTAGTTTGGGAACCCATGGTCTTTAGCTATACTGAAGCTAACAGAATGACTACTTTCACTTCATAAATCTGGATTGGTTTGTGATTTATGTTACTTTTGATATACTGTTTTATTTTTAGTATAGCTTTTCTGGACCAGTTTATCTTATATAAAAGTCACTCTTGCATATTATACTTCTTCTTCTTCTTCTTCCGTCCTTAGCCACCGACCGTCAAAGCAGTCAGTGGCCATTACGCCTAGTGGCGTCTTAGGGCAACAGCAGATAGGTTTTCTTTGCCATTGTTTCCCATCACGCCTATTGGCGTCTTTAGGGCAACGGCAAATCAATCCATCTGCTGTTGTTTCCGTAATCGAAGTGACTGGCAAACGGGTGATCAGCCCGTTGGTATATTATACTTAGGTCAGTCTTAAATTCATGCCAGTCATGGTCTTTCATTAAAACTAATTTCATTGTCAGTGATGCAAGGACTTGATTTTTATCTGTCATTTCCATCTTCTTCTAGGCTAAATCTTAGTCTGGAAGCATGGAACCTGATTTACAAATATTTATTAACAAACATATTTTAAAAAACTTTATTTGGTTTTCATTTTTCTTTAGCTGTTGTACCTTCCAAGTATTCATTGTGTTCATGGCTTCAAACAAGATATTGACTGGTTTTCATTTTTCTTTAGCTGTTGTACCTTCCAAGTATTCATTGTGTTCATGGCTTCAAACAAGATATTGACTACTTAAATTTTGTAGCTAATGAAGAATTTTATCTGAATTTGTACATAACATTTTTCTCTGTAACTTTTGTGTTCTGGATTCTGTTGTGAGTGAAATAAGTTTGTCAGTGGCAGTATTTGTAAGGTTAACCCAGCTTGTATTGTTTTGATAACTTTAAAATTTTTTATTTTAACGCTCTTTCCAGCAGTCAGGTGTGTATTAAGCATGAAGAAAAGAACATGAAATGCACTGAAAGTAGTCTGCCAGAATGTAGTACAAAAACCTGACGTTAATCTCCTTCAGTGTGAATATGGCACTTGCTCATCATCATCACTCTTTCAAACTTTGATATTTTGTTAATCTAAAACAAATAGTCACGATTACGAGCAATACAAGAGAGAAAACTGGACTGATTCTAAAGGTGACGAACTGGAACGGACTATGGACTACGACTTATGGAACTTGGAACACTTACTTACTTAGTCGTTCCCCTTCTACCGTGAGGTGTAGAGGTTTGGAAGAGAGAGCGCCAGACCATCCTATCGGCTGTCTTCCTCCTGGCCTGGTTCCATTCTAGTCCTCGGTCCTTCAAAGATTGTCTAATGTTGTCCTCCCAGCGGACTCTGGGTCGTCCTCGGAGTCTGGATCCTTGGCTCTTTGTTTCCCATGCTTGTCGTGGTATCCGATCTTCTCCCATTCTGCAGACATGGCCAAACCATCTTAATTGGGACTGTTCTACTTCAGGGGGTAGGATTTAAGGCCTTGACGTATCTTCTGGTTGCGTACCATGTCTCTTCTTGTTACTTTAACCACTTTCCTCAGATACCTCATTTCTGAGGTTTGGATCTGGCTTTTATGGGTTGTAGTCATTGCCCATGACTCGCATCCATATGTCAAGACTGGGACATAGGTGGAGCGGTATACAGCCATCTTCGTTTTCTTACCAACCTCTCTCTTGCTGAGGAATCCTCGATTTATGGCCTCAAAAAGTCTCCCAGCTGCTGCTTTTCGAGTGGCCAACTCTTCTTTGATGCCTCCCTTTCGGTCTATAATAGCTCCGAGGTATTTAAAGTGGTCGACCTGCTCCAGGACCTGTTCTCCCAGCTTAATCTGATGTCTTCTTTCTTCTCGTGATATCACCATGGATTTTGTTTTAGAGCTGCTTATGACCATTCCTCTCTTCTCCAGCTCTTCCTTCCAGACTTGCAGGTTGGATTGGAGATGTGCCTCTGATTTAGCAATCAGGGCAACATCATCAGCAAATGCCAGCTCAGAAATATAGACCTGTCTCATCTTCCTACTTTCTTGTTCTCTCCTTACATGCCTTGATGACATCGTCCATAAGGAGTATGAAGAGGTAAGGTGATTACTTGGAACACAAGAAGTATAAATGGGAAGGAAGAGGAGCTGGTGGAAGAGATGAGGAAAGCAAAACTGGAAATCCTGGCTATAACGGAAACAAAGAAAAAAGGACAAGGAGTCATGGATCTCGATGGCAACACGCTGCTCTACAGTGGTGTACCCATATCTGAAAGAGCTAAAGGGGGCGTGGGTTGCATTGTGGCCCAAAATCAAAAAGATAGTATCAAGGGATGGAACTTTGTCTCGGAGCGCATTATGGTTGTCAAACTAAAAGAAGGAGAAACCATAGTCAACCTGGTCATAGTGTATGGGCCAAATGAGGATGAGAGAGCAGAGGTCAAGGAGGAATTCTTCGAGCTGCTTCAAAGGACAGTAGATGACTGCCTAGATGAAGTTATCATGCTCAGAGATTTTAATGCCAGAGTTGGAAATGACCATGCTAGATGGGGTGGAGTTATCGGAAGATATGGAAAAGATACTCTCAATGACAATGGAAAGCGACTCCTTAGATTCTGCAGTGAGCAGAATCTGATCATTACAAACACAAAGTTCCCCCATAAGCGCATACATGCATACACTAGATGTGAACCAACAAAGTCAGTGATCGACTATGCCATTGTTCGGAGAAGCTCATTCAAATATATCCAAGATGCTAGAGTCTGGAGGGGGCCAGAGATTGGAAGTGATCACTACCTGCTAACAATCAAAAGAACAACTGAAAGAGTTGCTCAGCCTAGGAACTGCCCAACATCACGCAAGAAACCAAGTAAACGAGCAGGAGAAATGAGCATTAGGACCTACAAGCTGAGAGAGCCAGAAATTAAGACCAGATATCAGGGGCTTATTGCTGCAGCTGTGAGCAACACAGAAGAACAACCTGATGACTTGGAAATCCTCTGGCTTAAATTCAAGGATATCATAAAGACAGCTGCTGCAGAAGCATGCGGTGAAGTCCGACTTGGGAATAAGAGAAAGAGGACACCTTGGTGGACAGAGGAAGTCAAAGAGAAAATAAGAGAGAAGAAAATGGCATGGAAACAATACTTAGGAGCTAAAAACACAACAGGACAAATGGAAAAATATAGAGAATATGTGACACTCAGAACAGAAGCAAAGAACAAAGTGCTAGCAGCAAAACAGAAGTCCTGGGAAGAATTTGGAGAAAAGCTAGAAAAAGATGCCCAAGAAAACCAGAAATTGTTCTATAAGAACCTAAAGAACATGAGGAAAGAAAAACAATGCCCTCTCAAATTTATAAAGGACAAGCAAGGCAAATTGCTTACTGCCCCGAAGGAAGTAATGGAAAGATGGAAAGAATATTTCTCAGAACTCCTGGATGGTGAGCATGGTGAAGCATCAGAAATGATAAACACTAGCACAGAAGAGAAAACCAATGATGGTGAAGATGACATAAAGATGGAAGAACTGAAGGCAGCACTGGAGAAAATCAAGATGGGCAAAGCAGCAGGGCATGATGGTATAACACCAGAAATGGTTAAGTTCATGGGAGCATCAGGCGACCTATTACTCTTAAGGGTTTTACAGGCAGCGTGGTACAACAAGACCATACCAAAGGATTGGGAGATTGCCATCATAACACCAATTTTCAAAAAGGGTGACAATCGACAGTGTGGAAACCATAGAGGCATATCCCTTCTCAGTGTCCCTGGTAAAATCTACTCTAGAATCCTAAAGCAGAGACTCCGACGCCTAGCTGAGCCACAATTGGATGAAGTCCAGTGCGGATTCCGAGCAAACCGAAGTACTCAAGACCTAATCTTCACACTCAGTCAGCTGAGTGAAAAGGCCCTTGAGTATAAGAGTGAGATGCATCTTTGTTTCATAGATCTGGAAAAGGCGTTTGACAGGGTCCCCTGGAGCAAACTTTGGGACTGTTTGGCAAGGAAGAATATTCCAGCACCTCTGATTCATGCTATACAGAGCTTCTACAAGTCTTGCAGAAATTATGTGAGGACAGGAAACCATAAGTCAGAAGAGTTCAGGACCACCACTGGTTAAGACAAGGTGATATCCTATCACCTTACCTCTTCATACTCCTTATGGACGATGTCATCAAGGCATGTAAGGAGAGAACAAGAAAGTATTCAGTGGGGTACTGGAAGATGAGACAGGTCTATATTTCTGAGCTGGCATTTGCTGATGATGTTGCCCTGATTGCTAAATCAGAGGCACATCTCCAATCCAACCTGCAAGTCTGGAAGGAAGAGCTGGAGAAGAGAGGGATGGTCATAAGCAGCTCTAAAACAAAATCCATGGTGATATCACGAGAAGAAAGAAGACATCAGATTAAGCTGGGAGAACAGGTCCTGGAACAGGTCGACCACTTTAAATACCTCGGAGCTATTATAGACCGAAAGGGAGGCATCAAAGAAGAGTTGGCCACTCGAAAAGCAGCAGCTGGGAGACTTTTTGAGGCCATAAATCGAGGATTCCTCAGCAAGAGAGAGGTTGGTAAGAAAACGAAGATGGCTGTATACCGCTCCACCTATGTCCCAGTCTTGACATATGGATGCGAGTCATGGGCAATGACTACAACCCATAAAAGCCAGATCCAAACCTCAGAAATGAGGTATCTGAGGAAGGTGGTTGAAGTAACAAGAAGAGACATGGTACGCAACCAGACGATACGTCAAGGCCTTAAATCCTACCCCCTGCAGACCCAAGTTGAACAGTCCCAATTAAGATGGTTTGGCCATGTCTGCAGAATGGGAGAAGATCGGATACCACGACAAGCATGGGAAACAAAGAGCCAAGGATCCAGACCCCGAGGACGACCCAGAGTCCGCTGGGAGGACAACATTAGACAATCTTTGAAGGACCGAGGACTAGAATGGAACCAGGCCAGGAGGAAGACAGCCGATAGGATAGTCTGGCGCTCTCTCTTCCAAACCTCTACACCTCACGGTAGAAGGGGAACGACTAAGTAAGTAAGTAAGTAAAACAAATAGAATAAAATAAACCTCTAATGTGATGCTAATAAAATAAACCTCTAATGTGATGCTACTTGTTACAATCATTTTCCTTTGTGCTCCTTATGGAGCATGGAACCATCACAGTTTTCTGTGACAGTTTGTTTTACGTGATGAGGTTGCCAGCCTCATGCACAGCTTCATATTAGTCACCTCGTACGACATGCCTGAGGGTGGCAGTAGTTCTATTATTTCTTTGTCTCTTGAGAGGCTCCCTGGGAAATAGAGGGTAATGCTACTTTTGATATACCTATACAGACTAATGTGATGGCTGTTCTCTGACAGCTTTGAATCAACACACTGTTTAGTAGTACACACTGCTTGACTTGCTTACCTCTATTCCTTTTCCTATGAAAATAGACTTAGATAATGTTATCAGAATGTGTTCACACAGACATGATTATTTTTCAGCGGTGGAAAAATTTGATAATCACTGTAAAAGAAATGATTTTTGATTGTCCAGTGAAGGCTATGGACCCCTTTGATTGTCCAATGAAGGCTATGGACCCCTTTGATTGTCCAATGAAGGCTATGGACCCCTTTGATTGTCCAGTGAAGGCTATGGACCCCTTTGATTTTCCAATGAAGGCTTTGGACCCCTTTGATTGTCCAATGAAGGCTATGGACCCCTTTGTCCAGTGAAGACTATGGACCCCTTTGATTTTCCAATGAAGGCTATGGGCCCCTTTGTCCAGTGAAGACTATGGACCCCTTTGATTTTCCAATGAAGGCTATGGGCCCCTTTGTCCAGTGAAGACTATGGACGCCTTTGTTCTGTGAAGACTATGGACCCCTTTGATCGTCCTATGAAGGCTGTGTGCTCTATCTTGGAAATAATATGAAAATAAAATCATAATAAAAAACGTAACTTTTAAAAAGTTTTAGGGTTATTTACACGGATCCCCTAGAATCTATTCATGGATCTGTTCTGGGCTTTGCATGAGCAAGCAAGAGGTTTGACTACTGTTAAAATTGTCTAGAAATAATACTGTCTTCTTGTCATTTCCACATTCATCACCCATCAGGACAAATAATGCTGTCTTTTTGTCATTTCCACAATACAATCATCATCAATCAGAACAAATAATACCGTCTTCTTGTCATTTCCACATTCATCACCCAGCAGAACAAATAATACTGTCTTCTTGTCATTTCCACATTCATCACCCATCAGAACAAATGATACCGTCTTCTTGTCATTTCCACATTCATCACCTATCAGAACAAATAATACCGTCTCCTTGTCATTTCCACATTCATCACCCATCAGAACAAATAATACCGTCTTCTTGTCATTTCCACATTTATCACCCATCATAAAAAAATAATACTGTCTTCTTGTCATTTCCACAATCATCACCCATCAGAACAAATAATACCGTCTTTTTGTCATTTCCACAATACAATCATCACCCATCAGAACAAATAATACTGTTTTTTTGTCATTTCTACTATACAATCATCACCTGTCAGCTCCCTTATGAGTATAGGCCTTCAAGAAACTTATGCAAGTCTTCCTGTCCTATTCATCAGCTTAAGTCTGTCCATGTCTTCGTCATCCTCTTCAAGCATGTCTCCAATTCTCTTCTCTGCATGTTCTTTGATCTCCCTCTACCTCTCTTACCATAGGGAGTCCAGAACAAGAACTGCCTTGTAACGCTATCAACAGGTTTCTTCTAAGCATCTCCAGTGTCTTCTTCTCATCTCTTGTTCCACTGGCTCTTGTCATCAGTTTCACATTAGTGACCTTGTCATCAGTTTCACATTAGTGGCCTTGTCATCAGTTTCACATTAGTGGCCTTGTCATCAGTTTCACATTAGTGGCCTTGTCATCAGTTTCACATTAGTGGCCTTGTCATCAGTTTCACATTAGTGGCCTTGTCATCAGTTTCACATTAGTGGCCTTGTCATCAGTTTCACATTAGTGGCCTTGTCATCAGTTTCACATTATGTGACCTTGCCATCAGTTTCACATTAGTGGCCTTGTCATCAGTTTCACATTAGTGGCCTTGTCATCAGTTTCACATTAGTGGCCTTGTCATCAGTTTCACATTAGTGGCCTTGTCATCAGTTTCACATTAGTGAACTTGTCATCAGTTTCACATTAGTGACCTTGTCATCAGTTTCACATTAGTGACCTTGTCATACCATTTCAATCAATCTATTCTGTGCAGTCACCCATTTATGAAAGTCAGCATCCTTTTGGTTGTTATTTCAGAGTCATACAATATGTCTGACTTGACATTTGAATTGAAGATTCTGACTTTATGGTGTTGGACTTTGATTTCATTTGATCTCCATGTATTTCCCAATACGATGAAAGCTCCATAGCCTCTTTTATTCTTGTTTTAACATTATCTATCTTCCAACTGTGTCTATATTGCTATACTGCAATAGATTCACATAGGAAAAAATGAGGTCTTATTGTAGTAATGCTTTCAAAAGAAAACATGGCAACTTTTTAATTTCTTATTTTGGTGTGGCTTCTTTGCTAGAAAAAGTCTATATCTAGGCTATCTGCCTTCTTGTTAACAAAATTAATCAGCGTGATTACCAGCGTCCTAACTTTCACAGCAAACATTATTAGAAAAACAAGTGTAAAAAAAATCATAATACTCTTTACATTACGGTAAATAAGATCACCTGTTCCATGGCTCAACAAGAGTTATACTAGTGGTTACCAAACGTTGTGGCGCGAGAGGATGGTTGGTGTGGCGGGAAGATTAAAAAACAATCAATGATTTAAGAGACATTTTCAAAAAATTAATATGCCAAAAATAAATATGGATTTTTTTTTTTCTTATTTATTTTGATACATATGATATGATATAGGGATAATATGGATAGAAACACGTAGAATTTTCCAGAAGTTTACAGATTTTATTCGGTAATATAATTTATTTTATATCAAATAGATTGTAATAATAATATTAATAATATTTTAAATAATTTCAATTATAAATGCTGGGTATTGACTTTTTGTTTATGGAGGTATTTCTTATCAATATAAAATTCGTTGTGACGCGAGCAAATTTTTCACTCCGAAAGTGTGGCCCAGAGAAAAAAGTTTCGGAACCACTTAGTTAGACAGTGATTCCTTCCGTCATGACCATTTCATAGTTCTTCCTTTAAAACTTAGTGATAGGAGTTATGAAGATATTCTGGCAGTCAGCACTGAACGAAAAAGCACCACAGATATCAGAGCTGCAGGCAGGTCTGGACTGTGCGTCGAAAATTCAAGTAGTTCACACTGCACTTAAGGAGTCTATGCATCCCAAGTCTACTATTCTAACATAGTCAAGTAAACAACCCCTTGCGATAGGCATCAGCTGTTATAAACTAACAGTATACCTTGGGTACGAGACGAAGGGCTAAATTCTACTTGTGTTATTGTCTGCATTCAACGAGAGAACGAACGAATTTTATTTTTAAAATGTTGAGAATTGGCCACGCAGGCCAGGCTGACATTCTACCCTTTTTCTTAACTACCTTTCTTTAACTCTTGCAACTAAACAGGAAGCATGTAATCTGTGTATTTTTGCTTAATCATCAATACTAAAAGATGTAAACATATTCTCGCATATATCAGCACATTCTGGAAAAAAAAAGACTTTCTTACACACTTCTGTTCCAGAAAAATATCTTCCAGCATAAAAAAAAGTACTATATCCGCCCATTCTCATCTCATACTCATCTTCACATGTTAAACAAGTGGCAGCATTTCATTATTCTAAAATACGGTGGTGTACAGACATTCTCACAAACGTAATAGGGAAGGCAAGGCAGCGAGGAAAGGGTCTGGTTAAAACAGCTGGACATAGTATGTTGAAGTCTCTAACACTTCATTCCCCTACGGCAAATTCTGCTAATGATTACTATACCTTTACCTTTAATCCACGTGAGATCAGCAGCCTGATGGCCATGATTCTTTTTTTGCCCGGGGACATTGATCACTGCCAGAATGCCCCCGGCTGCAGGCGATGCAAATGGTTTGGTGAGTCAGGAAGAACTAACAGATCAACTGGCATCAGAGAAATGCCACGTGAAAATTATTCTTAAAAAAAACAACAATAAAAACACCAAGATGCTAAATGTTCAGAACAGCTAGGAGAAAAAAAACTTGCACAAGCATAAAACATTTCAAATACGAAAATTAAAGAGCAGTAAAAAATCAGGAAGGATTTAGTATACAAAAAAGGGCTAGATTATGGCAGACAATGAAGGCCAGTAGTCAAGCTATAATTCTTGTGACAGGGTTTAAAAAAAAAAATAGAAAGAGGTGCTAATTGAGACTACTGGGAAAATCAATATTATAATTCTTTCTGAATGCCAGTGAATGTTGACTTCTCACAACACATCTTAAATATAGCATATTGAAATAAAATGCCCTAGAAAGGTCGTGGGAATGTATTAAATAAATTACGCAACAATGAAGAGTTTTTTTTTTTTTAAACTACACGATGTGAAATGTCCCCTGCTCTGCAACATGGGCGCAAGACATGGAAGTTTTCCACTACTAGATATCATCAAAGAGTTCGAGGGGAAGAGATGACGCTCGATGTTAGGTTCAAAACACCCCGTACAATTAGGAATGGTGTCAGGATGTCAGGGCTGTTGCCTCCACAACCACCTAGGTTCATAGCAAAAATGAACCGAACTGAACTTAGCATAGAGAGAAGAAAGGCAGGTAAGATGGAAGGAAACAGCTGCACAGTGTACCGTAGCTCTGCAGTGAAGAATGTTTTATAATTTTCTGTTATGCACATCAAAAGTGTATTAAATTCAGGTGATAGTTTCATAAAAGGGATTATTTTTGGGGTGGATGTTGGGGCAGGGTTATTTTTGATGCTTAGACCTTGTTGATTTCATGGCCACCGCTGTTTCAGATCAACACCACAACATTTACGTTTTCTCGTATCACCTTTCTCTTCCTCTCTTCATAATCGCCGCCATTATCATTACTCACAGGAGCAGCCACAAACAGTGCGCTGTCTTGTGCATAGATTAAAATTAATGCTAAAGCAGAATCAAATCTATACTATAATGAGGTCGAGAGTATACAAGTTGTCACTTATTGACCCCTTTTCGTCCACGCGGTATATATATCTGCGACTACTGCATTTATTTCTGCTTTGGATCTTCTTTTTAAAACTCTCCTCACACCAGCCCAGTAGCCTTAATCTCCACTTCCCATGTTCTTCTCCATTTTCACTTTGGCCTCCCAATTATCTTCTCTCCTGTTGATTCCGGTCGAGGACATGTCTGGTTAAACTGGTCGAATGTTTCTTGGAGGTGTCTCCTATCTATCTCCAGAAAAAAAAAATAGTTATTTAAACGTCCTTATACAAGACTTGTTTGTAGAAGTTGTGTGGCTTAAAGTTTCTATAGGAGGTGGTAGCCGGCCCCATGCCTTACACTCCAAGTAGCCTGTTACGAAATTCTTGGTAGGTTAAGGTGTTATTACTCTTTGTATCCCTGCTGGGCCCCCGGTTACACACATGTGTTACACACGTCCTGGTTCTGGAACCCCCAAGGTAGTTGGAGAGACCCCCCTCCCCCCAATTAAAAAAAAAAAATTTTGCCTCGTTTTGGCGAGGTGCGCCCCGTTCAACTTAGTCGGTTATATTAGGGCGCATGTCCAAATATAAACGACCTTTAGGTCTAATTTCAGTGTCCCCCCAAATAAAATAAAAAGCACACACCGAGAAGAAAACTGAAGACAGAAATGAAAGATTTGAAAAGCTCCTTAGTAGATGGCACTGAATAGGAGGACTTTGAGGAAGTTTGTTGAAGGCCTATGCTCCTTGGGGAGCTGAGGGTTAATAAATGAGTATAAGATAGGAGTACACATAAGTTATAATCTTCTCCTGTTTTCGCTCCTTACGCAACATGGGACCACCTCAGCAGCTGGGCCCCATTCCAGGATTCATGCACCAAGCATTCACGTCCTCTTGCTTTGATGGTTTCTATCAGTTTGTTTTACATGCAGGGCAGGCCTTAGGCAGATTGAAACGATTTGACTCAATTGGGCCCTGCGCTCATTGGGACGCCGCAATCGGGTCCCCCACCTCCAGCTTTGAAAATGTAAGGAACGAAGAATATACTAAGTTAGATATCAGGAATATACGCTTGTTGCGGGGCTTTATACGATTCACTTCTTTTATTGTTGTTGCGGCCCCGTCTTCTATTTCAGTGGTCGTTGTGGAAAGCCACCGTTCTCATTGATTCAATAAGCTTCTTAGTTCTGGTCATTTGATTCATTAATTCTTGATCGTGCTATTGTTGGAATAGTTACGCGAATGTGAGTTAATACTTTCTGTCTGTCACAAGGTTTGAACTCAGTATCATAATTGTTGAATTTGTAACTTCAATGAACGTGATAAGTCTCTTCTCGAGTCCACACAATTTTTAATATACATTTCAAACAGTAGACAGTCCATGGAGGTTGATTATGAAAACATTATATATTAGAATTGAATCATACATCATAAATGCTATCCATGCATTATAGTCCTGGTCCAATAATATGCAACACTATAGTCAGAACGTCGTAACTATATGTACGCGCGGTTGGGACATCCAACGGCCGACAATGAGATTAGACGTCTGGCGATATAAAACGAATGTGGACCATAATTTCATCCTTCCTTGACTTTAGTTAAAATTACTAACCTCGATAAATTCCTCTCTTCATAAGAATATCGGACTGACCCATGTCCGTACTGCAATAACATATGTGCGGCAATATCATGCCTACCACTGGAAGGATTATAGGACACGTCTTATCCGTTTGACGGTCATCTAAGAAAAGGGTGTGGTAACCTAGTCACGGTGCGTGACATACCAACGCATACACGTCATAATCAATCGTGTGTATCGCGTACACTAACTAACAATTATT
The DNA here is from genome assembly GCA_024509875.1 of Oreohelix idahoensis. Classification (NCBI taxonomy): domain Eukaryota; kingdom Metazoa; phylum Mollusca; class Gastropoda; order Stylommatophora; family Oreohelicidae; genus Oreohelix; species Oreohelix idahoensis. The sequence goes on from JAMPIV010000992.1 coordinate 89,677, forward strand.
TACATTATATTAAACGTAGTCACCTATTAATCTTATGCTGTTAACCTCTAGCAGACCATGCCAATAAAATACCTTAACAATTCCCTGTCCACTGGGGGAAAAAAAAATCTATTAGATAGATTTTTTTTAACAAAAACCCATCTGAAAAAAAAAACCAATATGTTAACAATATCAAAAAAAAATTTAACGAGATTGCGGCATATGGCCTACGACGTTCTGTCTAGAACCAATGTCGTGGTCATGTCGACTAACCAATAGTCATGTAATATATTCATTATTTATATCATAAATAAATATAAATGGTAATAAGAACTAAAAGAGAATGGTAATGTCGATCTCTAATTAAATAATTAATTAACTTAAAATATGTCGTGATAAAATGTCATGTCAGACTAATTTAAAGTGTTAAAATTAAACTAAATAACTATACTAGGTATGGAATAAGAATAAGTTGTTGAAAATCTAATGTAAAAAAAATGAGAGGATCTGTTAAAGAAAGACATAATAACGAATAAAGAATAAATTAGAGAAAGAGAAAAAAAATGATGTATAAATTTAACTAAGTTATGTGTGTGTTGAGCATTACGTAAGTGTAGCATTAAGTTATTAATACCTTTCTAACTAATTTAAACAATAGTATGCTGCAATATAATCCATGTAATTCCTAAGTATATAATTAAAGAATTATGTGAGTTTTTTATTTTTTCTTTAATTTTTTTAAGTTTCATTCATTTTTTTTAAAATTCAGCTCACTTGTCATTTTAATGTGTATTAGTTTTAAAGAATAAAATTAAAGTAATTAACATTGGATATGAAGATCCATTCGTAGTCTTGATCCTTGAATTTCCATTAGACAAAATGTTTATCAAAGTATTCTGAATCACGTTATTATAACGAATTAGTTCGACTTGGAATGTCATTTATTTTCTCCGAAGTGTTTTGAAACAATGTTGTGACAAATGTAAACCAGGAAAGTCCCAGGTGTAAAACGACGATATAGTGTCAATTGATTGCAGTCACTTTGCGTATAATTTGCCTATAGAAAGCAGCTGAGTAAATTGGTTCATTCCATGTGTCCAAAAAAGCAACGATGACGTGCTATGTTCCTTCTTTGAATTTAAGTTTCTCTGTACCTAGTATTGTCTTTGCGACAAAACAACGTAATTAGGAATCGACATCATTAGGTCCTTTCGAGATAATGTATCTTGCCAAGATGTTGTCGGATCCTGTGATGTACTCGAATTGAAAACTCGATTGGGTTGGAGGTCAGGTATAGCAAATCTGGTCAATTTTTGGGACTCTTGTGATTTGACCATCGTTGTAGTGATGCTACAACGGCCCTTTGATCGGGTTTGTAATACAATTAAGGGGGCTCCCAGTAGGAATTTTTCTAGTTTGGTTATCGCCACCACACGGACGGCTATCCAAGAGTTCGCGTTTCAACCGTAGAGTACTTCATTCTCGGTTCTGGTGGTTTCAGTTTTCGTGACACGTACAAGTTTGGATGGAGGATGTCGTCATGGTAATTGGAGCAAAACATGCGCCAATTCCGTAGGTACTCGCATATCTGTACGAAGCAATGAACTTTTTAGAAGCATCTATTAATCTCAAAATAGGTGGTGTTTGAAAATATAGAAATTATTTGCCGAAAATTTCACATCTCATTCGTCAGTCCAATGTCACACTTTCACTGGCATGTTCTTCTTTAGTAATGAGGACATCCCCAATACAGCAGTGATGGATGACAAGTTTAGGTACGAATCTACTGTAATATTGGACTACACCTAACACGCTGCTCGCTTGTTTCTTCGTTTGAGGAACGGAAATTTTTAAAATTTTTCAACCTGTACTGGGTAATGTTCGGATAGATCCAGCTCCAATAATTTGACCGAAAAAAGTGAGCTCATGAATGATGCTACCTGTTAATTTTGTAGGTTTAGTCAGTTAAACTTGTACCTTCTCAAGGTATCAAAAAACGTATCCTAACGACCCAAAAAATGTTCCTCAAAAGATGAACTAAACAAGCATATGTCATCTAATATATGTGTAACTAATGTCTGGTCTTACCTGAAAAAAATGTGTCTGCATCATGCGAACAAAGGTAGCCTCCCTCCACAACACAGCTGGAGCGTTAACCAGCCCCCAAAAGGCATCACGTGTTCCACTGGTATAGACCTAGCGGAGAGTTGAAAACGCTGTGTATTTGTAATTTTGCTTTTTTCGGTTAGGTGGTATCTGCCAGTCTAACCATTTAGTTAAGTCTATTTAGTAAATATAGTTGCTGTCGAAAGACGATTAGTACGTGGCAGTAAGTCATCGTGAAGAAGTCGGTATGTGGCTTCGCTATCTCAACTATCGTTTGTTGCATTTAATTTTCTATAGTCGACGCATCAGTCCCCTAATGTTATTGTCCTTCTTTCGTACAATAACTAATGGAGAAGAAAATGGGGAATTACATAGTTTCGATAATTCCTAAAGATCAACATACTGTTCAAGTTCCTTAGTAGTTTTAGTAAGAAAGTGTACTATAGGAACAGAATAGGATGTAAACCCGAATTGGAGTATCCCTGTTTAATGAGTGAACGTGATGTCATGATTAATGACTGATGTCGGCAGTCTGGACACTCGACGTGTCAACAACATTTGGATATAGATTGTAGCTGCAGATCTGCAATTCTTTTGATGCTGTAGCTGGTGTAACTGAGACCGATTCAGAGATAGGTTACGGTACCCGCCAAGATTCGCTAGATTGTACTACATGGTACAGGTAAAAGCGTTAATGTTCCTCACGTGAAAAGAAGATTTCTTCTTCCTGGGATAACGGATAAATTCAGAATAGTGACACATTTAGGTCATCTGAAAGTGTCATCTAAGCTTTCAATGAAAAATCTAGCTTTGTAGATGTCTCATGGTCGAGTATGAAATTGCTCACCCCAACAAATTGAGCATATTTTAATGTGATAATATTCTTTGTGAACTGTATCCCTTAATTGATCCAGGGACCCATAATCAATATCAGCTTAATCTCTATTGATGATAAACCTGGTAAGGAACTTTCACACGAGATTAGTTGTCCTATTATATGTTATGTGGCAATATACATATAGCCGTCGATCTCCTGTGAAATAATTGACCGAGTAATAGTCTATTACTGTTTTGGAAAAGTTCTAGAGTTCTCTCTTTCGCCAGCATCAGACTGAAGCCCACGTTGTCCATTTAGACAGGGCATCACATAATATGTATTTTCCCGGAGATTAATTACATTTTACATTAGGTATGAACTGGTGTGTCCATGACAGACATCTCAGAAATCGATTTAATAAATCTTTTATCAGTCCCCATAGGACCTCCCCTTGGCCAGGAGCGCCTAAGACTTAAATGGAAACGGCAGGAGAAGCCAGTGTTATGTTCATTTCGGCACCTCTCTCGATTATAGCCCGGAAATAACACCGCTGGTAGCACTCTGGGTCCCAGTCCTCGCTGGATGGTTTAAACTGTTACTTTATGTAGCATTTGTTTGAGTGTACGTGTTATGGTCTTTCCTTACTGCACCATTACTCATTTGGGGTGAATAAATGCTGCTGTGGTTTCTATCTATTTGCCAAGTCACTTCATTTACATCCGTCATAGTCTCAGATATAAATTGAGAACCATGATCTGACAAAAGAGTTTTTCTAAGGAAAACCTACTCTAGACAAAGATAACAGGTGGTAGTTGCTATCAGCTACATATGTTTGTGGTGGTTGTTTTTAATGGGGATGGCTTCTGGCCATCGTGTGTCTTAAATCGATGTCAATCGTGAGAATAAACCTATGTCCTCTGGCTGAATGGTAAAAGTGGGCCAATGATATCAATGGCCATCTTTTGTCGAAAGGTCTCACCGATATTATTTCACAAGACCTGAATAGGCGCCGTGTGAAAGGCTACCCGTGCTTTCACTTCTTGGCATAATCGTACAGGAAGCGTACGTAACGTGAATGAAATATCTCGTGATACACTCCCGGCCCAAAAAAAAGAGTAATAATACTCGTGAACGTTGTAACGGAGAATAGACCCATGTGACCTCGCAAACACTTAGAATCAATTGCAATTTACGCATGTTGAGTATGTACCGCCTAATGAAGCAAAAGGTAAAACCATATACTTGTTGTCATTTATCTGAGTTTTTTATCCATAAAAACTATCTTAATAAAATGTCGATTTTTTAATACTATAAACCACTGACTATAATTTTAACAATGTTCCTAGATTGAGAAGATTGTCATCTTTGTTTGACCAGCGTAAAAAAATTTTGTTAGTGACCTGTCTTCCCTCTGTTTTGCAGCAAATGATACTCGGTCAATAGCAGAATGAAATCTCGATAATTTTCAATGATCATTTGTTTCCTAGAGTTTTCCGTGTCTATAGTCTTCTAAATTGTTTTGTATGTGCTCTGGTTATTGCTACTGCATTTTGCCCGATGTAATATAGATTTATTTTTTTCCCATTGAAAATTTAAAAAAATCTCATCTGGTGAGTGCGCGAATCTTTACTCCCGTGTAAATGCATCCCACCATAAGGTCGGCAATTGGGTTTCTTTAACATGCTTGCCTTTAAACATTGCCTGTGAAGAAAGTGATGTGTCTCAATGTTAAATAATAGCTGTTGGATAATATTCTATGGTTCGCCCCCCCAAAATAGTCATGCACCTTGACATGTTCAATCCAGTTGCAAATTTTGGATGAACAAGTTGTCTGACGGATTCCGAGATCGTGGTCGAGATCCCGAATCTCTTAAGACTGAGACGATGGATCCATTAAGACTTTTCCTCTGTTGAAGATCAGAAGTGATCCCTGTTCCTGTCATTGACTGCTAGACTGACTTCTGGTAGAATATTGTCCGCAGTTCAGAACTGTCTCTTTTTGCTTTCTGAAATATGAAGATTAAACATGTTGGGGCAAACTATTTGCCACGTTATAATTCATTGCAAAACTAAGTTAGATTAAACGAGTTGACTGTATTTTAGTTATCAGTAGTTGTAAACTCTGAACCCTAGGGGTTGAGATGTAGCACAGTAGTAACAGCTGCCCCTGTATTATTGAGTTATAAGTTTGTTCGATCTATCGAGAATGAGGAACGATGAACGAGAATAATTAGATGAATTATCCCGTTTTTGTCCTCTATTGTAAACTGATTATCTCGATTGTCTCGATTGTTATAAAATTATCGCTATGTGTTCCACTTGTAATCATTATTATAGTTATATGATCGATTATAACTTGAGTTACTTGGATTACTGTTATTTCTTGACTGAGGTGAATAGTTTCTGGTACTTGTTGTCAGTCCTCTATTAAAGTTATGGTTAAAGTTATTCTGCCCCTTATGAAAATTAATGTCATAGTTTCCTTTGAACCTACCCCTGTCTACACTGTGTGTTCTAGGTTTGTTTTGATTATGTTATGCCATTTTGGAGTCTTCGGAAAGTGGTTCTCTTATAATTGTGCCGGAAATATAGCATTCGGATGAGCCTGTGCAGTAATTTAACAAGAAAATTTTTTCTAACTCATCAATAGATTCTGGTTTTTTTTTCTTTCTTGCAGATAAGCACAATGAATGGTGGCTGACAGACGATAAACTTTATCCCTCAATAACAAATCGACTAACTTGTCTGCGTCAGGATTTGTTGACACCTTGCCCAGTTTTTTTTCTAAACCCATCTGTTAAAAGTATTGCGTATGTTTAGCAATAAAACCTGTGAAATCTCTATTGTTATCTGGCAACAAACTTTTAAAACGGCAATCTACATGCCTCTTTCGTTCAAGTGGAAACGATTACGTAGTAACAACGTCCCTTAATGGCCTCAAGTAGTCTGTTTGATAGTGTTGGATCTATATTTTTGTGCACGCACTTGCAGGTTACGTCCATCTAGAAAACAAAATCCTTGAATGTTTCGAGTGCCCATTAAATTGAGGCGCCCGCTTATTGTCCTAAGGATTATTGTTGTTGTTCACCGTTACATTTAGATGTCATTCAAAGCGCGCGTAGCGTCAACGATGAAAGGGTCCATCTAACTGTAACTTGAATGTGATGAGGCAGCTTTAAAGTTATGATAATAATACCTTTTAAGTCACGTTGTGGGATGAAGAATCGAGATATGAGTCCAGGTAACATTTTTGGTTGCAGGCAGGCTAGCCGCTGGTGAATTAGAGTTTTGTCTGTTTTCTAATTTAAGGTCGTTGCAATTCCCTTTCTTGCACTGCAAGTATGGAATTTCCTATGTCGTTTCAATTTATTCTCTTCTTCAATCCGTAGGATTTCATCTCTTGCTATCTTTCATTCTTCTTCTTGTCTTAATTCTGCCTGTCTTTTTTCCGCCAGTGTTTTCTTTCAAGTTAACTCTCCATCTCTCTGCTTTAAAGCAATGGCTTTCTTTTTCCTCAATGATTCTTCCATCTCTTCGTTTAATGAAGCCTGGCTTTGCTATATTTTTGCAAATTCAGCCCAATGCATAAGCCTCGAGAAGCTTTTCTCCGGTTTTTTTTTCCCAAAATCTTTACCATTTTTAATAAAATAGTCTAAGTTAAAGCAATCTTGGACGTTTAATATTGGTACGTAAATTGGTTTATGTAATAATCACCAATAAATTTGTAAGTAAATTATTATACTTATCATTCAATTTATGAATAGTCGATATAAACAAATCATAAATCGAGAGTTAATTGGAACTTAATCCTGGGAATGTTCAATTTAAATTAATTGTAATATTATCTAACTATTATTTGTAGAATTCCATACATATACTACTATGTTGGGTGAAAATATTACATATTTATACAATCGTTTATTATATCATAAATAGTAAATTTATGATATATTTATCTATTTTCGGGTGCTGAAATTGACTATCATGCACCTAGAAATAATAATAGTATTATTCCTCAAGTATTAAGTTATTCATTCAGGTCCAGTGATAATCTGTGCTAAGTAAATCAGTTTGTAGTACATGGAAAAAAATGTAACCAAATAATATACACTATGGTCCTTTCTATGCGTCAGTGACAGACTAAAAAATCACAAATTATTTTATAAAAAAGAATATATATTATTATATATATTATGGCCATAATATCATGAGCTATAAAAGTGCATCGCCCATTTCTTCGACTACCCCTGCAAATTGGTGCAAAGTCCCTCATTCTCCCTAACAGTCATTAACTTTTACTTATATTCATATACACTCTTATTAAGCCAGACATTATATTATTAGTAGTGTTAAATGATGAACAAATGTAATAAGGATATACGATACGATGGGTGAACCAAGGATAAACAAACCATATTATATCAACGAAACAAAGACGTTTTCTACAATAAAAATTGATATTATGAAACCACAAATCTGCAAACCGTGTTAAATATAGAGTAGGGTGAAGGTAAGAACTGAATATAGAGTTAAATCTGCGTACACAAAAATTAATGACGCAAAACATGGACTCATTGACGGTTATACGACAAAAAAAAAATGAACTGAATAATAGCACAGATCAAGAAAAAGAACAAGAGTAGATTACTAACATTGTAATACCAAACTTAAATAGAATTTAAACTGATACGATTAAATAAAAAACACCGATTATTTTTCACCAAACTATGACATCTAACATATACGTGGTGAATTAAATGCAGTTCCCGAACGAAACAAGCCCCGAAAATGTCATCCGACGCGTTTCTTCCCCGCGAAATGCCGATTTAATTCACTACCCTAAAGGACCCGTTCAGAATGAATATCGGCAATCCGTAGAGCCATAATTTATTCCATTCTGAATCTCCACTCCAACCATTCCCCACAAAATTAGGCACAGCACAAACAAATGAAAACACAAATATAACGATGCATATAAAATATAATAGAAAAATAGGACATGCCCTGCAAAATGTGAATTAGACTCAGTGATGTTTCTTATGAATGACAACAGTCCACGAACTGAGCGACTTTATCTTTTTAACCCGTCGTCCACGATGCGATCTTCACCAACGGCCTAGACTAGAGATAGGACTGAGTTGCTACCTTGTTGGTAAATAATGTACTTTTCAATCCTAATGATCTACTGAGAAGTTGTATTCTCTTGAATGAAACATTATGTGAGCTGGCATCGTCCTTCGATTCGTTGGCTTGTACAAACACGGAATATATTCGTGACGTCACTGAATTTTTGCATATGTTACACAAGCCACGTCAATGTTTCGGAATCATGTGACTTGAACGTTTTCTTGTAATGGTAAACAGTCAGTGAAAGTATGTAAACAAGAAAAATGTATTTCTTCCTTCGTTCCCGAGCAATGGCAACCACTTTGTTGCGGGGCTTTATACGATTCACTTCTTTTATTGTTGTTGCGGCCCCGTCTTCTATTTCCGTGGTCGTTGTGGAAAGCCACCGTTCTCATTGATTCAATAAGCTTCTTAGTTCTGGTCATTTGATTCATTAATTCTTGATCGTGCTATTGTTGGAATAGTTACGCGAATGTGAGTTAATACTTTCTGTCTGTCACAAGGTTTGAACTCAGTATCATAATTGTTGAATTTGTAACTTCAATGAAAGTGATAAGTTATCTCTCTCCGAGTCCAGAGCAACAAATGGGTTTTTAATAATACATTTAAACACAGTAGGACAGGTCAATGGACGGTTGATTCCATGGAAAAAAATCTACATACTATTAGAATTCGGTATAATTACATAATATATAACTGCTTTCCATGCATATTAGTCCATGGGTCACAATTAATCATGCAACCATATTGTATCAGGAACACCGTCGTAACTATATGTTAAGATCGACGTTGGGACAGATCCAAACGGCAGACAAATGAGATTCAAGACCGTCTGGCGATATAACAATCGAATCGTGGACCGATAATTACCATCCTTCCTTTGACTTTTGTTAAAATTACTAACCATCGATACATTCATCTATTCATACAGATATTTCCGATACTGTCCCATGTACGGAACTGAGCATTTTAATTCATGTATGTGACGGCAATATCAATGGGCAACCACTAGAGGATTATAGGACACTTCATGGATCCTTTGACCTGTCCCATCTAAGTTTTTAAGGGTTGGTAGGGGCTGCTCCATTGGTTTAGGGGGGGGAGTATTAAGTGGAATAGGGGAGGGTCCCCCATGAGCTTAATCTTGTGTATCGCGTACACTAGAGGATGATGATTGCGGGGGGTGAGAGGTATACGAGTCACTCCCCTATTGGTGGGAATGGTGTGGTGTTTACGGGTGGTCAGACACACACAAGTGGTATAAAGTACCTGAGGGGTCTATAACAGACCTGTATAAAAGTAATGGAATATGCAATATTCGGTAAGTTTATACTTTGACATAAGACGGACTACAACAAAATTTTTTATTTTGAGTCGGTGTGTGTCCAAATCGGGCCCCGGTTATTTCTTAAAACATTGAGGTTTCTGTTTACATTGTACAGTTTCAAAGCCGCAAGTTTTTTTGACATTTTAGGTTAATTTTTGTTTCACGTGCCTGAGGCAAACAGTATTATTGTTGGGATTTTTGAGCTCACGGGAGGGCAAGTGTCCATGAACCTTAGGTTAAGGGGGGCATGGGAGTCTACCGTTAATTGCTGTGAAATGGGTTGTGTGCGTCATTGGTAACAAATTGTGATTTGGTTATGTGTTTTGACTAGTTTGTCTCATTTAGTCTTCTGTGCCCCTTTGGGGTTGGGCACGTAGACAGAGTAAAAAGGTAATTGTTGGTTGGTTAGGTTTGTAGGAGATGCGGTTACGTTTTGACGCATCCGCGGGACACCGTTGTGTTTGGGGGTTTTTGACGTTTTTGTTTATGTAAGTGTCAGACATTGGTGGGTTTAGTTTGTCCTGTTGGGGGGGTTTGAGTTGGGTCTCAGTGTTTTATGGTCGATAGGCGTTGAGTTTGGATTGTAGTTTGGTTCGATTCCCGGTAAGCCTACCACTTATATTTCTTGTCTGTTGTCCTCCTTTACGTCCAACTAGTGCCTGTTAATAACTTTTATTTACTTATTTAATTATTATTCATAGGGCTTAGGTTTCCCTCATAATTTAATATTTTATAAGAACATGAAAAATGAAGAAAAAAAAAAAAATCAAAGTAAAAAGTTATTTGGTGAAATGAAACTGATCGTTTTCACATATGTCTATATTGTTCATTTTCTTTTCAAAAATAACACATTGAGCAATCATCTACAGCTCGACATGAATAAAGAAAGAAATTACCTACAATAAGATTTAAAAAACATGCTTTAAAAAAAAAATAAAATACCACCGTGAACATCACTCGCGGACATTACTGTGTTATCCAACTCAATAGCATGAAATTGAGTCTTGTTAAAGGTCATACAGTATTGCACGGGGGGGGGGGGGGGGGGGGGGGGGGGGGGGGGGGGGGGGGGGGGAGAAGAGAAGGAGTTTGTTTGAGAGAGGATCCATCATGAGACCTTGCACCACGTTGTAAAACCCCAACGGCCGGTTCTGTTTCTACATGCTGGTAGCTGAATGACGCTTATTTGTCAAAGACTTTATCAAAGGTGGACAGTTCTTAGTCAATCAAGTTTGGGTTTTTTAGGCTTTCACTTGAAATAGGTCCCAGGGTCGAGGAAACAGTATTTAACACACAACCATAATCTGGTTATCACTCGTTCTCTCATTTCCGTTTTCCTCCTAATAGAACATGGAGCCACCATCAGTGTTGCCACCCTAAATTTAAAAAAAAAAAAACCTAGTTGGGACCTTAAAAAACACCTAGAGTTTGAATTTTGGGGTATATATTTGGGCTACTTTGAGCGAAAAACTGAAAACCGAAAGTTGATCTAGGTGGCGTTCTTCAACTAATGCAGGTAAGTGACTCCTAGACGGGACTAAAAAAAAAAAAACTAGATCTAGGTGAATCCACTTAGGACTGGCAACGCTGGCCACCACTACAGCTAGTCATCTTGCAGAAAGGCTGCATCAAAGCGCCCTTGCTCTCGTGTTGGGGGTTTCTGTAGCATCTTGTTTTTCATGATGAGGTTGCCAGCTTCAGGCACAACCTCATATTAGTCACCTCCTACGAATACCCGAGAAAGCAGAAGTGGTAACATCACATTGACGTTCGCTGAACGCTCAGCCCAGAATATTCACGGAGTTATTTCCCGTCCTGCCCTTAGTAGAGTTTCCGGGACATGTATCGTAGTGTGCAAGTATCGATTATGATTATGAACTGTCATTCTATTTGGATTATAAACACAATTTGAAAAGAAATGCATTTTTTTTAAAAGCGTGATTTCTAATTTTGATTAATAAAACCAATGGTTTGGTAGATTATGGTGAAGGAAACACGAAAAAACCCTAAACACAAACCCTAATCCTGTAACCTTAAGCCTAACCCTAAGCGCTACAAGATAGACGAAACATGGCCACTGACCTAACTAAGGACAATATTACACAAACCCTAATCCACCTAATTGTAACCCGGAGCAAAAAGGTACGAAAGATAGGAAATTACCACATACATTTTTTATAGACTTTTATTTGTCTTAATTAATTTAAAAAAAAATAAAGATGAGTATACAATAGGACCAATTCTAGTAGCGTAGATGAGCCGTCAAAGTCGATGATGATAATTGCTGACTTTTTGCATAGCCAGAGACTAGTGATAACAGCACAGCTGATAAACTTTTATTTCTATACAAGTGGAAGATACAGGAAAGACTTTCTATTTTAAGTAAAGTACTTAAATTATAACATTCACCATCATCCAAATATTGTAATATATTTATCCATTGATTTCCATCTCCCAACACTCACAATTCAGCACAAAAGTAAACAGATGTACATAATAAATTCAGAAATTGTACTCAGCTAACTTATTAATTTTATAATTTTTGAAGTTGAGTTGTTCTGATTTATTTAATGATCATAGATAGTTACATAGCAAGGTGGCAAGGTATGATCTTACTTTACTCCAAATACTTTCTGAAGCAGATATATACATTCACAGCCGTGACTATCTTGTGATACTAGTGTTTCTCTCCAACAATGGGACGTCACTATTTTCATACAGAATTCTATTTCTGTTTTATTCAGTACTACTACTGACACTACACACTTAAAAACCGTTCGCTACATTAGCGCTGTTTGTTAGTTCTGTTTCAGAATTTTTCTGCGTCATGATTTAAATTATGCCGTATCTTCTGTCTTTGACTTTTTTGTGAAGAAAACAAATAAAGAAGTCCTAAAAAACTAGGAATGAAAAGAATTAACGACGGAGATCAACATTGGGAGGCAAACAATTTTTTTTGCCATATAAAAAGACGTAACAACTTGCTGAACACCATAATGGAAGAAAGCGTTGAAAACAAGCGTGCAAGAGAAAGACATCGCTATAAGTAAGAAGATAGAATGAAGTGGACAGGGAAGAATCTGTCAGAGTGCACCATAAAGACAAAGACACAAGACATTGGGGATCCATTACAGCCGACCTTCGAAGTGGAGATTTCAGCTGATGATGATCCTTTTTCCTGTCAATTTTACCCGTTTTCACAACTTATTCCAAATCTCGTCTCGTGTCCAAAACGCGTAGACTATCTTTCTGATGTACGAAGTTAAAATTAATTTAAGGATGGGGAAAATGATAAGGTTATTTTTTTTAATACGAAAAATGCCACGATTCAGAGCTGCAGATGTAAGCCAGATAATCTTTTATATTTGTCAGTCGATGGCATTGTGTATTTATCTTGTGTAAGTGGTTTCCGTTATGCCCTCGCATTAACCGAGACCTTGTTCTCTGTGAGCATATGAGTTAGGAATATTCTAAATACACAACATAATATGTCCACTGTCTTTTGCTGGCAAATTCTCCTTGTTCGTTTGCTCTCACATAAACACATCTATGTCTCTCATTTATCCCGTGAAGCTTCTTCAGGTGTCTGACAAGACAAAGAAAGAATAGAACTACTGTGTCCTCAGGCATGTCGTACAAGGCTACAAACATGAGGTTGTGAATGCGGCTGGCAACTTCATCATGTAGAACAAATAGCTTCAGAAACTATCGCTGCAAAAGGATGTGCAGGGTTCCTGAAAGGGGACGCTCTATGGTGGTGGCTCCGTGCTACGGAAGGAACGTATAGGAAAATTATGATGATAATTTCTCTCATATAATTTGCGGCCTGTCTCATGCTTCTGTCATAGCCATACCGTTTTGCCTTCAAAGAATTAGACGCAGGCCATGTTGTTCAACTTCTCTCGTGGAGCCAACATTTTTGGAAGACATTTTCTACTGATTGCTTATCTTCCCTACATAAACACATGTCCGTCTGCCTGATTTTTAATTTGTTGAACATATGGTTTGTGAGTCTGCAGTTGTCGGTTCTAAGTCTGAATATTATCTATAACATGATCTCTTCTTGGCAAGGAGTAGATGCTTCCGTTATATCTGACTCGGCAGTTCTATATACATTTTTTCTATGCAGCTGTTTTTGATTAATGCTGGCATATTAATTTGACTGCAGTCTGCATAAAATGTACTTTTTTTTTTTTTTTTTTTTTTTAAAAACAATCATGGAATGCTATTTACACTTTGTTGATACTGGGCTGGGTGTTTAAGCGCCTTGTTTGTCTCTTGATTTATTTTTCTATGCATGTGGGCATTTGTTTTCTTGCTGCTAGCATAAATAGCTACCAACCATATAAAAGTTGCTATTGGAAAGCCTGAGGTAAATTTGTTTAGGTTAAGAGACCTATTAAAGTTGCCGCCCGTGCATCGGCTAGAGTGGTCAAAACACTATTACGTGTGAGGACATTCCCCGGGGCTAGTATCCTACAAACATGCACGCAGGTGTGTCTTAAGCAATGTTATTGTATGCTGGCGAGCGCTGGCTACTGAGGACCGAACAATGAATTTATAATCAGGGCCGGAAACGAAATCAAAAGCCAGACATACAGTGGGGTGGGGGGTCTGAGCGGAAAATAATAAGACTACGGACGCGATAGAAGAGTTTAAACAAAAACTAAAGTTCATATAGCCGGTAAGAATAGAGAAATTTAAAGAGTAATGATAGGAGAGGGGCTGGGACGGATTGAAAAATTCAAATTTGCTGCCAATTCGTGACAGTTTGTTTGTTGATTTATTTTAGTTTTGATGTTTCACCAACTTTTGCGTTGAATGTATATGGTGTCTCTAACACGTTACTCCCATGCGGCAGATTTTGCTTTTAGACTACCTTTATAACTCTTAAACTTCAATCCAAAAGAAAAAAATTGCTTTATTGCTGTATACTGCAGAATAATTGGCTTTGAACAAGCAGTTAGACGAAAGAGTTGAAGCACTTGAGATGAAAAGATTGTTCAATTTAAAAAAGAAATGGCCACCCTGTGTGACCGTTGACTCATTTTTTGCACTGGTCTTGATGAACCAGTCCACCTAGGCTTTACCGTCTGCGAGTCAACAGACTACCTAGGATTCCCGAAGAGTGTCGATGGCACACCGAGGACTTAGTGGCTTAGACGAGGACAGACCGCCTGGGATTTGTCAAACATAAAGCTGAGAACGATCATGAAATAACTTTGTCGCGGACGTTTGAGAAAGCACACAATTGGATGACGTGAAACATAATAATATTTACAAATTTCAGTTGTATTTAAAGGATACAAATAAAGAGTCGACGTGTTAAAATTATTAAAAATCATAGCGTGTACGATGAGCCGGTACGGCACAACTATTACAAGATTCTGGTATCCGTCCTACATTTCTGGGATTTCAGTTGCTGCCCATGTATTTAAGGGAAACATATACACACTCAAAGATACGCACTCAAAAGGTCTTATAGACAGGACAGCGGACAAGTAATTGCTCAAATTCAGGGCCGGATTAAAAGGCCAACTGATGCCCTAAGCACAGCTCAACAATGGTGCCCCCTCGGCCCTTCCACTGTGTAACTGACAATACATTAATACTCAATAAATGCTGAATGTGAAATAAGAGACTGAAAATTCAGTTTTGTTCCAAGCCAGGCCCTATAACTACATTAAATATAATCTTTTTTTTTTTAAATTTTATTCATTGAACACTAAATAGCAGTATGATGATAGGAAACTCTTTACAGAGCGATACAACAGGAAGCAATCTGATCATCAGAAGAAGTCCCCGTCCGACAAGTGTTTCGGCCTGATAAGGGTGGATTTGTGCTGAAGTGGTAACTTGCCACCCTTATCGACACCTGGTGTTAAAGTGTAAGATGTAGGTGTCTTCTCTGATTTAGGATGTTGCTGTGTATGTGGTAGTGGAACAGTTCACAGGGTTATCACACAGGCAACATGACGTGTAGAGTCATAGAAAGGGTAACTTCGTTGTATAAGTTTCTTTCATTTATTGCACGCCACAAAACAGTCATGATACTTATGACATCAACATGGTTAACGAGTTCAGCAAGATGATATGGCACATTGAAAACAATTTCTGTAGTCAGCAATGATAGCTGTTGTATATATGCGTCATAAGACATCACAGTTCAATAGATTCAGAAATTCATCAATCATCGAGTGCTAGTTCGTGAAGCTGTATAAATAATAATAATTTCTATAACTTCTGCAACAGTGTCAGCTACAGATCTTCAATGTTCATAAACAATAATAAATGCTCCCATTCTGATGCTAGCAGATCAGTTGTATACAATAAGTCCGTTCACTGTCTGCACGTGAATAGCATACATGGGCTACAGGTCAGCTCGACCTTTATAATGTTCCTAAGTCTAACCATCTGACTTGGACGTGATCTCTGATATAACGAATCCTGGAACACAGACAACAGTCTTGTTGGTCTAGAGCGACCCATATATATTTAACTAGTTCAGGTATACAGATACCGGTGACTTAATCCTAGTCAAAGTACCTCTCCATTTTTCATCACACAGGCGAGCAAATAGGCGACAAAATGACGAACCTCTAGATGATAGCATAAAGTTCGATACAAGAGGAATTACCTTATTTCGGAAAATCAACCATGAACATATGCCTCCAGGCAGGCTGCATAATACTGGGAAATAGTCTAGTTAGCTAACTAACTCACTAAGACACTGTATTTCCCTCAGAGAATCACAAGACGCAGTTGCGTCTGCTCGCTTCTTAAACCATTTCTAAACTGCCCCAACTGGGCGGAACACACAGAACGAACTCCCGGTTTGACATGCGCAGAACGACAATCTCTGAGTTGCCGTTCACAATAAGACGATTCGAAGAACATTCGAGATAAAAGTCTTACACAGTCGCGCCTTTTATGGTCATGAAAAGAAGCGTTAAGAAAGGTTTCAGACATCTACCATAGTTGACTGGTACTACCAAATAAGGAGATAATTGTAGTTTCGATAACTCGGATTATGTCCCTTTGACCATAGAAAACATAATACACACTTCAGTCAAAAAATGATCATACATATCAAAAAATGTTTATACAAACGAAAAATAATAATGATCCGTGCGTAACACGGCCCTATATACTCCTTTACACTCTAAGGGGGGCGGGCCCACTTGGGTCATGACTCCCAAGCGTCTCAGCTTCCTGTTGTCTTGCATCGAAAATGAACCCATTTCACTTATGGTAGCAACTTTAAATTCCACAACTCCGCCAGTCGTGGAGGCAATTGTGAAAGTAACAAAGAGAAGACAAATTATTCCGTTCGTTCCGTCGCACACACTGAGACACCAGCGCGAAGTCAACGAGTCGCCACTGCGCGTTCCCCACTGGACTCTTGATACTGACACCCCTTATAGTATACACCGCTTGTCGCCCCTGAGTCGCAGCCCGTTCACTAGTCCACCACAAACCTCAGCGTATTGTGTGTGGACTTAGAAAAATTCTGTACCGCAGCGTTTATTGTTACGATCTCCATTCCCCATTGCGGTTGTTCCACAGCCAGCCTGATGCCTTTTCGGCAGTTTCACTAAGCCTCTTCAGGGCCCTTGTTCTCGACTGTCCCCTCAGCCCCAACAGTTTCAACAGATCATACACTGATGCAGCCACAAGCCCTCTTGCGCCCACTTCAACAGCCATGACCCTTGCAGTGAACCCATCGTGTCTCAGATCCGCGGCCAGGTCACTATACTTGGCCGCTTTGAACGAATGTTGCTCATCTAATCTGGATTCAAATGGCACGGTCAGTTCAATCAGTATGACCTGAAGCGTTGCTGCAGAATGAAGCACTATATCCGGCCGTCTCCGCGATTTCCGGATACTCTCTGGATATGCCCCTCGTCCAGGTAGGTCTACCGCCATCTCCCAATCATTTGCACAATCAAGAAGAGATGGTAAACTGCTACCAGGTTTATTCGGTTTGGGGTGTGCTGACTTTCCTGCCCTCAGAAAGTATGTGTTTGCGGTGTCTGGCCGGACTTTGCTATTCGCCTTCATTCTTGCCAGATCTATTGTCGCAGCAAGCTCATTTAGCACTTTGTTATGGCGCCAAGTGTATCGCCCTTGCCCTAATGACACCTTACACGCTGAGAGCACGTGCTCAAGTGTCTGCCTCCCCTGGCACAGGGGGCACTGCTCATCATCCGACTTTCCCAATTTCACAAGGTTGGTGGCTGATGGCAGCAGGTCATACAGTGATCTGACAACGAAGCTGAGCCTAAGAGGTGCCATATGCCATATATCATTCCATGTCAAGGACCTCTGCAGGGCTCCTTCCCATGTAGTCCAATGGCCTTGTTGGACCTGCTGCACTGCTTTTTGCAACCTCTTATCATTCTCAGCTTCTCGTATCTCCTGAACTACCATGTCTCTGCGCTCCCTGCTTGATGCCTTGGACCACCAGCGGATGTCTCCATGACCAAATCCCCGTCTATTCGTTTGTGTGTATCCGATTACCTCCCTCAGTTTGAGTGACTCTTGGGCAGCATCAACGCTTCTTCCACTTTCCACTTCCTTCCCGTTTTCAGTGTGGGCTGAATGGACTTAACCACGTCATCAGCTGACTCGCGTAGCATCATTGCAAGCCTTGCCTTTCCAACTTTGTACTCTTCAACAACTGACTTGAAAGGAAGCAGAAGTTTTGACTTTTTGCAGTACAGTGCTACATCTGACAGACCTGGTGGTACTCCTAGCCATTTTCTCATGAACTTGTTGACCTTCTGCTCTATGGCTTCCACTGTACTTGTGCTTATTTCATATATAAGCAGTAAGCAATATAAGCACATTGTTTTCTTATATCTAGGGCAACAGAAAAATGCAAATTTTCAACACTTTTAAAAATTTATTTTATAAACAAAAAAGCGAAACATACCCAAATTTATTGAAAATAATTCTTTCTATTGAAATAAATGTAGGTACATTTTTGAAAAAAAAAAAAAAATATTCTAATGAAGAAATATCATTATTTGTACGAAACAAAACATCTGTAATTCCATTGCTTTCTAACCTTGAAGATACATAGCATTTCATCATACACGGATCAAAATATGCAAAATAGTGTTCACTGTTGCCTACTAATAACTTTATTTATACTTTAAAAGGTTTTCTCCTCCTTTTTTTTAATTGCAAAGTCTTTGATCAAGTCCTCAAAACTATTCTGACGTAACAAATCTGCTTCTATACATAGCAGAGACAAGGCATCCAGCATGTCTTGTCGCATAGTCGTTCTGTTGAGATGTTTAATATGCTTCAACTGAGAAAATAAACGCTCAGCTGTGCAATTTGTGACCATTAATGTTAAAAATAAACGCAAGCCAATGTCTACATTTGGACACGCACCCTTAGTGTTGTCTTCTACAATTATTATATAAAGTTCAGCATGACTGAATCTTGCTTGTTCAATTTTTGTTGCATTGAGCTTATGGCACACATATGAGTGAAACTGCTGAAGCTCAGCAGAGAAATTAGTGTTCAAGTCATCTGGGTAAGTATCAATTAGCTTTTGACAACACTGAGAGTACCTTTCCGTTTCAGTAGATGATGAAGTGACATTATTTGGCACATCACTTAGAAAAGAAAATCTGTCCGCTATTTCTTTGTACACCTCTGCTCTTCTGAGATTCTAGTTTGTCAACAATTGTGTAAAAATTGGTGATACGAAATTTATCTCTGGCATTCAGATATACTTCTGGTGCATTCTCCGTCATTGGGTACCTTCTTTTTGATACGTTTACGACTTTGAGCTGCATTGTAATCAACATCTGGTAGTATTTCCTTTGCAATTGCTTCAAATCTTTCAAAGTCATCTCTTGAAGTGCGCAGTTGGTCAGCTATGACCCATACAGATCTGCACATGTGTTTAAGTTCACATCCTCATTTTCCAGAACCTGACTAGCTCTCTGAAAATTTTGCAAAAACTCATCCCAAAGGCTCAACATAAAAACAGATTCTAGCTCTTGGAACTTATTTGCAATATTGTCTGCTTCTATTCTAGTGTCTCCCTTTTGTGATAGGTCTTCAGCTAGACATTCTAAAGATTCCAGAATCTTAAAGAAAGACTTCAGAATTGCTGTTGTTGCCATAGAATGTGCCTCCCATCTGGTATCAGAGAGGGATTTTAACACACATTTATTTCCAATACAAACTTTAATAATTTCCCACCGGCTGGTTGAGGCTGAAAAAAATGTGTAGAGCATTTGCACTGTAGAGAAGAAATTAACTGCCACTTGACAGTAGTCAACAGCACTTCGGCCTACCAGATTTAGTGAATGGGCTGCACAGGGCACATATATGGCAAACTTATTTTCTTCTAAAATTGTTTGCTGTATCCCCTTATAACGCCCAGACATGCTAGCAGCGTTGTCGTGGGACTGACTCTTACATTTTGAAAAATTTAGTTTGTAAGCTTCACGTAAGTACTGCAACACTAGCTTTGCCATTTCCTCACCGGTATGGCTTTTGGGTTCCAAAAAGGTTAAAAAGCGTTCAATAGGCTGCTCATCTTTTAAGTATCGAAGGTCAACACTTAACTGATCTATATCTGATAGATCTGTTGTCGAGTCAACTAACAAACTAAAATAACCAGAAGAATTTACTTCGCCAATAATGGGCGCCTGGACCTTTTGAGCCATTAGTTCAATGAGTTTCTCACTGGTGGTTTTGGACAGGTAAGAAGGATTTCCTTTTCCAGAATTCTCATATTTCGAAATGTGCCTTGCTAAAAATGGATCAAACTGGCTTATGAGCTCAAGTAATTGCATTCTTTAATTTGTTTTTCCAACTGTTGTCCCACGCCCAAATCTTGTCTGCGAGTTAAGTATGTTAGCATAGAGTCTCGGTGAGTTGTGCTTCTTTCATGATGATTAATTACAATAGTATTTCGCCAGTCAATGAACCCTTCTCTTTTAACAAAACGCGAGGAACTTTTAGGAGCAAAAAGTTTACAAACAAAACAGTAAACTGACCCTGTTGATGGTGAATACAATAACCACTCTCTCTTGTACTGCTCACCATTGGCGTTTGCCCCAAAGAAAATTTTTTGTGAACAGTATCTTGCCGGTTTGCCACTATTGGAAGTCCGGTAAGATTTGTTAAATGGCCCATTGTAGTGTTGACAGTCACTGGGTCCACAAGCAATCCAGTAAGCCACATCATTAGCAGAGAAATCGAGCCACAACCCTGGTTCTTTTGCTTTATTTGCTTCATCTTTTGCAGACTGAATCATTTCCTCATAGTCCAGTAGACTTTCATTTTCAGAAATTATTCAACTTCAGACTGTCTTGTAAAGCAACTTCCATCAACATTTGCAGTAGAGACATCAAGAGAATTTACAGGCAGCGTGAGATCAGTAGTGAGACGTGTGCTAGTTGAACCAGCCAGTGTCACCTCATTGACCTCAACGTCATCATGATATTCTGACCTTGAAGTGAACAAAGTTGTAGTGGTGTCCACTTCTGATGACGGACATTGGTTTTAATCCGGAAGGTCATGTTATGTAACTTGTGTGAAAAAAAATTAGTCAGCTTTCCAGTTGTCGCCGTGGGGTTTGCCCAAGCATTATTCATGCTATTGGCAAGGTCAGATAAACGCTTAGGACAGCTCACAAGGGGGAAAATAATGTATGAAAATAACAGACACCAGCTCAGTAAATCGGCTCGCGTTAACTAAAAATGAGTAATTGTCTTGAATTGTAAATAAAAAGCTCGACCAATAAATTTAAGTGAAACCATTTAGAGCAGCGAATCAGAAGTGGCGAGAAAAACACACCACAGAAAAATGACCAGAGGTCATTGGGGCAGTTCTGAGTTTATGCTTGAAGAAGGAAGGTGTGTTCGCTGAGCTGACAAGATGTACCTTCTGTGGTTTTACAGATAGAGAATAGGTATATGGAGATATTCAGAAGTTCCGCTATCACTAGTCAGTGTTATATGAATAAGAAGTTACTTATAGATTCAGTGAGTTGTGAATTAGTGTATTTCTTAAGGAATTCAGCGATTTGGCTGTAATTATTGACTGAATTTATAATTTGCACGAGATAGAATTTTGTATACAGGAGAGATAACACAGAAGCACAAGGATGACAAGTCGCTATGAGCACTTTATGACTAAGTGAAGAAAAACAGGTGATATGAAGATATTACGGCTATTTAAGAAGCAATAGTTGGTCAAGCACTTACGACTAATTAAGAATAAATGGATGGTTATGAACTATAGGAAAAAAACTATATGTATCATCGTGAAGTTACGATAAGCAAAGTATGATCTATTCAGAAATAGATATGACATTTAAGCGACTATGAGGGTCGACTTCCATATGAGAATCGCCAACATGCTCTCGCATGTAAGTATATGCCTGGGAACCTTGATATGTTATGCATGAGTTGAATTTTGCTTTCAGGAACTGTAGTAGAGACAGGTCTAACAAGTTTGTCAGGGAGAAAAATAAGTACATATACAATGAGTATGAAATGCTGATATGGAGCATAGAAAATATGAATAAACAGTAACAGATTTTGGGGAAGACTAAGAAAGTCTACTGGAGATGATAAAATGTCAAAGGAAGAATATGTATATTCACGAGATATAGAGCTTATGTACAAAGTACCTCTGAGATGATTATATGTGGAGATGATAAAATGTCAAAGGAAGAATGTGTATGTTCACGAGGTATAGAGCTTATGTACAAAGTATCTCGGAGATGATTATATGCGAGCTGTATTATTTGAATTACTTGCCTTGCTGGGTGTTCGCACTATGTAAATAAATGTTTTGAAGGATAAGTATGGATTTGATTTCATCCTTTGATCGTTGCTGTGTGTAGTCCATGTCTATTTAAAACTACCACTATACGAAGTCACCAGTAACACCAAAGAAGGAATAGAACGGATCTTGAGGTCGATGAAGAAGAAAAAGTGTCTCATCCAAGAATCAACATCTCTGGCGGAGATGGCCAGTACACACATATCTATATTCTAATACTTGGAAGATAGATAAAAGAGAACTTGTAAAACTTGAATTACATCACAAGGCCTGTCATCTGCCACCTAGTGAATATCACCTGTGACACAGTCTTGGCCACTAAATCCAAAGCATTTTGTTGATTCGTTTTTGCTAGTTTTCTCTTTTGTGCACCACTTAATTGAACACGTTTCATCTTTAGGTCTGAAATTTACAGAAGTAAAAATAAAAACACAAAAGAATAAGGATCATATATATTTTTAAGGATTAGAAAAACACTGAAATTCATGCAGAAAAACGTTAGTAAGACAGTCAAACATACTGAACTCTAGTATTTGGATAATTTGGAACTCAATGAATTGACTTTGGAAATTCACTAAAGCTTAGCCACCTGTACCTGCTTTAAGAACAATATAGCATAGCCTAAGTTTCGAATTATCGAGGTGTTTTATGACGATCAGTGTTACTCATGACTGTTTTGCGTAAGCAATGTAAACTGCGGATTACAGCACTCAATAGTTTACAACACTCAATAGCTATATCAAGACACAGACCATCACATACCTCTACTGGCAGTGGCTGTCGCACAACTGTCACTGATTCACGGCTGAGCGAGCAGCGAGCCATTGAGGTTGTTCCGTGTGGAAGTTGCCAGATTCTAATTTTGTTGTATTTCAAAGTTTAAAATATATCATGAACCTCTTCAGTACTATAATAATATTAATAGTATGATAGTACTATTTTATTATTATTAATATTATTGTTGTATATATATATATATATATATATATATATATATATATATATATATATATATATATATATATATATATATATATATTTGACATTCAAAAATCCGGCAACCTCCGGACCTGAGGAGTGCCGGATTGTTGAAAATTCCGGTTTTTTTTATGGTTATATATGCTGTATATATTTAACAGAAAATGACTACCTGTACAGTCATTTCCACTTTATCTGCGATCGACAACGCACGATGTTTATGTTTTACACTACTTCTTTTATTTGCTGAATCCATAATGGGGCTATACAGCAGCAAATAAATGATAAAATGAGAAGGAATGAGCAGGAATGCCTGTTAACACGTGCAAGCAAGACCCAACAGCTGCATCAAAACATAAACGGCTCCAGAAAACAGTGGCGCGCCAACGCGGTAAATTAGAAAATGCGCTCCGAAATCCATGCCGGAATTCTGAAGGAACCGGATTATCGATGGCCGGATTTTTGAATGTCAACTATATATATATATATATATATATATATATATATATATATATATATATATATATATATTTATATCTATATATATATATATATATATATATATATTGCCATTTATTGTGAGGCCTCATTTTTGTGGGCCTTGGTTCAGCTGCACCATTTGCATCCTGCAGGTGGCACCGGAAAAAACTCTGCGGTGCCCCTCCTTTCCATTGATGTCCTAAGCACGTGCTTATATTGCTTAATGGTTAATCCAGCGCTGGCTATGTTCGATTACCTATCGGGACCAGCGCGTTTTGCGACAGATAGTTCTCTGATTTTTTAAGCGGAACGTATGTAGAGCTTAAAATTTGGGACCGATATCGCTGTAATCGTCCTGCATGAATTTATTATTCCTTGTCTCTATCCTGGTACTGATCAGCGGGATGCTTACTGAGGAAATCTGCACCCACATTTTGGTTTCCAGGGATATATTCAATCGTGAAGGAATATGGCTGAATTAAGAGGGACCACCTCAATAATTTTGCGTTACAATGACGTGTGGCTGCAAGAAATACCAGTGGCTGATAATCACGCTGGACCTCAAACTGCTTACCATAAAGATAGGGCTGGAACTTATTTATAGCCCACACCAACGCCAAACATTCTCTCACAACAGTTGAGTAGTTCCTATCAGCCGAATTCAATTTACGGCTGGCATAAGCAACTGGAAATAATTCTCCTGGCTATGCCTGTGACCTTTGCAATAAAGTTGCACCTATCCCAATATTACTTGCATCAGTCCTAACCACAAATTCCTGATTGATATCGGGCAACCTCAGAATCGGCATACTGGTGAGTTTCTGCTTTAACTCAGCATACGCTCTCTTACATTCTGCCGTCCACTCTACTTTGTCTGGTTTACCTTTCTTCGTTAAATCGGCCAATGGTGCACATAAAGTGTTAAAATCGCGGATGTACTTCTGGTAGAAACCGCACAAAGAAACAAAGGATCTCACATCCTTCTTTGTTTGAGGTCTAGGTGCCTTTCTCAACTTTTCTAGATTCTTGGGGTAGGGTGTCATGTTTCCCTGACATATTGTATGACCCAAGAATTCCAGTTCCTGGCAACCAATACAACACTTTGTGGGACGGGTGGTCAGTCCTGCCTCTCTGAGTCTGTCCAATAACATCACTAAAGATGTCACGGATTTGCCTCCCTTTAGATCTGCAGTAGTGGTCCACCAGTGGCCGAAACTCAAGAGTATCTAATATGGATCTTCAAAGGTGTCTATCTTCGCACAATAGTTGTAGATAGGAGGATAATGACACTTCTATCTCAAGGCAGTATTCACAAGATGTTTTCAGAAGTCAAGAACAATGCTGCATAGGGCAGAGCGCTATTAACGTATTACTGATCCATCGCCTTTTGTGAAAAATTAAGAAATAGTTTTAGCCCGTTCAAGCCCCCAGCTGGTGTAAATCCAGCGAAATTCTTCTTATAATACCTGTATTTAATACCTGTAATAACTGAATCAACTATGATTGTTTTTGTTTTTAAAATAACGTGTAACAAATTTAATAATCAATTAGTCTTAACAGGTTAAAATAACGATGGAATGATGGTGAATTTTAGATGTAAATAAGAATGCCTTCATTGAAACGGTTTGAGGATTGATAAAAGCAATTGTCCTTTTGCTGTTTCCTTAATAAACTTAGCTGGTCTAAGTGAATCCTGCAGCCGTGGTTTCGTCAATTCTTCTGTGATGAGGCATTTCTCCCCACAACTCGTCCAATGTAGGCGGTTAGTGTTGATTCCCTGCTTTTAACTCACAACTAGTGACGTCGAGACTTTAGTCTTGAAGCTTTGTACCACGAACAGTCTGATAGCTTCGTTCCACGAACCTTAGACAAAATAAAAAGAACAAATGCCTCTGCTAAGTACACTGGGTTGGGAGATTAACAGGCGCATTGTCTCGCTGTCTACCCACCAATGTTAGCCTCTCTGAATAATTAAATTCTTTTGAGTGTACACAGTTTAACTCAGGGAAGATGATTAGAAATTACCAATATTCTTCTGGGTATTAAACTGGGAAAATATGTGCTTGGACAACGTGAGGACAATGGCGTGCCTGATTTATAATTAACAAGGTACATATATCTCACAAAATGATACTATACACTTGATGCACATGGGATGTAATCATCACTTATAACTGTGGAGTCTGTGGTTACCTCTGCTTTCGCGTTTTCTGTGCGAATTAGCATAAAACAAACACCAGCGGTTGCTCTAGTGGTTTATGAATATACTATTGTCATATGTTGAGATTGCCAGCCTAATATATGACCGCTTAGCAAGGAAAACATGTCAAATTCACATTAGTAAAATAAGTGTTTACACTTACCCCAAAGTAATTTTTGGGAACACAATCTCTTGGCACAGTTAGAATGAACACAGGAACTTAGGTTAGATGCTTTCGAATCACTTGGTCTGGGAATTTTTAGTATTCCTCTTATGACGGGGAGCTGCGGTAGCATAGTGGTTAGTGCACTGGCTTCCTAGCTCAGTAGTCCATGGTTCGATTCCCATAAGAGGTGGGATTTTTTTAGGCCGCAAATGGCTCCTGGGTCGACCCAGCCCCAAGTGGGTACTAGAGCAACTCTGGGAAGGTTAAGGTGGCCGGCGTGATGCTGACCACATCACCCCTAGTGTGCCGATGGTCGAAACAATCTGGGCCTAACACCATATTCCCAATTTGCCTCAATGGGCGTGTAACGGGATCCTTTACTCTTTACCTCCTTAGGACGGGTGATCTGATTCCTTAGGTCTCCAGTCTTTGTATTTAAAAATGCGGGCTCACTTTTAAGTTTCAAAGTTGCCCAAATACTTCGCTCTGTCACTTATAATTTTGGAATTCTTAGCCCGATGTCTCTCTGTCTCCTTAAGGTTGCTAATTTGACGTTGCGATGCAGTCTGATTTGTGACTTAGATTTCACTAGATTATATTGCCATTTCTCAGGTCAAGTCCCAGATTGTACATTTAGACCAACTTGCCAATGAAAGTTAAAGTCTATTCCGGCTTGTCTCGTATATATGTAAATAGTGCATCCAGTGACCCGACCACATTTGCTTCCCCATCTAAGGTTTATAATTTTTGCTACGCAAAAACCATGCAATTGGCTGACTGAAGACTCACTGTTGAAGCCACGCCAATTTTTTTCTGTTTACATGCGCTGACAAGTATTTTACCTACGTTCGTACAGGCTAGATAACAGTCAGCGAGAGCATGATTCGCTTATCGGAATTATCATGCGAGCTGATTGCCAATCATCATGGTTGATAAACAGAAGCGCGCGTAAAGATATAATCAGGTCCTTTGAAGAGAGGCGACGGCAGGAATTTTGCCGCGCAACCGTTTTGATGTTCAACATTTCAGGGGACTTAGGCAAATCAAGGGGCGATAATATTATTCCCGTACCTTGGAAGTATTTGATCTACGGCAGCGGACGAAATCTAAGAAAGCCCGTTCGCTTGGCCAATGTCTTTGTTGTTGGTCGGCATCGGTGAGCAGAAAATCTTTACCTCGGGAGTCGAACTCATTGATTTTCCCTGATATGGCCGTAGGCGTGAATTCTCGCAACTTTTAGTAAAATAACACCATTTCTGTATAAATTCTCCGTCCTCCCAAAGTCAGTTATCTAGTCGCTAAGAAAGTTTGGAAAATCTAGCTCGTTATTCTAGAGCCATTGTGAAAGTGTGTTATAGTATTCCGTGGAGATTGTTTCATTTCTGATTGCGGTAATAGATATTAGCATTTAAGTGATTTAATGTGTTAAGTTTATCATTATAATTCACTGGAATTTTCTAGGTGCTAAGACTAGCGTATTAAGTAAAGCATAGCTAAATTTTTCCAATTGTAATGTAGATTTAATCACCCGCTATCACCCAGATAGAGATGTTTTAATTGACTAATAAATACACTAGGCAACTGACAATTGACAGAATATAAATTCACTTCTAATTCATTATGTGTAATTATATAAGTGACTAGTGTAATATCATGTGGCGAAACAAAAAGCTAGTAATGACAAGCGATATTTGTAAAGTAGTCATAATTAAATTAACACTGATATTGTGCGCTGAGTGTTTTACCGGGCGGGAGGGGGAAGGCGCATACCTAAAACCCAACCCGTACCAGTTGAGCGAAGCGTGATAAGATAGGCTAAGACACGTGTGCTTTTTAATTTAATTAAATGACGGAGAGGATAAGAGATCTTACCCTTACGCGTGATAGGATAGGATATTGATATTGTGGTTAAATGTTTTTTTTTTCTTCAAATTTAGTACTGCTCGCAAACTAGCTGCCAGCGGTCTAATAGCACCAGTAAAATTCTTATTATTAGTATCGGGTCTTCGATGTTGACCTGTTCGGCCTTCCTGCTTCATCCAGAGAGAGTCCAAAACTATAAACAATAAGATTAATTATAACTGGACATACAAAATATCTAGATTTTGCATTCAATTTCATCAGCCCGCTATAGCCTAATACATATATATACAAGGTATATATCGTTTTCCCGACTACTGACAATCGTGTTTTTCCAAGTGAATTATCCAGGAGAATACATTGTTTCATAATCGGCACTCAACACCAGAGAGAAAAACCGATAGGATATACCCCCATCATTAATTTTTACTAACAGTTTACCAACCAGATGTTTCCTTTAACTATTGGAAGTACTGTCTACTGTGAACACTAGATCGTGGTTTATATTTTGCTACATGGACTATCTGATGTGACATTATCATATCCAATAAGCACCACCAAAGCAGGCGTTCCCCATTAGGACAATTAATTATTCGTGGAGGAACTGGGGCTCACTTCGGAGAAGCACAACACTGGATTATGATACCGGTACATTGATGTTTACGTTCAAGAGGTTGTTAACCAAATATTAGGTAAGGTGTGATTGATGTTATTGATTTCTATATGTTTGATGTTGTGAGGAGTTTAAGTGATAATAAACTAAACAAAAACTTAATAAATTGTGTTGGTCAGCCCAGCCCATACCCATACTCCATTTACCATAGTTTTCACGTTTGTGTGTCTTGTTGTCATTTAACTGTGTTTGTGTGAGTGGTTAAACGTATATGTTACATGTATGGAGAATAGGATTGTCTGATAACAAATTACAGTCGTAAAGATAGGCTGGACTAGAGTATCTTCTCAATCCAGTGACAGATTCTACCCTTAAACTATTCTCTCGTGAAATCTATTTCTTATACCTTATTTCTCACTTATTTACCACTTTTTCTGTTCTATTTAAACGGGACCAAATCTATCTCTAATACCTATCTAAATTTACGACACGGCTCTCAAATCAATCCATTGGTAAGATCTTTAGAACTATATGGGTCGGGGTGTTAAATCATAATATCCCCCGCGTGTTTTAAAATATCAAATTTTAAAATTCCAACGCGTGACCTCTTTCTAATAAGGCAGTAATACTTTTGATTGTATCTTTATGCAAACTCACATACAAATCTGTGAACTTATGTCCTGTCTAGCTACTTTCTGCCCATATTGTTTCCCCTGACAGGTTATCGGTAATAATTACACAGAGATGGTCCAACGGAAGCGATTACGTATTATCACCTGTGTTTGCGTAGATCCCACAGACGAATTTTTCAGACAGACAATATGGCTTTCTTTCCATAGATTGTGCGCTACCCTCTTATGTCAATAAATATCGACTCTATCAAAGGTGGCTAGACGACGTACGTGATAAAAGTATTATCCGCTGACCTGTCTAATTAGCCTTGTATTCTTAAAATTCACATGGCGAGACGTAAACAAGTCTAGGGAGTGGTGAGAGGCGAAAATTTAGGGCATAAAATATGCCATATAATAGGACGAAGAAGGAGAGAGGGAAGGGCGCAAAAGTACATGCACAAAACCTGTTGTGACACACCCCATCACCTAAGATATTTCATCAAATATCCCCGTTTGGGCGTGAACTTTTATTTGGTGTGTGCCTTCCTCTACTACTGTTCTGGATGACAGTATTCTTCTCCTCATTATACCGTTGGCGATCGTTTGAATTACTCGCTTGGCAATGTGTACAGTTTTGAACGAACTGACGCACGTCTTCCAATCGTTTGGGCCAAAAGTAAACCTCTTTAAGGTTACTCATTGTGGATCCCACTGGAACATGTTCCCCTGATAAAGATACATGGGCTGATTTCATAACAATGGGTCTTAAGGGGAGAGGCACCAATAGTGGTTTCCCCTGCCTCGTCCGTCGATAAATAATTCCATCTTCTTTGACAAATGTTCCAACTGAAGCATGGGTTGTCTGTATGTGACTCTGTTCAGAGTACGGCGCTAGGGTAATATCATCCTTGTGCGCTTGTAACTCTGCTTTACTACACAGAAATGTCGAGCTGAAGTACGAGTTATCACATGTTTGATTTTGGGTACTCTGCTCAAACTCTGTCTTTGTAGTTTCATGATTTTCACCTTACAGAACAAGGAACTACTACTGCAGCTGGTCCTCATGCGGGAAGCCTGCACCAAACATTTACACGCTCTTGCAGCGGTGGATTCTGTTTGAATGTCTTTTACCTGGTGAGGTTGCCAGCCTCATGCACAACCTAATGTTAGTCGCCCTGTACGACCTGACTGAGGGAGCGATAGTCCTACGCCATTTGTGTCTCATCAGAGACCCCCAGAAAGTACACTGGGAAACAAACTTTTGACAGTCGGTGAAAATCCGACAAATATCAGATTCATCACGATAAGACGTGGGAAATATAATAAAACACAATATTCCATTCTTCTAGAGTTGTGAAAACTTCCGAGCCATTTGTTTTTACACAAATTAGGTTTCAATCAATCAACACACTTTAGTTCCCAACTAACTTTGGCCGTCATCAAACACATGACACGTCCTCCTGTCACGTGCCATAGGCCGTCATCAAACACATGACAAGTCCTCCTGTCACGTGCCATCTGGTCAAAGTCTTTCAATATCTTCTTCATTATTTTCATTTCTGTTTCCTGTTCCTCCTCCATGAGTTCCCTGGTACACCTATCTTACAACGGGCATTCCAGAACACGGACTGCCTGGTAATGCTATCAATAACACGGACTGCCTGGTAATGCTATCAATAACACGGACTGCCTGGTAATGCTATCAATAACACGGACTGCCTGGTAATGCTATCAATAACACGGACTGCCTGGTAATGCTATCAATAACACGGACTGCCTGATAATGCTATCAATAACACGGACTGCCTGGTAATGCTATCAATAACACGGACTGCCTGGTAATGCTATCAATAACACGGACTGCCTGGTAATGCTATCAATAACACGGACTGCCTGGTAATGCTATCAATAACACGGACTGCCTCAATGTGTGTCCAATCCATCGACCAGCACTTTCTTCTCATTTATGTTTCCTCTAGTACTCGTATGGTTCTTGTCATTAGTTGCACGACATCTGGTAAAGATTAAAGGAGTCACTGATAACTTTTCAAATAACAATATGTATTCATTGCTGTCATGAATGAATATGTGTCCTGATTTAAATACAAAGGGAACCAGGAATCACAATCAAGTTTAATTACAAGTTATAAGTACAGAATTTATCAATATGAATATTGTAGTGACATATATTATTAAAAGTATCCTATGTGTGTCAGTTGTGTAGTAGTAATATGAGGTAATACTGGTTTTGTTTTGTTCAAGCTCTGTTGGTATTTGTCATCATGACTTCAATAGTTTGTCTTTATTGGAACTAGTATTGGAGATGTTCTCAGTTCCTGATATTAAAACAATTTAATTCCCCTCTTAATGTTATTTTTACAATGTCATTTTAAGATGGGGGTACATAATGTTGAGCTCAGCTGGCCAGATCAGCTTATCTTGCGTGATGGCGGCAGGAAAAGACTCCTCTGCTCGATTTCTCCCCTGTGCTCTGGAGACACCTCACTGATAGCTAAATGGACCAAGGAGTATGCTGTCCGACTCTGGATTCAGCAAAGCTCTGACCAGGTGCTGCTCAATAACGTCAAGACCACGGTCCCTGAAAACAAGAAGGATGTACCTTCGACTTCATAACTAATTGATACTCTAGTTCTACACTGAGCACAATACATCACAAACATTGAGTTCAGAGCGTTAGGCCAACTGTCAGCTTCATCTGAAATACTTTATACCAGTATTAACCTCCTTAATGGTTACTACGCCTCTGCACTTCCAGCATTATTTCTTTCTAGTCAATCATCTAGGTGTCAGTGTACTGTTTGGCCATTCCATGCCGTTTTACTTTCCTCCGACACCTTCTGTTCAGGCTGGAGCATTATAGGCTTTACATCATGTTTGCTACTGAACTACACATATATACAGGCATAAATTAACAATTCACATTCAATTTTCATTAAAAGATACTGAATGTTTCAAGCTTACCACAATTCATGGAAATAAACACAGATACGTTGACTAGCAATGAATTCTGGCACAAATACTGGCACAAATTCCCATCTGCTTATGTTCCAGGCTTTTATTTAGCAAAAATATGAGCTGGCTTCAACGCACTGTTGCTTTATCAAGCTTATTTGAACTAGTGGTCTCGAACTAACGCTCCTAAGTGATTATATCAGCGAGTCTGGCCAATGGAGCCACGTTTCGACAAGTGTTTGAAAAAATTTTACCTTCCTACGTCTCCCCTAACAACCAAGGATAGCATTTATAGTCCGACTAATCGTGTTTAGCCTTACATATCATTTCAGCCAATCAGTTCAAATGTAACTTGTGGCCCATTTCCCGTACAATGGTGGTTTAAAAAAATCTACCACTGAGCGATTCTGATTTTGGGTGTTGTCTGACAGCACCATCATTTTATTTTGGCTATAACTTGTTAATTCCTAGACTATTTGCGTAACGTTTTACATATTCTTTGTCAGCAAGCCCTAAGGAACCCAAATATACAAATTTAAAAGAGCTAAGTGGCTGCGTTCAAAATATGCAATTTCTTCTACCTCCTGTTTCGAAGATGTGCTGTCTGGGTACTGTAATGTTTTCAAACGTAAACCCATCTAATGTTATCTTTTCTAATAAGCGTTTTTCAGGATTTAAAAACCTAACTCTGGGAAGGTTAGTGTTTTTATCACTGTCCGTCTGAAAAAAAGTTAGTGCATGTGGCCTTACACGCGTGATAGTAGTAATTGTGTATCGCGCGACGCGTGTTGGGGGTGGCATTAATAGCGAGACACGTGTTTAGTGTTGCTCGTGTTCGGCTTTCTGCCTCTCCCTTCTCTCTATCCTTTAGTCCATCTGTTCGTTCGTTTTGGTAACGTAGTATAATTAATGTTAGGATTAATTTAGGTCATTACGCAGTGTGCCTCTCAATGTTTTTCTTAGAAATGCAATACCCGTTTTAATGTGTTGTGGAAACGCTTGTATTTATGCAGTGGCTTATATTTAACGAGGAAACGTTACAATTTGCAGACGAAGCATAAAACAAAGGGGGATTTCGAGTACATTCTTTGTGACAGCACTGTTATTTTACCATTGCTCTTTTCTTTATTAGAATTTATTTGTTAGGCTTTATATTTACCTGATAATTTATATATGTGGATTAGAATATTTCACGACACCTCCCCTCTTAAAACAGACATCCCATGTCAGTCCTTTATTCTATATACACATAGATAAATGTAAGTCAACTTGACTTTACTCTGCTGTGGTGCTATCATGGTTTTATGTAGTTTGGTCCATTCAGAGTAGGCACTACTCATGAAATCTGCCTCAGACTTCTACAACCAATAATATATTTCGGTTATGTTACTGAACAGCCGCAAGTGTGAGTGCTTGTCTAAATGCTGCTTCGCAACCCGTATTCACCATTTCTCTTCTCTGAGTCTGCGCAATGACATGTCCAGAGAACATTATATTTCCCTCAAAATGTACGTTATGAGGAGATAACATATACCTGGTGATAGCAGAGTTTTCGTAGTGGGTCCCATAATCTTCTTATTATCCTGTATGAAACATTCGGAATATCCTCAATCAAAGAGGCAACTCAGGGATTCATTACGTTCCTCCGAAATATTTACATCCAACAATTTTGTCTGATCTCAGGTTTTACTGGAATCTGATATTATCCTTTACTCAGATCCACTTTTGAGAAATATTTAGCTTTATTTAGTCTGGCAAACAGCTGATTTGTATCCGGCAATGGATCCACCTGTCCTTCTGTAATAGCATTCAGTCTCCTGTAATCTATACAGAGTCTATGTTCTCCAGAGGGCTTCCTTAAGAGTACAACACCGGAACTATACGAAGATTCACTGTGCGAAATAATTCCTTCCTTCAATAGATAGTCTATCTCTTCCTTCAAAGCTTTCTCCTTAGCAAACGGAATCGAATATGGTTTCATACAGACAGGTGTGGGGTCTATGAGTTTCATATCATATTCCAATAGGTTTGTATGCCCTGGTCGGTCTGTTAACACCTCTGCATGATTATTTAGAACCTGTTGCACTCTCTCTTTCTGAGTTTTCGTTAAATGTGTACTGATTTTCACCTGTGCTGCTGTCTCACAGGGGTGTAATGGATATTCAAATGATGAAAGTGGTTCCTTTTTCATCTCCATGGCGATGGACAAGGTCAACAAGTGTGTCTCTTTCTGATGTTCTCTTTCCAAATATTTCTTCAGGAGATTCACATGATAGATTTTTTCTTTCCCCTTCTTATCTATCTTATAATTTGTTCTAGATACCTTCTCTAAAACTGTATATGGACCCTGCCATCCAATCTGTAACTTATTCTGACTCCCGGGCAAAAGAAGCAGTACTTTCTCTCCCACAGCCAAATTTCTGTCTTTCGCCTTCCTGTTATAATAGGCAGCATGTTTCTTCCTGGCTTGTTTCAAATTTTCATTGGCAAGTTTCCAGCCAGTTTTTAAACGAGTGGTCAGCTCATTCACATATTGGTATGAAGATGTAATGTTTTCCTCTGCCTTTTCATCAGTCCACGTTCTTAACAAAGCTACATATGGACCTTTAATTGTGTGGACCTATTTGTCCATGCACCGGTATGGTCTCTTCCACTCGAAGCTTTATAGTGATGATTTTTCTTCCCAGAATTATCATGCACAAAACGACCGCTACCAATTTTTCTCTTGGGGCTTTCTCCCCACTTAAAATTCTTGATGAGAGATTTCCTCTCTACATCCTCTTCCTCCAGTTTGTCTAAGTCCGATTGAGGGATTTTCGGCTTATCCTGGGGTAAGACATCTTTTTGCACTCTCTGCATAGTGGCCATTGTAAAACAGTTAAGTGAAGCTTGTCCGTGAAAAGGGGCTTCCCATTCCATTTGGTCCACTTTATCAAATCTATTTTTCTTTTTATTATCAGGCCTAATTTTGCCCCGTGGCGTGTCCAGGTCCTGATCAATGTTCCCACTTGTGGGTGTTCCCTCATGTGCTATGCTACACCTTTCTACAAAATTCTCAATGTCCCATCTTGCTTTGGGCCAATAATAATTGTGAGCCACCTTTTGGATGATGGTACCTATTTTCTCATGGTCCCCATCTGGTTTCACATGTAGGCTCCTTATTAAGTCTGCCCTATATCTTTTAGGAAGTACCAGCTGTCCCTGACCTTTGGATCTAGCTCCAGTCTTCCTATACATCAACTTGTTTTTCATGTAAAAATCTCCCTTGCCTGGAGTTGTATGACAAGTTGACAATTTTCTGAAACAAGGCTTGAGTGTTTTATCCCCAGCCTGTGCCTTCCTCATCTCTTCTGGAGTGGTATCCAACATAATATCCTCCTCCTGTCTTGAGGTCGACCTGACCTGAAGGGTGGCCATATACACAGGTTTCCTTCGGCAACGGTCAGTGTCATGATTGTCCATCTGACAATTTTTACACCACCTTTTTCCTTGGTTGAAAGATTTTCTTTCATCATATTTCCTTTCATCGAATTGTGGGAATTTATTTTTATTTTCATACCGTGGCCTATCAAACTGGTGTTTACCTTTGTTTTGATCCCTAGGATCAAATTTATTAAAGTTCTGTGGTGCCCTAAAGTTATCCATTTGTTTCTTTTTATTACCTGTTACCTCTGCTTGAGCTGCTTGATACCTTTCAGCAACATTTAGCAACTCACCCAGCCTCTCTGCACCTTGTTCCATGAGAAACTTTCTCAGGTCTGGAGCCATGGACTCTCTTAGCTGCTCTATAAGGACCATTTCCTTAAGATCTTGGGTTTTCCCCAGAGAAGTCCATTTCTCCAAGTATGTCTCTATTCGTGCAGAGAACTGGTGATAGGTTTCACCTGACAGTAGTTTCGCATTCCTAAATTTTTTCCTATAAAATTCTGCATTCTTTTCATACCTTAACAAAGGAGGCTGCTTTAGCATGTCATAATTTTCCTGATCACCTCTGCTCATTTTAGCAAAAACTTCATAAGCTGCCCCACGAAGTCCCTGAGATAACTTTAAGCTCCACCTTTCTCTCTCTAACCCATACGTGGTAGCTAATAGTTCATACCTCTTTAGGTAGCTCTCTATATCATCGTCTTTCTCAACAAAATGATCTAAATGAAAATTCATAGCTGAGGTTGAGGCTCCTTGGCTAGCAGTGGCATCAGAGGCAAAGGGACTGGCACCATTTTCAGGAGCATGGCCTTGAAACTCAAACTCCCTTAGTCGTAACTCATGTTCCCTTTGTAATCTTTTATCTTCTGCTTCCCTTTCTGCAGCTAATTTCTTCTCTTCCCTTTCTGCAGTCAATCTTCTTTCTTCTGCTTCCCTTTCTGCAGCTAATCTTCTTTCTTCTGCTTCCCTTTCTGCAGCTAATTTCTTCTCTTCTCTTTCTGCAGCCTGTCTTCTTTCCTCTGCTTCCAATTTCTTAGCCTCAGCCTCAATCTGCAACCTCTTAGTCTCAGCCTCAATCTCAAATTGTAACTTCTTAATTTCCCTTTCAGCCTCTAACTTTCTTTCGGCTTCAAACCTTCTTTCTTCGCGTTCAATAAATTTGTCACATTCCGTAGTGACATAGGCAACCATAACTTGCCCATCTAATCCTAACTCTTTTGCAGTCTGAACAGCAGCAGATCGAAATTTGGCCAGGTCCGCCATTGTCTATCAGGTAAATTTATACAATGTCTAACCAACAATTCAATCTCAAAATATATATCTAATGGACAACACAGGCACCGAGAGCTCAACCTTATTTAATTCCACCCAAGGATACCTTTTAATTCTTATTTTCCCTGAAGTGAATTACCCCCAATATTTTTAATAGGTAAAGATTCAAAATCCCAAGAGCGAGACCCCAATATATGTGGTGAAGTGGGATGTTATAAATATTTATAGGGGACTTAGTGTACTGACTGAGATCAGCTGTGAAGGTATATATATCTAATAAGAGTAGTGTATTATATATAACCTTACTTGCTGCCACATATGTATACCTCAGTCAGAATTATTCTGGAATAGTGTGATGACTACGTTATATGTCTAGGGTATGTGTATGATGAAGTGTAAGTCAAAACAACAACAGACAGATCAACAATTTAATTTATTCCACTACACTTGACAACACTGTGACACTCACATACATACAACACTCTACAAGGATATCTTAAAGGAGTCACTGATAACTTTTCAAATAACAATATGTATTCATTGCTGTCATGAATGAATATGTGTCCTGATTTAAATACAAAGGGAACCAGGAATCACAATCAAGTTTAATTACAAGTTATAAGTACAGAATTTATCAATATGAATATTGTAGTGACATATATTATTAAAAGTATCCTATGTGTGTCAGTTGTGTAGTAGTAATATGAGGTAATACTGGTTTTGTTTTGTTCAAGCTCTGTTGGTATTTGTCATCATGACTTCAATAGTTTGTCTTTATTGGAACTAGTATTGGAGATGTTCTCAGTTCCTGATATTAAAACAATTTAATTCCCCTCTTAATGTTATTTTTACAATGTCATTTTAAGATGGGGGTACATAATGTTGAGCTCAGCTGGCCAGATCAGCTTATCTTGCGTGATGGCGGCAGGAAAAGACTCCTCTGCTCGATTTCTCCCCTGTGCTCTGGAGACACCTCACTGATAGCTAAATGGACCAAGGAGTATGCTGTCCGACTCTGGATTCAGCAAAGCTCTGACCAGGTGCTGCTCAATAACGTCAAGACCACGGTCCCTGAAAACAAGAAGGATGTACCTTCTACTTCATAACTAATTGATACTCTAGTTCTACACTGAGCACAATACATCACAAACATTGAGTTCAGAGCGTTAGGCCAACTGTCAGCTTCATCTGAAATACTTTATACCAGTATTAACCTCTTTAATGGTTACTACGCCTCTGCACTTCCAGCATTATTTCTTTCTAGTCAATCATCTAGGTGTCAGTGTACTGTTTGGCCATTCCATGCCGTTTTACTTTCCTCCGACACCTTCTGTTCAGGCTGGAGCATTATAGGCTTTACATCATGTTTGCTACTGAACTACACATATATACAGGCATAAATTAACAATTCACATTCAATTTTCATTAAAAGATACTGAATGTTTCAAGCTTACCACAATTCATGGAAATAAACACAGATACGTTGACTAGCAATGAATTCTGGCACAAATACTGGCACAAATTCCCATCTGCTTATGTTCCAGGCTTTTATTTAGCAAAAATATGAGCTGGCTTCAACGCACTGTTGCTTTATCAAGCTTATTTGAACTAGTGGTCTCGAACTAACGCTCCTAAGTGATTATATCAGCGAGTCTGGCTAATGGAGCCACGTTTCGACAAGTGTTTGAAAAAATTTTACCTTCCTACGTCTCCCCTAACAACCAAGGATAGCATTTATAGTCCGACTAATCGTGTTTAGCCTTACATATCATTTCAGCCAATCAGTTCAAATGTAACTTGTGGCCCATTTCCCGTACAATGGTGGTTTAAAAAAATCTACCACTGAGCGATTCTGATTTTGGGTGTTGTCTGACAGCACCATCATTTTATTTTGGCTATAACTTGTTAATTCCTAGACTATTTGCGTAACGTTTTACATATTCTTTGTCAGCAAGCCCTAAGGAACCCAAATATACAAATTTAAAAGAGCTAAGTGGCTGCGTTCAAAATATGCAATTTCTTCTACCTCCTGTTTCGAAGATGTGCTGTCTGGGTACTGTAATGTTTTCAAACGTAAACCCATCTAATGTTATCTTTTCTAATAAGCGTTTTTCAGGATTTAAAAACCTAACTCTGGGAAGGTTAGTGTTTTTTATCACTGTCCGTCTGAAAAAAAGTTAGTGCATGTGGCCTTACACGCGTGATAGTAGTAATTGTGTATCGCGCGACGCGTGTTGGGGGTGGCATTAATAGCGAGACACGTGTTTAGTGTTGCTCGTGTTCGGCTTTCTGCCTCTCCCTTCTCTCTATCCTTTAGTCCATCTGTTCGTTCGTTTTTCACGACAAAGGTAAAGGATCCCGTTACACGCCCATTGAGGAATATTGGGAATATGGTGTTAGGCCCATATTTTCTCGACCATTGGCACACTAGGGGTGATGTGGTCAGCATCACGCCGGCCGCCTTAGCCTTCCCAGAGTTCTTTTGGTACCTAATTTATGAGGCTTGGTCGACCCCGGAACCGTTTGCGGTCTAAAAAAAATCCCACCTCAACTGGGTATCGAACCATGGAACACCGAGCTAGGAAGCGAGTGCAACCGAGGCTATGTTTCAATATAGCTTGCGCTGTTATATCACTCGACAGCTCAACGAGGTTTTCTAATAAATTAATGTCGATATAAAAACCCATTAACTCCACATGGATCTACCACTCGACCTAGAATGTCTGTCTCCAGTTTGTCGGTGAACCGAACATACATCTCCCTTTATAAACGCTTAGGATGCCCTAAATAGACGACAGTAAATAAAAATTAATTAAATGAAATAAATTCTAATCGATGTGGCAAGTGAGGGAAACTAAATGAGGCAATGAATTTAGCACAAACTTACTGGAATAATTTAATACTTGTAAGATTGAAAGGGAATCTTACTACACAATTAAAATGCACTGGCTCTATGCCCATGATGGCCCTTGGTGGCAATTTAGATTCCTTGCACTGGATAGAGTTGTGCTTGTGTCGGCCCCACACCAGAAACGTATCGTGGCCCCTTAATTGTTTCCTCAGATGTCTCCCCATAATTATGGGGCAGCCTTCTAGAGGCTATATGGTCCATGTGAGAACCACTGAAATACACAAAACAGTGTTTACCTTGTTTTGGAATGTAGTCATGCCGGGGGCGGCCACAAACACTTTCGTCTCTAGTGTCTGATGCAGGTGTAGATCTTCAGGTTTTCGTAGAATATTTACTAATGGTAGTTGGTCCCCTTGCCAAAGATGTGGCCAATGTGCGTTATGTTGATGAGGAATAACATGAACAGCGTTGTCTTTATTGCACATGTTTTTGCTATTATTGTAGGTATCATTGTCATGGTTCATTATGCAAACAAATCAGCTCGAATCATCTGCATGCCAGACACATAACTGATTAAGTTTGTGGAATTCTCTTCGCTTCCCCCAACCCACGTTAAATATTCTATATAAAGGACTAAATGAAGAGAGTGTTTTATCATAATTGCAATTATTACAGTCTTTGATTTATCACTACTATTAATTCATTGCTCTTTAGCTCACACAGGAGCATAGGCCTTCAACAACTTATGCCCTCTCTTCCTCACAATGCCATCAGCTCAAGATCGTTCCATGTTTTTTTCATACCCTTCAAATCTTTCTCCAGTCCTCTTCTCCCTGTGTTCACTGGCTTCCCTCTACCTCTCTCATATCCTGGGAGTTCCAGAACTAGAACTCCCTGGTCATGTTATCAATATGTTTTCTCAATGTGGCCTAACCATCCAGTGTCTTTTTCTCATCTCTTGTGCCACTGGCAATTATCTGGATCTAGCGTTCAGTTTCACATTATTTACGTTTATCTTATTTTTGGCCGTTTTGAATGTTGCTGTTATAATTCTGGGTCCCATTGTTTATCACTTTTATTAATGGGGTATTATTCCTTGCATTAGTCATAATAGTCGTAATGTGCGTCAGTTATATTAGGGCATATGTCCAAATATAAAAGATCTTGCGATATGAAAATTTTAGACTGGACTGAAATGACATCTGATAAGACAAGCAGTATTCAATACCATAATTCCCGCCGTAAGTACTTCGGCAGGTCGGTCAGTCGGTCAGTCACATTTTGCTCGCCGTCATTTGCGCACTTTTGTCTATTTTCGAGAGAGTACATTAACTTTCGACAACAGCTAAGGGGGGTGCAACTGTGGTTGAAAGACAATAATTGTATTGTTTCCCGTTATATGTACTCTCCCAAAAATAGAAACGTGTGACGATGTGCATTAAATCAAGATACTCTTCTGTCCAGTTTCATTCGGGAAACGGATTTAACTCATAATTTTTCTTAAAAATATCCTTAAAATGTAAGTTTCTGATTGTTTCTTCGAGACAAAATTTTAATCTAAAGTATTGCAGACTGTGGCCCAAAATCAGAAAAATAGTATCAAGGGATGGAACTTTGTCTCGGAGCGCATTATGGTTGTTAAACTAAAAGAAGGAGAAACCATAGTCAACCTGGTCATAGTGTATGGGCCAAATGAGGATGAGAGAGCAGAGGTCAAGGAGGAATTCTTCGAGCTGCTTCAAAGGACAGTGGATGACTGCCTAGATGAAGTTATCATGCTTGGAGATTTTAATGCCAGAGTTGGAAATGACCATGCTAGATGGGGTGGAGTTATCGGAAGATATGGAGAAGATATTCTCAATGACAATGGAAAGCGACTCCTTAGATTCTGCAGTGAGCAGAATCTGATCATTACAAACACAAAGTTCCCCCATAAGCGGATACATGCATACACTAGATGTGAACCAACAAAGAATGAGAAGTCAGTGATCGACTATGCCATTGTTCGGAGAACTCATTCAAATATGTCCAAGATGCTACACAAGAAAACCAGAAATTGTTCTATAAGACCCTAAAGAACATGAGGAAGGAAAAACAATGCCCTCTCAAATTTATAAAGGACAAGCAAGGCAAATTGCTTACTGCCCCGAAGGAAGTAATGGAAAGATGGAAAGAATATTTCTCAGAACTCCTGGATGGTGAGCATGGAGAAGCATCAGAAACGATAAACACTAGCACAGAAGAGAAAACTAATGATGGTGAAGATGACATAAAGATGGAAGAACTGAAGGCAGCACTGGAGAAAATCAAGATGGGCAAAGCAGCAGGGCATGATGGTATAACACCAGAAATGGTTAAGTTCATGGGAGCATCAGGCGACCTATTACTCTTAAGGGTTTTACAGGCAGCGTGGTACAACAAGACCATACCAAAGGATTGGGAGATTGCCATCATAACACCAATTTTCAAAAAGGGTGACAATCGACAGTGTGGAAACCATAGAGGCATATCCCTTCTCAGTGTCCCTGGAAAAATCTACTCTAGAATCCTAGAGCAGAGACTCCGACGCCTAGCTGAGCCACAATTGGATGAGGTCCAGTGCGGATTCCGAGCAAACCGAAGTACTCAAGACCTAATCTTCACACTCAGACAGCTGAGTGAAAAGGCCCTTGAGTATAAGAGTGAGATGCATCTTTGTTTCATAGATCTGGAAAAGGCGTTTGACAGGGTCCCCTGGAGCAAACTTTGGGACTGTTTGGCAAGGAAGAATATTCCAGCACCTCTGACTCATGCTATACAGAGCTTCTACAAGTCTTGCAGAAATTATGTGGGGACAGCAAACTATAAGTCGGAAGAGTTCAGGACCACCACTGGTGTAAGACAAGGTGATATCCTATCACCTTACCTCTTCATACTCCTTATGGACGATGTCATCAAGGCATGTAAGGAGAGAACAAGAAAGTATTCAGTGGGGTACTGGAAGATGAGACAGGTCTATATTTCGGAGCTGGCATTTGCTGATGATGTCGCCCTGATTGCTAAATCAGAGGCACATCTCCAATCCAACCTGCAAGTCTGGAAGGAAGAGCTGGAGAAGAGAGGGATGGTCATAAGCAGCTCTAAAACAAAATCCATGGTGATATCACGAGAAGAAAGAAAACATCAGATTAAGCTGGGAGAACAGGTCCTGGAGCAGGTCGACCACTTTAAATACCTCGGAGCTATTATAGACCGAAAGGGAGGCATCAAAGAAGAGTTGGCCACTCGAAAAGCAGCAGCTGGGAGACTTTTTCAGGCCATAAATCGAGGATTCCTCAGCAAGAGAGAGGTTGGTAAGAAAACGAAGATGGCTGTATACCGCTCCACCTATGTCCCAGTCTTGACATACGGATGCGAGTCATGGGCAATGACTACAACCCATAAAAGCCAGATCCAAACCTCAGAAATGAGGTATCTGAGGAAGGTGGTTGAAGTAACAAGAAGAGACATGGTACGCAACCAGACGATACGTCAAGGCCTTAAATCCTACCCCCTGAAGACCCAAGTAGAACAGTCCCAATTAAGATGGTTTGGCCATGTCTGCAGAATGGGAGAAGATCGGATACCACGACAAGCATGGGAAACAAAGAGCCAAGGATCCAGACCCCGAGGACGACCCAGAGTCCGCTGGGAGGACAACATTAGACAATCTTTGAAGGATCGAGGACTAGAATGGAACCAGGCCAAGAGGAAGACAGCCGATAGGATAGTCTGGCGCTCTCTCTTCCAAACCTCTACACCTCACGGTAGAAGGGGAACGACTAAGTAAAAAGTATTGCAGACTTATTATTATGGATCAAAATGATAAGATGGCTAAAAGGAAGAGACGATCGCGTCATTCACAGCGAGCAAACAGTTTGATTTTCGAAAGAAGCCAACCACTTGAACTGGAGACAGGAAGGTGCAGAGATGCAGATTAAGTCAACAGACAATCAAGATACTCTTCTGTCCAGTTTCATTCGGGAAACGGATTTAGCTCATCATTTTAAAAAAAAATGTAAGTTTTTGGATTGTTTCTTCAAGACAAAATTTTAATTTAAAGTATTGCAGACTTATTAATATGGATCAAAATGATAAGATGGCTAAAAGAAAGAGACGATCGCGTCATTCACAGCGAGCAAGCGAGA
The DNA here is from genome assembly GCA_024509875.1 of Oreohelix idahoensis. Taxonomy (NCBI): domain Eukaryota; kingdom Metazoa; phylum Mollusca; class Gastropoda; order Stylommatophora; family Oreohelicidae; genus Oreohelix; species Oreohelix idahoensis. The sequence continues at coordinate 133,454 of JAMPIV010000992.1, forward strand.
CTATAGAAGAAGTAGCAATGTAATACGTGTAACAGAAACAACACACTATAATTAAAAACCTGCCAATTTTGATGGGTTGTTGCTAGTTGGATAAATAAATTATAAGGGCCGATCACTGCAGGTAGTAGGTGCCATTCTCTTGAATCTTTGTGATCAGTAGCCTGACGTGGTTTGGTTGGCACGTCCCTCAAGCACAATTAGGTTACACGGGGGTGGGAGGGAATCATCCAAGAAAAATAAAAATTATGGCTTTCTATATTGCTTTTTATTTCTTTTAGAGCAGCGGTGGCCAAACTACGGCCCGCGGGCCAGATCCGGCCCGCCAACCTGTTTTGACCGGCCCGCCAACCTGTTTTTGGCTGGACTCTTATTGTTGATTGAAGCCACACTCTTCACAATGAAATAACACAAATGTATGTTTGAAATAAATAATTACATGTCATATTACAAATTATAAAACAAATTAAAACAACAGATTCATTATATTTTTTTAAACAGTAATTTCAGTTCGAAGACTGGTATACATGTCTTGGCAGATGTGCAGTACAGTAGTTTGCCGTTGCTTTCTGTACGTGGTTCATTATATATGTAAAACTAAATATCAGAACGTTATTTTTTTAAGGATTTTATAGGTCTGGCCCTCGGGTGTTACCTTTTACCATAATCTGGCCCTCGGCCAACCTTAGCTTGGCCACCACTGTTTTAGAGCGTACACTGTAATAAGTTTAATCTTATACAGGAGGCGATGCGCTGCTTCTTTGAGTAGTGGAATCAATATCAGCATTCGGTCTTTTTCTCTGAGTCTCTCTCTTTCCCTTTCAGCTCTCTGTGGCGCATGTCTTCACGGAATATATCTAATTCTCTCTCCCTATTTGTCTTGGTCTGTTAAGTTCTTTCCGCGGCTCCTTCAATTTCTTATGCCTGTGTCCAGTTCTCTTCTCCGTGTGTTTCTGTGGTCTTCCTCTGTTTCTGTTTCCCCTAAGAGATTCTAGGAGCGTCCGATTGATAGTGGTTAGCGCTGGCCTCTCGCTGCATACTTGTCTAATCCGAAACACTGTAGCGTCACGCTCCAATCTACTTACTTACTTGCTCGTTCCTCTTCTACCGTGAGGTGTAGAGGTTTGTAAGAGAGAGCGCCATACTATTCTATCGGCCTGGTTCCAATCTACCCAGCTGTAAAAAGTACCTGATTCTGCTCTTGAGTTAGGGAGGGGAAAAGGCAGCGAGAACGGGAACTGGTCACCCCACCTCTCGAAGCAGGACCTAGTATAGTGATGTCTCTAACATTATCTCCCATACGGCAGTATTTACTATGGGACTACCTTTCAGAGATTCTAGAACTGTCCTGTGTTGCTGTTAGCCGATTCCCTTAGTGTACGTCCTGTTAAACGCAAATATATTTGTTGACCTCTCTTATTCCTCAGCTACAAGGTATATCTCTGATTGTTCACGTCAGTTCTACAAGGCAGAGGCGTACTTAAAATGCTTGGCACCCGGACCGGATCCAACGTTTGGCATCACCCATAAAGAAGCACATAGAAATTATATTATGCTTGAAAGTAGATTTTAAACATTACAGTACTGACATAATAGTGTCCAATGGCCCTCTAGTCCTGGCTGTCACCCAGGGCGGACCTCCCCTCGCACCCCCGTAAGTATGCCACTGCCACAATGGCGATTTCTCGGATTAAGAGGCCATATGTGGACGTTGTTCGTAGGAACCGCATTTAAATATGGAAAACGCAAAGAACATCCCACACATTTGATGTTCTGTAAAATTTATTGAGTCAGTGTACAATTAAATACATTTTTATTCTTCCCATAAATAAGAAGCGGAAAAAACAAGGTTGGAAACACAAGGAATTCAAAACGACAGAAATAGATAGACTAACAACATGAGATGGGACAGGTCTGAGCAATCAACAAATGCTATAGAAAAGCTCAACAGACAGAGGAAATAGAACCCCTAGGTAGACCATGTGAGGAAATAAGAAGATCTCTAGATGTGACCTCACAGACACAACAGCAATAGAAAGCTTTATTTCATTTATTAAACCAGCGCGTCATGATGGCGTCACCAAATGCCGAACTCCAGTAAGAGGATGCCCCGGGCCAGTAGATTTCCCGAGGTTGAGCGAGTTCCCAGTCGCATGTTTCTAGAGTGCGTGTGCTGCCCAACCTGTAACACAATGCATATTGGCAGAGGCGGATCACAAAAGCAGTGCTCGGAGGCTGAATAAGAGATAAGAAAGGTTTGAAACCGGAGAAGTTTAAAGATGTTAAAAGGTTGACTGATCGGTTTAGTTCCTGATGGTCACTCAGAAGTTAGAAAGAATAGACCCACTGCTTCCATCACGTATGCCCTAAGAGGCGACTACGGCGTGGCTGTACCTGGTACTAGCAACTTCATGACATAAAACAAAATGCTGCAGAATTTACCACCGCAATAACACGTGATGTACTTACCGACAACCTACAGGCCTCATGCTCCTTGAAGGAGATACAGAAAATGAACAACGGCAAGTTTAGATAATTAAATTACACTTCAAATAATAAAAAGAAATGTTCTTACTTAGCGTAAAAAATTAGTAATAAAAGGACAATTTTAGATGTCCTACTTCTAATCGTCACTGACAAAGTCATACATCAGGTGAAGCTAAGGAAGACGATATAATCAGTGTACACGGAAAATAAACATACACTGGACCAACCAAGAATAAACATAGGGATCTACATTACAGCTAGTAGTCATTTTAAGGATTAGTCTATTTCAAGACGGCCAGCAAACTAGATGTGGAAATAAAAACAACTTACCTGTAAAAAATTAGGGGGAAAAAATAAAATGAACGAGCAACAGTGGTAGAAATAAGCGCACGACTTGACGACTCCAGACAGTAACCTAGTGGTCCTTTTCAGGACCAGCCCTTGTCATGAATACTAGCAACAACAACAACAAAAGCGACTGAGATAAGTCTAGCATTCAATATAGGATGAACGATTCGCATAATTTACCATAATAATAACCGAAAGTGTCTACCTTGGGTTGAATCTCAGAAAGAAGCATAATAATAATGATAATAATATTCATAACAACAGTAATAATAAGGAAATTACTAGCTCCTTTACGATTTAAAAAAAATCCTGGTTGTCTACGGTGGAGCGTGTCTACTTATTGTATTATTTAACTCATTTTATTTACTGATGTGCTTAGACGTTATTTTCTCAGTTGCAAAATAAATAGATAAAACAAAAGCAATTAAATGCAGCTTAGCGCAGAGATGCATATGACAAATTAAATTAGTAAGGGGAAGGAATTCCCGAAATCCCCGGAGTAGTTGGGCTGATTACCATATTTCGTGTAGTTTTTTTTAATCTTTCCTGCCTTCGCCGCTGTACAGTTGGAACCCGTATGTTGGATAGACAAAGTAGGCTAGCAAATCAACCTCCCCGTGTGTATCGTGTATTACTTGTTCAAATGTCAGCCCTTGTTCTGTTGTGCGCGATTCCCCAGTTCTGAGTTCGGCAATTGCTCAAGTGTTCCTCTAACACGTGGGTTCACGTGCGTAGAAATACACAAGCACACACAAACACTCACGAGAAAAACACTCTCAAAATGGCGCCATATAGTCAGCCACAGTACTGGATTAGCTTCGCGAAGGAGAAAATAGCCTAGATTTACATATTGTTCAAACCTGCACTCGTTAAAAACAAAACCGCCTTAAAACCTGTAATTTTTTTTTTTAATAAGCTGTATATCTAATTCCAATCTTGTAAGTTTACAGCTTTTAAACCACTGATTTATATGACACATTAGCATTTTACCTTAATATCTAAAATAATGACTTCCCATTTTCATGGTTTTCGTTTTAAATATCTTATAGTTTGCTTTTATTTATTGCTGAATCATGATTTATTTTAGGTATTCTTACAAAACCATGGTATCATCATTATTATCATCATCAAAACCCATCAGTTCCAGTAGGAGCAAAGGATTCCAAAAACTCACGCTAGTACGCCAGAGAAAGCTTCTCTTGCCTTATGTATGACCACATGTGGAAGAAATGAGTTTAGTGTGGGCTGTAAATGAAATTACACGAGGGGATACAGATTAGTAAAATTGTACGTTTAGACTTTTGATAAAACATGCATGACCACATGAGATACAGCTAGAAGAAGAGGCGAGAGTTACACATACACACACACACACACATCATTATCGTCAGCATCTAGTTATGTGCTAACTATGCTATCGTTATGCTTATCGTGCATCGGGCCACAAGTACAGCTGATCTCCTTGCTTGAAGCCTATGTCAAAGCACCATGCTCCTACACCGTTGGTTTCAGTAGCAATTTCTTTAACTGGATGAGGTTGCTAGCCAACATGCACAAGCTCATAATAGTAGCTTTTAACGTCATATAGTAGCCTTTAACGTCATATAGTAGCCTTCAACGTCATACCTGAGGAAGCTCTAGTCCTATTTTTTCGTTGTTTTCTCAGAGATGACTGTGAACTGCGCATGCCCACCACAGACATGACTGTGAACTGCGCAGGCCCACCACAGATATGACTGTGAACTGCGCGGGGCCACCACATACATAGTAAGGCAGAAAAAAGGCAATGGTCTCAATGCATAATTGTGTGAACGGGACTAAATTTTCAACCTTAGAAGACCCCAATAGAGAAGGGAGGGAGAGATATAGTAGCCAGCTTTAAGAGAGAAAGGAGAGAGAGAAGCTGTAGCCAATTTTAAGAGAGAAAGGAGGGAGAGATGTAGTAGCCAGCCTCAAGAGAGGAAGTAGAGAGAGAGAGAGAGTTATAGTAGCTAACCTCAGGAGAGAAATGAGGGATAAATGTAATAGCCAACCTCAAGAGAGAAGGGAGGGAGAGCTGTAGTAGCCAACCTCAAGAGAGAAGGGAGGGAGAGATTTAGTAGACAACCTCCTGAGAAAAGAGAGGGAGAGATGTAGTAGCCAGCGTCAAGAGAGAACGGAGGGAGAGATTTAGTAGCCAACTTCAAGAGAGGTTGGAGAGAGAGATGTAGTAGCCAACCTCAAGAGAGAAGGGAGGAAGAGATTTAGTAGCCAGCTTCAAGAGAGAATGGATGTAGAGGTGAATTAGCCAACCTCCAGACAGAAGGGAGGGAGAGATGTAGTAGCCAACCTCCAGAGAGAAGGGATCAAGAGGTCATTTGGCCAACCTCCAGAGAGAAAGGAGGGAGAGGTGCAATAGCCAAACTCAAGAGAGAATGGAGGGAAAGGTGTAATAGCCAACTTCAAGGGAGAATGGAGAGGTGTGATAGCCAACCTCAAGAGAGAATGGAGGGAGAGGTGTAATAGCCAACCTCAAGAGAGAATGGAGGGAAAGGTGTAATAGCCAACTTCAAGGGAGAATGGAGAGGTGTGATAGCCAACCTCAAGAGAGAATGGAGGGAGAGGTGCAATAGCCAAACTCAAGAGAGAATGGAGGGAAAGGTGTAATAGCCAACTTCAAGGGAGAATGGAGAGGTGTGATAGCCAACCTCAAGAGAGAATGGAGGGAGAGGTGTAATAGCGAACGTCAAGAAAGAATAGTCCACCGTTTCCTATTTTAAAACAAGTTTACTACTTATCTTTGTAGCACACCCCCTTCAAACACATACTTACTTACTTACTTAGTCGTTCCCCTTCTACTGTCAAACACATACTTACTTACTTAGTCGTTCCCCTTCTACTGTCAAACACATACTTACTTACTTACTTAGTCGTTCCCCTTCTACTGTCAAACACATACTTACTTACTTAGTCGTTCCCCTTCTACTGTCAAACACATACATTGTTTCGTAAGCCAAGACGCGTATTATTTTCTCTGTTATCTTCCTTGATTGCTTATATTCTATTTGCTGTACTGAAATATTCTTCTTGATGATGTGTTGTAGTTGTTATTCAGATTGTTTTGTTTGTTCTGACTCTCTGTTTATACTTGCACGCGTTTAATATTGGTTGGAGGTTTGTTTATGTCAATCTGTATCTTTCTGTGCAAGTCTGCTTCAGTAGAACTATTGGAAAGGCAAGCAAATGGTTCTGTAAAGTTTCTTTATTTTTTAATGTTTGCATCATTTTGTCATGGCACGCTTTGTTCATCCAAGACACAATTTCCGTCCGTTGAATTAACGCGCATATAAAATTAAAATACTCCTAATATAAAAGACCGAGTCAGTATGTTCAGCTGTATTCCACACAAAATACTTTTATTTCTTATGATGGAACGGCAAAAGCAATTTTATTCTGCTTCCGAGTTTTAGTAAGACGCAAATTAATAAGATATATTTTCCCTTTCCGACCTGGCACACTAAGAAAAAATAGTCAAAATCATCTTTTCTTTTTTACGTGTTTACTACTGTTTCTCGTAGCACGTTCTTTTCAAACATATATACATTGTTACTTGCACACAAAAAAACGCGATTATTTTCTGTGATACATGCTTCTAATATAAAAGACCTAGTGATTGTGTTGAGTTGCATTTTAAAAATAAAAGTTTCCCTTTTTGGCGAGACGCGACCCATTCAACCTAGACACACCGGTGTCGTCGGTTATATTAGGACACATGTCCAAATAAAGAAGACCTGTCGTTCTGGTGTAATGTTTAAGTGTGAGCTAGATTATTTATTTAAAAAAAAAATAAAAACACAAATTTTGCCTCGTTTTGGCGTTTTTTGGCGAGGCGCCAGCTTCATTAAGGCGCATGCCCAAATAGAAAAGACCTTGCGGTCGGTTTCTTTGTATATTATCCATGATGAATATCATATCTTGTTATTCATTATACAATTAAAATCCGCCTTTTAAAATTAACTATATTAAATTGAATTGACTTTACATTCAATGTTAATCAACTTAAGTAACAATTATAACTGTACAGTGAGTTTAAAACTTTTTAATTACGTTGTAAAATAAAAAGAATTTGCTTAGTTATTTGCAAAAAATATATACATGCATACCTCGCTTTATTGCGCTTCGCAGATATTGCGCTTTTTTTCTCCTAATTATTCATGTTTATTTATTAGAGCATGCCTTCTTCTTCCGATAGATTTTGACACTCCACCAGCAAAAAGATTACGATTCGCTGAAGGCTCAGACGATGAAGATTAGCATTTTTTTTAGCAATAAAGTATTTAATTTTACAGTACATTGTTCTTTTTAGACCTAACGCTGTTGCGCACTTAAGAGACAAAGTGCAAACATGGTTTTAGGCTTATATATATATATATATATTTTTAAATATATATATATATATATATATATATATATATATATATATATATATATATATATATATATATACATATATATATATATATATATATATGTATGTGTGTGTGTGTGTGTATGTATGTATGTATGTATGTATGTATGTATATATATATATATATATATATATATATATATATATATATATATATATATATATATATATATATATATATATATATATATATATATATATATATATATATATATATATATTGTCACGTAGGGTTTATATTCATTTAATTTCCTACATCTTCTTCCTATTCTTTCACCCGATTTCTCTCTTTTATTATCTCTGTATTTCATTTTTCCTGTATATTTTTCATCCATTCGTTTTTTGCGAATATTATTTTCATATAATTCGCAAACTTTACCTGTTTTCCTTTCTCTAAAACTGAGAATCGCACCTGGGTGGTATTGCGTACATGTCAGTCGCGCTGGTCGGATGATAGGCGTGAATTTACAGCATTCGCTAGACATTCGTCTGAGGGTCTCTGGCCTGGGGCGTGAAAATTCACCCGAGGGACATGGAAAGTAGACAGAGAGTCTGCATTTCAGTAAACGCATGAGGTTTTTCGTCAGGAAAAACCCGGCTTAGCGTGAAAATCCACTCCGCACTGCAGACGGTGGTCTGAGATTTGCAACTCATGCAAGCCCTCGGCCACTGATGGCTGTTACGTCACGCGATAAGCGGACGAAGGTGTTATACGGACAGGGGAGACTATTTCGCTTGGCGAAATAAGATTAGGATCCTGTGTCCGATTTTAAAGATATTGGCCAAGTTTGAAACTTTAATTTCATTCTCGCTCATAGACTCACAGTAGATAGGTTGCTCGTAAACAGAATAGCTGTTAGCGAAGTATCTCAGTTTGTTTCGGCAATTTGTCGAACTTCTAGACTTCCAGAAATACTTTCAGCATTTTATTCTTAAGTTGTGCGACTACCTGTAATTCTGTGGTTGAGGTAATTAATATGATAGATATATAGATTTTGTGAGTGTTAAAGTGTTAAATCGCTTAATTCATTTTAATCTATTTCTTTAGCGCAGAAGAGAAATAAAGTGGTAGGCTATTATATTTTCTAGGGAAGCATTCAGTGGAAAGCAGAATAAAATTAAAATTTCTAGCTTATAACGGCAATTGTAGCTATTTATGAATTTAATTTAACCGCTAATACTCAGTCGAGTGTATTTTTCTAAACTAACGTATAAACTCTAGAATCGAGCCTCATGAATGGTGACGGAATACGCACGTGTTCCTAATTCATGAGAATTGCTGATTTTTAAATATAACTTACGTCACGGGAAGTTTAAATGATAAGCAAAGCTCTCTGCTTGCAAGTTTAAATGTAAGTTATAACCAGTACATATTCTGTTTATTATATTATATGTGTTATTTTTCCTCCACACAGTGAAAGTTTTGGGGTGACCCTAACTTTACCAGCACCTAGTAGTAGTTTCCATACTTGTGAAGAAATAGACAGTCCTTATTTTGAACCACGTGGGTTTCTTAAGTACCACTGGTCTAAACAGTGCATATGCAACCCGAGTTAGCCAGAAATACTATATCCCAATAACGGGTTTTCAAAGACTGTAATGATAAATACTGGACCTTGGAGCCAGATCTTAATTTCTTCTAGAAAAACTCTACGTAATCTTTCTGCCTGGTGGCGCGAAATACTTCTAGTATTAACTAACATTTCCCGACTATATATATATATTTTTTGTGGACAAATCTGTGGTGTGACTAAAGTGAATCCTATACTGAGGGAAGGCACCGACCTGACATTCATCATTTCTAGAAACCTACGCTATTGACACTGTGCTCTGCTAACTCCCGCGCCTGGAATAATTTTAGGTGACTTAATCAGACATTTGAACAAATTTGCACACCCAAGTAGTCGTTCCCGGAGACTCCAAGTTAAATACGTCTTTTGGAACTGGGGACTTCTTGGCAGAAGACTGCATTTTTTTTGAGTCTGTGTGTGAAGATCTAAAATCAGTGTGTTCCAAGAGGCAGCGAGCAAAGTCGTGAGTACATGTATGAGAGGCCATGGCGGAATGAATGAGTGTACGCTGGTTTGAGTGATATTTTCACTATTATATCTTTGACACCCTGTTGCTGTCCTAATTTTTTTTTTTCAATCTGCATAATTTGTTGCTAAGGCTAGAGTTCTTGTGTTTTTTGTCTTAGGTTAAATCAGATTTTTTTTTTCAAACTCTGTGCATATAATTACGAGATAAAACAACGAAAACTCTTAGAATCAAACCCTATGTATCTGTGACTCTGGCGCCATCATCTGTTCTCTTAACGGGGCTGGGCTAAACCTAGAGTTAACACTATAAGGGGGCTATCATCCTTGCAACATTTCCTTGAATTTTTATGACTATGTGTATATGTATTCTCCTTGATGTACTTTCTTTGATGTTGTGAGCCGATTTTTTTTTCCTGATATTAAAATCGCTCTTGAACTTAATAATCGTGTTTGGTCAGCTCGTTCTAGATAATATATATATCATTGTTATAGTTTTCCCACGTCTGTGTGTTTACCTGTCGTCACGTGTATGTGCGTGCCTGTGAGTGATAGAAATATACGTAATATGTATATTGGTGTAGTCTGTCTGACGCTGTAACAACTGTTGTAGAAGATAGGTGAGAGAGAGAAGAATTCTTTTCGCTTTCAGAGACAGCCACTATATCAAAATCTATCATCTCACGTGTGTGGAAATTCTATTACCTTTCACTAACTCTCACTGAGTCTATCACCTATTCAAACCTATTCAGAAGGGACCAAACCTAGTCTTAATTCTCCTATCGAAAATCTACGACAAATGGGTTCTCGTCCGTAGGATTTTTGAACTTAGAATAGGAAGACGAGTACGACAAATGTGGACTCGTCTATCTGGATTTTGAACTTAAGATTCTGTATTCTGATATAGAGTAAGAGTGTGATGTCTTGTGACTGTGTATCTTTTAAAAAAAAAATTACCCCCTAGACTAGCGATCTGTTTACGGGCGTGCTGACCACACAAACTAATAAGTTTTTTTTTCCACAGCATCTTTGAATAATATACATTTTGGTTACAGGTTGATTTTGTCGGGATATATGTTAACTGCTGATTGTAATACTAAATGCTGGTAAAGTGGTGAGTGTATAACATTCACTGGGTACTGAGGCAGAACGGCGTTTGAACTAAGTTAAGGAGTGTGTTTCGGACTTTTTGTCCAGATTAATTCCCTCCCTTACCCGATCTGACTTCAGGGGCGAACTTATAGTGGATTTTTAAAAATTAAGGGATTATTTTTCTCTTTAATTTTTGCAATATTCTTTTGCTTTTCCACTGTAGCAACTTATTTTTCAGTTGTAATCTTAACTACCATTTATTTGGCGTAGTCGTGTTTTTGCATTGAGTGCTTTATTGCCGATAATAGCAGCGATAGTTAGATTTTATTTTGGAGGAGGTATCCCAGGGTTAAGGATATCATCTTTTGATTTTTTGGAATTTTTTTTCTCGTAAGTGGTAGGAACCAGGTTATTCTTTTTCCTATTTTCTTTCTCCAACAGTCTCAGTCACTGACATAATATGGCCGAGAGGGCAAAGCTTAGACAACTTCTCAGAGACGAAGCGAGAGAGGAGGGACTGGAAGGAGAAGAAGCGAAAGCATTTGTCAGAGACGAACTTGAGAGATATGATGCGGAGAGGAAAGCAGCGGAAGCTAAGGAAAAAAAGCAGCCGCAGATTTACAGCAGAAGAAGATGGATGAGGAAATGGAAATCCGCAGGATGCAGCAGGAGGAACGTGAGAAGGAGAGACAGCATGAGGAACGTGAGAAGGAGAGACAGCATGAGGAAAGAGAGAAGGAGAGACAACATGAGTTGGCTCTTAAAGCTCTAGAACTTCAAAGTCGTGGTGCTGCCTCTACCTCCAGCAATGGAGAGTCTTCTCCTCATTCTTCCTTAACTGATCCTTCTAACACTCAATCCACCCATCTCACTGCTATGTCTTTTCCGCTAGAATCTTTCCCTTGTCCAAATGAGAAGATTGACACTTGGCTAGAAAAATTTGAGAAAATTGCAACTCTGTACGGTTTAGAGAGGTCGCGTTGGAACATGAAGCTTTCCCAGGCTTTGAAAAGTTCTGCGTATGATGTTTACGCCAAACTGGAAAGCAGCCAACAAGACAACTATGATCTGTTGAAGAAAGCGTTACTGGAGCGCTTTGAAATGAACGCTCGCAAATTTTTGCAACTGTTTCGCAACAGCCGGAAAGAGAATTCTGAAACTTTTCAGCAGTTCTCGTCTCGTTTGAAGGGTTATCTGACAAAGTGCCTTGAGCTTTCACAGCTCCCCTCTACCTATGAAGGTCTTGAGGAATTTGTTTTAACAGAACAAATAAAAAACACATTGTCTGCTGATACCCGGAGATTTCTCGCTGAGCAGGGGGCAGAAAAACTTGAAGACATTTTGGAAAAGTCTGAGCGTTATCACAATGCGCTGGCTGAACTACCGGCCACAAAGCGGAAACCGACAGAGGAGCATTTTCGAAAACATAACCTAGAGCAATCTTCTCAGGCTTCTAACCAAAATAACCACAGAGAAACTGGACCTCAAAACCCCCCCTCCTGAAAAATCCAAGTTCTACAAAAACAAGTACACCAACCACCCCAAACAGCCTGATCAACCCGACCGCCCTACATGGCAGCGTAGCCAGAAAGGACAAGGTGGCAAAGGGAGAACCCCTGAGCACGGGACATATGATCAGACCGAGCACACCGAGCCAAAACGCATCGGATGCTTATTGACAGTCTCGCAAGGCGGAATTATTGACAGTGATTCCCAACCTGTTGGGGATAGACCCTCAACGCGAGGTATTGTTATTTTGAACGGTTCTCAAACTTCTTGCTTATTTGACACGGGGCTTTCTTACGATTGCATTGTTGCCAGAAACCTGGTTAAACCCGGTCAAGAGACAGGAGAGACCGTCAAACTTTGTGGAGTTCGTAAGAGTGATGCACCTACAGCGCTTCCCATCGCATTGGTGGAGATACACTCTGACTTTGTCAGAGGTGTGATCAAAGCGGCTGTTATGGATGATCCCATCTACCCAGTCATACTTGGCGGGAGATACGTGTGTATTGGGAAACCGGAAGAGCCGATTGTGGCAGCAGTAACTACAAGAGGGCAAACCAAGAAGGAACGGGAGCCTGCGCCAAATTTGTTACCTATGGAACTTAAAGAAGCGCAATACAAGGACCCTACTTTGGCACCCTGCTTTAGGAAACTGCCCACGGCTAAGGAACCCACACAGCACGGGGACATTTTTTCTGAGGATGGCGTACTTTATCCGAGAACGGGCAAGCCTGACCAAGGTTACAACCAGCTCCTAGTACCGAAACAGTACAGAAGCCAAATCTTAGAAATGGGGCACTCTCTTCCCTTTAGCGGACATATGGGACAGAACGCCACAAACCAACGTATAACCACTCATTATTGGTGGCCAGGAGTAAATACTGATATTATCAGATATGTCAAATCCTGTGCCCAGTGCCAACGTGTGCCACCCAAGCAACGGGCACCCCCAGTCCACATGGGTGAAATGCCAATAATGGGAACACCATTCGAACGGGTTGTGATCGACATTTTAGGGCCTTTCGAAAGGACTAAAAGAAGGAACAGGTTTATCCTGACCTTAGTCGATACATGCACTTTATGGGCAGAAGCTATACCGCTAACATGCGCAGATGCCAAGCATGTCGCAGAAGCCCTCGTGCAGATTTTCACTCGGTTGGGATTCCCTCAGCAAGTGTTGACGGATAATGGATCTCCATACCGAAACCTGTTGATGGATGAGATCGTTAAGATCTTGAGGACCCAGCACATCCACACTAAGCCATATACTCCGGCCGGAAATGGGCTCGTGGAACGTGCAAATGGAAACCTCACCATGATGCTAAGTAAGCTGGCACAAGTGAAACCTGAAGATTGGGATCTCTGTATTCCTGCAGCATTATTTGGCTACAGAGAATCTCCTTATACTTCCACAGGATTTCCGCCAGCTACACTCTTATTCGGCAGACCCATTAAGGGCCCGCTTGAAGCCTTACTTCAGTCTCTGACAGACGAGAAGGCTGATGAGACAGTTGTCTCAGCCAGTAAATATGTGTCGGTTTTAAAGGAACGGTTGAAACTAGGGTGGGACCTAGCAACGACTAACTTTAAGCGAGCACGCACCAAGCACGCTAACCGATACAGGAAAGTCGCGGAAGAGAGAGAACTGGAAGCAGGAGAGAAAGTTTTGGTGTTGCTCCCTACCGAGAACAACCAACTGAAGATCGGATGGCAAGGGCCGTTTACCGTCCTGAAAAAGATTTCTAAGGCTAACTACCAGATCTCTATTGAAGGAAAGGAGAAGGTTTTCCATTTAAATCTCTTAAAGAGATACTTGGAAAAACCAGTGCCAACCTCCGACCATCTCCTGACGATCGCCAAAACTGACGAAGATGACGATAGTGGCAGGGATATTCCACCGCTATCACAGGAAATCTTTCAAAAATGTCAGAAGCGGCGACGCTCTTTCAAGCGCGCATATGAGACATTCCAGGGGAAGGAAACTTTGAGGAGTGGACTTGAGTAGGAATTGGACAGAGATGGAGGGGGGAAGAGGAGAGGGAAGAAGACAGACACCCCGAAGCTACGGTTATAGGAAATTAAACTCCATAACGTAGACATGGAGTGCTTCCATATCTTAAAGGGGGGAGGCTCTGTCACGTAGGGTTTATATTCATTTAATTTCCTACATCTTCTTCCTATTCTTTCACCCGATTTCTCTCTTTTATTATCTCTGTATTTCATTTTTCCTGTATATTTTTCATCCATTCGTTTTGCGAATATTATTTTCATATAATTCGCAAACTTTACCTGTTTTTCCTTTCTCTAAAACTGAGAATCGCACCTGGGTGGTATTGCGTACATGTCAGTCGCGCTGGTCGGATGATAGGCGTGAATTTACAGCATTCGCTAGACATTCGTCTGAGGGTCTCTGGCCTGGGGCGTGAAAATTCACCCGAGGGACATGGAAAGTAGACAGAGAGTCTGCATTTCAGTAAACGCATGAGGTTTTTCGTCAAAAAAAAAAAACCCGGCTTAGCGTGAAAATCCACTCCGCACTGCAGACGGTGGTCTGAGATTTGCAACTCATGCAAGCCCTCGGCCACTGATGGCTGTTACGTCACGCGATAAGCGGACGAAGGTGTTATACGGACAGGGGAGACTATTTCGCTTGGCGAAATAAGATTAGGATCCTGTGTCCGATTTTAAAGATATTGGCCAAGTTTGAAACTTTAATTTCATTCTCGCTCATAGACTCACAGTAGATAGGTTGCTCGTAAACAGAATAGCTGTTAGCGAAGTATCTCAGTTTGTTTCGGCAATTTGTCGAACTTCTAGACTTCCAGAAATACTTTCAGCATTTTTATTCTTAAGTTGTGCGACTACCTGTAATTCTGTGGTTGAGGTAATTAATATGATAGATATATAGATTTTGTGAGTGTTAAAGTGTTAAATCGCTTAATTCATTTTAATCTATTTCTTTAGCGCAGAAGAGAAATAAAGTGGTAGGCTATTATATTTTTCTAGGGAAGCATTCAGTGGAAAGCAGAATAAAATTAAAATTTCTAGCTTATAACGGCAAGTGTAGCTATTTATGAATTTAATTTAACCGCTAATACTCAGTCGAGTGTATTTTTCTAAACTAACGTATAAACTCTAGAATCGAGCCTCATGAATGGTGACGGAATACGCACGTGTTCCTAATTCATGAGAATTGCTGATTTTTAAATATAACTTACGTCACGGGAAGTTTAAATGATAAGCAAAGCTCTCTGCTTGCAAGTTTAAATGTAAGTTATAACCAGTACATATTCTGTTTATTATATTATATGTGTTATTTTTCCTCCACACAGTGAAAGTTTTGGGGTGACCCAAACTTTACCAGCACCTAGTAGTAGTTTCCATACTTGTGAAGAAATAGACAGTCCTTATTTTGAACCACGTGGGTTTCTTAAGTACCACTGGTCTAACAGTGCATATGCAACCCGAGTTAGCCAGAAATACCATATCCCAATAACGGGTTTTCAAAGACTGTAATGATAAATACTGGACCTTGGAGCCAGATCTTAATTTCTTCTAGAAAAAACTCTACGTAATCTTTCTGCCTGGTGGCGCGAAATACTTCTAGTATTAACTAACATTTCCCCACTATATATATATATTTTTTGTGGACAAATTGGTGGTGTGACTAAAGTGAATCCTATACTGAGGGAAGGCACCGACCTGACATTCATCATTTCTAGAAACCTACGCTATTGACACTGTGCTCTGCTAACTCCCGCGCCTGGAATAATTTTAGGTGACTTAATCAGACATTTGAACAAATTTGCACACCCAAGTAGTCGTTCCCGGAGACTCCAAGTTAAATACGTCTTTTGGAACTGGGGACTTCTTGGCAGAAGACTGCATTTTTTTGAGTCTGTGTGAAGATCTAAAATCAGTGTGTTCCAAGAGGCAGCGAGCCAAGTCGTGAGTACATGTATGAGAGGCCATGGCGGAATGAATGAGTGTACACTGGTTTGAGTGATATTTTCACTATTATATCTTTGACACCCTGTTGCTGTCCTAATTTTTTTTTCAAATCTGCATAATTTGTTGCTAAGGCTAGAGTTCTTGTGTTGTTGTCTTAGGTTAAATCAGATTTTGTTTTTGAAACTCTGTGCATATAATTACGAGATAAAACAACGAAAACTCTTAGAATCAAACCCTATGTATCTGTGACTCTGGCGCCATCATCTGTTCTCATAACGGGGCTGGGCTAAACCTAGAGTTAACACTATAAGGGGGCTATCATCCTTGCAACATTTCCTTGAATTTTTATGACTATGTGTATATGTATTCTCCTTGATGTACTTTCTTTGATGTTGTGAGCCGATTTTTTCCTGATATTAAAATCGCTCTTGAACTTAATAATAGTGTTTGGTCAGCTCGTTCTAGATAATATATATATCATTGTTATAGTTTTCCCACGTCTGTGTGTTTACCTGTCGTCACGTGTATGTGCGTGCCTGTGAGTGATAGAAATATACGTAATATGTATATTGGTGTAGTCTGTCTGACGCTGTAACAACTGTTGTAGAAGATAGGTGAGAGAGAGAAGAATTCTTTTCGCTTTCAGAGACAGCCACTATATCAAAATCTATCATCTCACGTGTGTGGAAATTCTATTACCTTTCACTAACTCTCACTGAGTCTATCACCTATTCAAACCTATTCAGAAGGGACCAAACCTAGTCTTAATTCTCCTATCGAAAATCTACGACATATATATATATATATATATATATATATATATATATATATTTTTAAATATATATATCGATACAGTTCTGCTATAATTAGAATCCGCGTGGCAAAATCAGTGCCATTACCTGGCAATATGCGATAAAATTACTTCTCTTTAAACGATCCTTCAACGATTACAAATTATTATATTTTTAATCATTTAGTTTTCTGCAAAAAATAAAGTTTTTGCTATAAAATGACTTAAAAGTAATTGCTGACGAGTGAGTTTGGTTGTTATATATGTGGATACAGTTATTTTACAATTTAAATTCGCTTGAAGCAGTATTTTTAAAATGCTGTAAAACTTAAAACAAAATATACTCTAAATGTCGTTAGATTTTCATTCTTATTAAACACACACAGTGGATGATGCTTACTTTGAATGTTGATCCACATGGAACATTAAAAAAAAAAATGAATTTGCTACTTTTCTTTGTAGCACGCACTTTCAACCATCTACCATGTACATGGAGCTGTTGGTTATATCAGGACGTGTTTCCTTTATTGTAATATGTTTTTGTTTGTATTTATTTTATACTATATTATCTCTAGTAGATATTTTTCCTTTTGTAGTTATAGTTCAGAATGGCTTTTTTATCAAAAATATGATATTTTTTAAGCTGGTATGTTTTTAATTTTCACTGGACGGTTTATGTGGTTAATCTGTATGTTTCGGAGGGTGGGGGGGGGGGGGGGGGGGGGGGGGGGGGGGGGGGGGGGGAGTCTTTCATCAGTGTGGACTACTGACTCGGATCCTTATTTTTTTTTTTTTAATAAGTTAGCTTTAGTTTTTGTAATATAGTGTTTTATTAGCTTTTGCACTTCTGAAGGGGTCTTTGTGCCTACGAGATTTTCTACACTCATTTCTACTTTGTGGTTACTACAGTATGTCTCTTAATGTTTTGCCTCTGTTGGTCATATTTTTTGCAGTCCACCAGAAACTGTCTAATTGTGTTTGGTTCTTGACACTCTTCACATGTGGGTTCCTCAATCATGAAATATCCAGTTCCAAGCTTGAGCCTCAGCATTTTTTTTTATTAATTGGTATTTTTAGTTCATCTTGTATTTGACATTTTTTGCTGGTTTTTTAAGGATTTTGTATGAGTGTCTTGCTTTTTTACTTTGGTCCCATTCTGTTATCCACTCTTTAGTTATTGCTTGAGCAATTAAGCTCTTAATTTCAAACTTCCCTAAGCCTACTTCAATTTTGTTATAACTAGTTCTTCCCCCTTTGGCTTCTTTGTCTGCAAGCTCATTTCCTGCTATCCCCACATGTGATGGTATAGATGTCAGTGTTGCACTGCATCCTATAGTGCAGATATGTATTAACCTGTAGTATTTGCTCTATAATATCTGGCCTGCTACATTCATTTTTGTTTCTAATAGCTAATACTGATGAAAGGGAATCTGTGAGAATGGTTACTTTATTTGGTGGGTTTTCTGCAGCTATTTATAAAGCTTTTGGGACTGCCACTAATTCTGCTGTAAAGATGAATGTATTACCTGTTACTTTGTATCTTTTATAAATTTTTAATTTTGGTATTGCTATTCCTGCTCCTAATTGTCCTTCTTCATCTTTTGACCCATCTGTATATATAGTTAGGCACATGGAACATTCACTCGTTTTTTAATATATACATCGATACAGCTCCGATGCAATTAGAATCCGTGTGGCAAAATCAGTTCCATTAAAATTACATAGTTAAAAAAACGGAAGTGCTTAATAAAACTGGTTTTTAAAATCTATTTTCCCTTAAATTAATAGTGTGTAGTTCAACATTTTAAATTATCTTGTAAACTATGGAAACGTATGGTTATTAATTACAAACATAAAATAATAGTTTTAACATTTGTGTTACGTCCTTTGATTTCTCTTTCCCTTGATTATGACCCTTGAAAAAATTAACGGAATTTTACAATTATCGGAAAACTTTAAATAATTCTCCTGTCATACTTACAATATTAAATTATGAAATAACTCCACGGCGTTTACCCCCCCAGTATCTAAAGAGAGTCTCTACCAAAATTCAATAAGTAATAATAAGGCATGCGGAGATTTGTATTAAGGAATTAGAAACAACTATAAGAAGGGAGAAAGACGCAGAGAGCGAGAGAAAGAGAGAGAGAGAGAGAGAGAGAGAGAGAGAGAGAGAGACAGACAGACAGACAGACAGACAGACAGACAGAGAGAGAGAGAGAAGGAGGGAGAGAGAAGCATCATCTCACGGGCAGAGATGAAAAAGACCACCCCAAAAAAAAAAATGGAGCCTCTCAACAATTTCGGATCTATTTTCCAGAAGAAAATAAAAAGAATTGGTGGTGATAATGTTGCTGTTGATAATGACGTCAAAACCATAAAACTTTATACAAGAAAAAGAAAATGTAGAAATCAGACGTCTGATCTTGGAGTCGATGAAACATTTTTAATAACTTCCATAATCGACTTATTAGGATGGATCTATGAGGATATCTTAAAGTTATCTTGTCTCAAAATTAAATAGTTCATTCTGGTTCATTGCTCAGTTGCTACACACAATTCTGCCCTTCTGGTTTTTCTGCTGCACTTTTCATGTGCTTCCATGTGTTCCTTCAATCCTAGACATTACCGTATTGTTTTATCTTCCCACGTTACTTAGTTTTCCTCCCTTACCCTTCGCCTGGTGGGTTCCATTTGTGTTCCTGGCATGTTATTCTTGATATCGTCGCAATGTGGCATTTCAATGACACCTTGCTTGTGTTTTAATGTGGGGGGCATCTTAGTCTGTGTGTTATTTACGTGTTCTTTGGTACTCTGACTCTCGTATTTGAGTTGGAAAATGCTAAAAAATGTTGAGGAAAAATAAAACATTAACATCACCAGATTAGTCTTCAAAGTGTTCCTGATCGTTTATGATCTTTGCTAAATGAGGGAGTGCTCGTAACATATGCCTGTGCCAGAGCAAGTGGATGCACCTGAATAGGATGAGCAGGCAGCATAATACTTCTTCGTTTGGCGTCATGTAATAGGTAAAGGTAATCCCATAACAGATACTGCCGTAAGGGAGTGAAGTGTTAGAGACTTCACCGTAGTAGGTCTAGCTTTTGGATAAGGTGTGGATAACCAGTTCCCTTCCTCGCTGCTTTTTGCCTTAATTAACTCAACAGACGTGTCAAGTGCCCATTTACAGCTGGGTAAACTGGACAGTAAAGCTACCAGATTTAGATTCCGAAACCCGGTGACTTCGCAGCGAGAGGAAAGCGCTGGAATAGTTTAGCCAATACCACGCTCCACTCTCATACAACAACATCTATTTCTCACATATAACAACATCTATTTCTCCCATATAAAACAACATCTATTTCTCCCATATAACAACATCTATTTCTCCCATATAACAACATGTATTTCTCCCATATAACAACATCTATTTCTCCAATATAACAACATCTATTTCTCCCATATAAAACAACATCTATTTCTCCCATATAACAACATCTATTTCTCCCATATAACAACATGTATTTCTCCCATATAACAACATCTATTTCTCCCATATAACAACATGTATTTCTCCCATATAACAACATCTATTTCTCCAATATAACAACATCTATTTCTCTCATATAACAACATCTATTTCTCCCATATAACAACATCTATTTCTCCCATATAACAACATCTATTTCTCCCATATAACAACATCTATTTCTCCCATATAACAACATCTATTTCTCCCATATAACAACATCTATTTCTCCCATATAACAACATCTATTTCTCCCATATAACAACATGTATTTCTCCCATATAACAACATCTATTTCTCCAATATAACAACATCTATTTCTCTCATATAACAACATCTATTTCTCCCATATAACAACATCTATTTCTCCCATATAACAACATCTATTTCTCCCATATAACAACATCTATTTCTCCCATATAACAACATCTATTTCTCCCATATAACAACATCTATTTCTCCCATAAAGTTGAAACACCGAGGATGAAAAAAACATGGAATGAACGACAGAAAGAGAAGAGGAAGCAGAGGCGAAGGAAAGAAAATGCTTGTAACGAAGTAAACCATCTGGCTGGAACTGACTTTTCTCAAGTTTAGTGCTGAGCGCGAATAAGAGAACGTTATATTTAATAACATGTTTTAAATACGATATTTTCTGTACTAACCAAATAAGTTATATTACCTCGGTATATCATCATCATCATGAACATTATCATCATCAACATCATCATTTACTATTTCGCTCAGCATGGAGCATGGAGATCCCTACTACATCTGATCCACTCGCTGGAAGCCTTCTTGGTGCGATCACACACTCTCGCAGCTGTGGTTCATGTGGCTACTGGTTTTAATGATGAGGTTGCCATCCCCATGTACAACCTATTGTCTGTCGTCTTGTATGACGTGCATGAGGGAATCAGTAAGCCTATTCTTTCGTTGTCTTATCAGAGACCTCCGAGAGCTACACGGAATCCTCTGTATACCTCAAGAAAAATGTAGGAACAATATCATGCATTAAAGAAATGGAGAGGCAGGAAAAAAGAATGGTTTGGCCATCTTTGAGAATAAAGCCAAATCATTCATACATTATCTACACTAACCAATTAAATCATATTATCTGCATTAACCAATTAAATCATATTATCTTGGTATATACCTCGTAAAAAGGGAAGGAACTACAGCTTGTATCAAATATAAAGAGAGACAAACATAGTAGTTTGGCCTGTTACAAGAATGGAGCCCAATCAATTCTCAAGACACTAGTGTAAAAGCCGGTCATAAGACGGGAATTAAATTCAAAAGCACCAACACCTAACGGCAATGTTACTTATTCAAAAGTATTTTTAAAAACCACTGTGCATCACCACAGTACACGAATTACGTAGCAGCAGCGAGGATCCCAATGCGTGTATACGGGATCACACATTCTATAAATATATTTTTGTGCACACTGTCATTTGCGCAACTATCTTTGTCGAGTGTTACTATTTTCGAGAGTACATATAAGGGAAACAAAACAATTAATGTCTAACTTTCAACCAAAGTTGCATCCCTTAGCGTTAGTGACGGAAAAAGCTGGGATTTTATATATATATATATATATACTGAAGCACATTAAAAACGCCCCACCTGTATAATCCAAGAACAGAGTGTGAAATGTAAATATAAGTGTGTACAAGTTTACATATTTGGAATCTTTATTCATTTTCCTATGAATCCATGCTGGTCATTAATTTGTACATTTGATTGTTATGAAATTCATTGCATTCTGTGCAGGCAAGGGAGAAAACCAAAAATACAAAAAAATACACGTGCGTTATCCTGCTGGAGAAGCTGCAAGTCTGGATAAATTGTGAACGCAGGAGCAACCAGTGCATCCAGAACCTCATCTCGATATGTCACAGCATTAACATTTCCACGGAAGACGTGAAGAGGCAAGCGATGGTGAAAACTGAATCCTCCCCAAATGTGAATACTGTCACCTCGAAATCGGTTGACACAGCAATCTGCAAAGCGCTCTTCACACCGTCGCTAAATCCGCATACGTCCATCTGCAAAGGATATGTTGAATCTGTTCTCTTCTGTGAATAGGACAGCATTCCACTGCAGTCTAGTCCATCTGATATGTTGCTCTGCCCATTGCAGGCGCTGCTAACGATGTCTGTGAGTCAAGTTTGGCCCAACATAAGGTCGTCTTGCAGTAAGGCCTATATCTCTGAGTCGTCGTATGACTGTCATTCGAGAGACTTGCCCATGTCTACCCACTATTGCTCTTGCTGTTTGACTTGCCGGGAGAGTCAATTCCTTAGGTGACTCAGCAGAATATGACGATCTTGCGCAGGGGTAGTAACTCGTGGTTGGCCACTCCGAAGTCTATCCCGGGCACTGCCAGTGGTTCCGTAACGTTCATTGAGACGTACAATAGTGCTGTGGTGGCAATTCATCCTTTTGGCAATGGCCCGCGAGCTCATTCCGGTCTCCAACATACCAATGGCTCGTTGGCGGTCGTTTTCAGATAGTCGTGGCATTTCAAGCACATGTACTGGGTGTTTTATCTCAACGGCCTTTTTATACCGAGTATACTGCCACAACGCGTACACATTTTCAGGGTCATAGCTGTTGAGAATCGTGTTGCACGTGTAACTTTCATCGTTTTCATGTAGTCTGTACACACACCCATGGGTTGAATCTTGCACTTTCCATTCTAGCAGCCATTCGCTCTCTACCTCATGGCAAACACGGGGAAAATCCATTCCCACACTATTTTTTGCCAGCTTCTCGGCATCAGTATATATAATAGTGGTGCGTTTTTAATGTGCTTCAGTATATATATATTGATGCCTGCAACAGTAGAAGGTCTAGTATTAGAGCACGAGGAAGAGATCACAAGGCAGATGGGAAGGTAATGTTACATACATCCTACATCAACACGGACTCACCATCCGTCAATGCGACGCATTTGGCTACAGAATAAGAACTTCAGCTCCCCACGACGCTTCACGGCAAAGATTGACCGTAAAAGTAAATTGTACCAAGTTATATTTCCAATCGAAACCAGGTTGTGGAGTCGGCCAACACATTTTCCAACTCCAACTCCTGAAACTTTAAAAATCAGACTCCGACTACAGTTTTTTTACTAGTCATATGGCAACAAATTCGGAGTTGGAGTCCGGACATTTTGTTTACCGACTCCGACTACAGTTTTTTTATTAGTCATTTGGCAACAAATTCGGAGTTAGAGTCCGGACATTTTGTTTACCGACTCCGACTACAGTTTTTTACTAGTCATTTGGCAACAAATTCGGAGTTAGAGTCCGGACATTTTGTTTACCGACGCCGACTCTACTAAAAACGACTCTGACACCTGCTTCACAGCTCTGGTCTAAACAATAACAAATAAAATTCTCAGTACGAAAAACGCGAGGTGTGTTATGATCGACAGTGAGTTTACCTTAAGTCTGAACCAGACACACACACCGGTATACCACAAGCCTCTGTGGCTCTCTCTCTCTCTCTCTCTCTCTCTCTCTCTCTCTCTCTCTCTCTCGTACTTACATATTTAACAGACCACAAGGTTTTTTTTTTAATATTTGGACTTGTGTCCTGATATAACCGAAGCACCTTGTGTCTAGGTTGAACAGAGCGCGCCTCGCCAAAACGGAACAAAACTTCTATTTTTTTTAAAAATATTCTCTCTCTCTCTCTCTCTCTCTCTCTCTATTTATCTCTCTCTATCTCTTTATATGCGTCTCTCTCCTTTGCCTTCCCCCAACCAAGCAATTGTACAATCTGTCAACAATACTATTGCATGAACACTTAAGTTGTACAGTTCACAGTTGCAAGAAAAAATCAGGGTATAACTAAAATATTGCACCGTAAAATCCCTACCTTACGGTTAAATATTAAACATTAAACCCGTTAACTTAGCGTTAAATATTGCTCCTTACCATTGGGTATCCGATTGGCTAAGCTGTTAGAGCACTTTTCTCTCGTGACGAATTTACCGGATTCTGGGATTGAAACCTGGTAGTATCACGTTACCGTCCATTCAACTGTAAATGGGGACCTGACTCTGCTCTTGAGTTAAGGAAGGCAAAATGCAGCGAGGAAAAAAAACTGGTCAGTCCACCTCATAAAAAATGCTGGACCTAGTATCGGAAAGTCTTTAACACTTCACTTCCCTGTGTGAGTATCTATTATGGGACTACCTTTACCGTTAGAGCGTCGCTGGCAGAGGGGTTAGAGCGCTGACCTCTCGCGTAAAGGGTACTGAGTTCAGAACAAAATTTCGTCCCGCTCTAGTCTACCAAGCTGTAAATGGGTGTCTAACTCTGCTTTTGAGTTAGAAAAAGGCAACGAGTATAGGAACTGATCATCCCACCTCATAAAAAGCTGAATCTAGTGTAGGGAAGTCTCTAACACTTTCCCCTACGACAGTATCTGTTATAACACTATCTTTACAATTTCCCTGAACATCTGCAAGTTTTACTGTGCAAGGAGATTTGAAGGGTAATAAATTATTTCTGGTCTGCAAAATCTCAAAGTCGTACAGATACATTTTTTTCTGTGCAGACTTTAAGACATGCAATTACTGTGAAAATTAAGCCTTGTAAATACCATACCTTGAGCTGATGACACAGACAGGAAGGCGTGGCATCTTCTTCTTCGTATACTCACAGACGTCTACTTGAATGTTTTCAAAGAAAGCATTAGTCAGTTTGAGGCTATTTGAATCTCCGGAGAGCTTTTCCACGAATGGTACTGGTGTCGGCCATATGTGTTTTCTCTGTTCCACATATGTTGGCATGGATTTGTTGAAGGTCTATGCTCCATGGTGAGGTGAAGGGTGATGAAGATGAAATACTATATTCTGTTGGTTTATTATTAACGAAGATCAATTTCAGGATTACATATTCGAACCAGGTCCGCAAATAGAGCATGATGTGATTTTTTTTCATGAACATTGTACCGAAAAAACGTATTTTACGCCTCTAACATTTAACAGACATGGTCCGCAACCAGACGATACGTCAAGGCCTAAAATGCCACCCCCTGCAGACCCAAGTAGAACAATCCCAACTAAGATGGTTTGGCCATGTCTGCAGAATGGGAGAAGATCGGCTACCACGACAAGCATGGGAAACAAAGAGCCAGGGATCCAGACCCCCAGGACGACCCAGAGTCAGCTGGGAGGACAACATTAGACAATCTTTGAAGGACCGAGGACTAGAATGGAACCAGGCCAGGAGGAAGACAGCCGATATGATAGTCTGGTGCTCTCTCTTCCAAACCTCTACACCTCACGGTAGAAGGGGAACGACTAAGTAAGTAAGTAACATTTAACATTAGGCGTTTGCCTATTTCATGATAAGGTTAGCTCGCAGCAACCAAAATGTCGAGATGACCTAGAACAGACGCAGACGTATTCCGTCAAGAATAATATTTTGATTTTATTATTCAACACCCTCGTGGAAAAGTGCAAAAAAACACAGCATTAAAACAGCACAATAATGCGCGTCTTGAGACGATGGAAAATATCGATAACAATGTTAATACTTGAAGATCATAATAAGTTATTGTTGTAACATACAGTTATCGTGACATACACACGTTAGTGTTACAAACTACAAATCAGATATGCTGCCATCTTTGCAACAATGGCCGACTCTCTTGCCATCATGGTTGCCAAACGAAGAGTGTAAAGATGAGGGTATTCAAAGGTATTAACCTTCGCTCAAGATTACTCTTTGCAGAAAAAAATAGAAGAATGTTGCATCTATTTAAGGAATACAATGGACTCATGTAGAACATTACTACATGACAACATAAGATATTGCCCGTTACATTGGATTTTTAACTCCATAACCATATAAGGTCTTGCTTCTTCCGTTTTGCCTGTCATGTTTACAAACTCACTACTCCACGGATCTAACATTATAAGCTCCTCCAAGATGTCAATTTCTGGTAGTTGATTATCACAACAGTCTTGACATATGGATGCGAGTCATGGGCAATGACTACAACCCACAAAAGCCAGATCCAAACCTCAGAAATGAGGTATCTGAGGAAGGTGGTTGAAGTAACAAGAAGAGACATGGTCCACAACCAGACGATACGTCAAGGCCTAAAATGCCACCCCCTGCAGACCCAAGTAGAACAGTCCCAATTAAGAAGGTTTGGCCATGTCTGCAGAATGGGAGAAGATCGGCTACCACGACAAGCATGGGAAACAAAGAGCCAGGGATCCAGACGCCCAGGACGACCCAGAGTCCGCTGGGAGGACAACATTAGACAATCTTTGAAGGACCGAGGACTAGAATGGAACCAGGCCAGGAGGAAGACAGCCGATAGGATAGTCTGGCGCTCTCTCTTCCAAACCTCTACACCTCACGGTAGAAGGGGAATGACTAAGTAAATAAGTAAGATTATCACAAAACAAATTCCATCTGCCGGTAGAACAAATGAGAAAATAACGAGGAGAGAGGGGTGGTTGAGAGGTGCGTCAAGATGTGATATGATAAACTTAGTAGAGGAGAGCGTAAACAATGAATACTTGAAGAATTAGCACGTAAACGGAATGGCACAGCAACAATGCCGGAGAGGAGTGAAGAACAGAAAGAGAGAACAAACGTATTTCGTGACAAAGGTACACTCTGATCGGCTCTTTCTTGTCTATCTCTTAATGCTTCTTTTCTACATCTTCAGTGTTTTTTACTGCTATTATCTGGTCCAGAAGCCTTGCTATTTTTCATTGGTCTGTGGTGACTTCAAATTCTACAGACAGAAACGGGACGAAGAATAAAGAAAAATCGAGGAAGGAAAAATGATGGATGTATGGAGGACGTCACTGATAAAGTGAACTGCTACTTGAAGGCATACACTAAATGAAAACGATGACCTTGCACAAACAATAGTATAAATAAGATTATTAGACTTACCAAAAAAAAAAAAAGGTTCCATAACAACAAAGGTGGCATTCGGAAATGAAACAGTTTGCTTTTGGAACATAAACAGGCACCTATGGTGATGACAAGCGTAGGATTATTAGTTACCAAGCAGCTGTGAACTAGAATGTGTTTGAAATTCTTATCCTCAAGAAATTCCACCAAATGAACATTATTGAAAACTTCACGTGTTTCATGGTCATAAGGAAGAATAGACAAATGACGAAACAAAATTTTCTTCCTCGCCAACGAGATGGGAATAGAATGTTTAGACAGGTTTCAGTCTATCCGATCTTGAAACAGATTTTCCGCTGAGAGCCATTTGTCATATGCCATGTGTAGTATTGTTTAAGATATAGAAGTCAACGAAAGAACACAAACAACTGGTAAGCTGGTTTCCAAAAGTCATCTTCATCACTACATATCCAACGTAAACGGAGAAACTGAGAGAAAAGAATATAATCTTTACAACTCAGGATGTCTGAAGGTGTAAAGGAGAGAATCACTGAGGAGCGAGAAATATGAGAAGTGATTTTGATGGAAGGACTGAAATTATTGCCAAAGTCAGTATATCTGCTGAGGCTCTCTTCAGACTTGTCTGTGACTCCAATGTCGTCATCAATGTAGTGACGGTAACTAAGGAGCCAGGCCATCATAACTTTGAAAAACGAAGTATCCAAAGTGGTCGTCATCAACTGGGTTCAGTTTTAGTGGCCATTGAGACATAAGTAATTTGGTCAAAATTTCCCCATTAAATTCAACAAATTGAGAGGAATAATCACCACAGTAAGGAAAAGAAGAAGACGTATGCCTTCTGTAGGTTTGGTATATCCATCGAGAAAAATATGAGGTGCTTTAAGCCTTTCAGAGTGTGAGTTAGACAAGTAAAGCGAACGATATCAAACAGGAAAATACGGTAAGATTAGGCCGTTACGAATCTAAGGGCATCAAAAGTAAAATGATGTATTGTGTTGGTAATGTGTTGGTGTGTTTGCTTACAATATTTAGTTATATGTATACATATATTTACAAAATACTTAGACAATATATATAAAAAATATAAAAAATCGATAACGACGGATAATATAAAAAATCAATAATGGCGGGTTAGTAGGTTACTAAGGGGGGTTTTTAAAGCGAGTGAAGTCTTTTTGTGCAGGCGAGGGTGACGATGCATGGGTGTAGCTGGAGGATGTAGGTTAAGGGTGGGTGTTTGTGTGATGTTGTATTGTGGTGTTATACATATATATATTTACATATATTACAACAATTAGACATATATAGACATACAATATATATATAAAATATAAAAAAATCGATAATGACGGAAAATAAAAAAAATCGATAATTAGTAAGTTACTAAGGGGGGAGGGGGGTTTAAAGCGAGTGGAGCCTTTTTGTGCCGGCGAGGGGGGCGACGCATGGGTGTGTACAATTTGGGGGTGTAGCAGGTGGTTGTGTGTATGACTCAGGAGTGCAGTGTTAGAGACTTGTCTATACCAGGGACAGTATCTAGAGGTGGTAGTGAAGTGTTATACTAGGGCTATTTAGTTATACATTTATCTTACAACATAGAAGTATATAGTTAATGATCTCTTTTAAAAAAATACTTGAGTTAAAGAGGAAAATATAAAAAATCGATAACAGCGGTTTAGGTTACTAAGGGGTTTTTGAAGCTAGTGGAGCCTTTTTGTGCCGGCGAGGGGGGCGACACATGGGTGTGTACAATTTGGGGTGTAGCTGGTGGTTGTGTGTATGAATTAGGAGTGCAGTGTTAGAGACTTGCCTATACCAGGGACAGCATCTAGAGGTGGTAGTGAAGTGTTAGAGCCTTACTGGGGCTATTTAGTTATACATTTATTTTACAACATAGAAGTATATAGTTAATGATCTCATTTAAAAGAATACTTGAGTTAAAGAGGAAAATATAAAAAATCGATAAGAGCGGCTTAGGTTACTAAGGGGGTTTTTGAAGCGAGTGGAACCTCTTTGTGCCGGCGAGGGGGGCGACGCATGGGTGTGTACAATTTGGGGTGTAGCTGGTGGTTGTGTGTATGACTTAGGAGGGCAGTGTTAGAGAGTTGCCTATACCAGAGCTAGTATCTAGAGGTGGGAGTGACGTGTTAGAGACTTTACTAGGGCTACCATTGAGAGGTGGGAGTGAAGTGTTAGAGACTTAACTATTTGAGTGCGCGGGTGTGTTCGTGTGTGAGCGCACGCGTATGTGTGTGGGCGCTCGCGTACGTGGTTGTGTGTCTGTGTGTGTGGGTATGCGCGTGTGCGGGTGTGGCTGTGTGTGTGTGTATTGCCACGCCCCACATTTTCCTTATATAAAAAGACACGCGCCACCACACCGCGCCACCACATTTTCCTTATATAAAAGTCATGCGCCACCACAGCGCGCCACCACAATAATACCTGTTTTGCGCATTATATACTACTACTGTGTTGGAATACCCAAGCACAAATTTCCCATATCTGTTTAATATAGTTGTATTCACGCAACGTCCGTGAGTTTGAAGCACTAAATCGGTGTGAGCGCTTGAGTGTTTGATAACTGGCAAATAATTGTTTTAGCCAGGAGAGTCTTTAAGGAGTAGATTTGAGAAAAACAGATTGTCGTAAAAGAGTCTGTCCTTACTCTCCCCAGCACTCTGTGAAGCAACTATTTACTTTCTAACCCTTATTATCACTGAGCTTTCACCATCATTCTCCACTCTAAACAGGACCTCTATTTCTAAGACTCTTTTCTCTCAAAAAATTTACGACAAACATAACCTCTGTCATTGACGATTTTTGTATTACAAGACACTTGAAGGAAATGTGAACATATTGACGATGTTCAGATCATACGGTCTCATGCTATTCAGATTAACGAAGATACAATAGGACATCCTAAAATACAGCATCAAGGTTCATGTAGATTGATATCTATTATTATAACTGTCGACCTCTCAAGGACAGACAAAACCCGTTTTTTGACCAAGGGCATGAGATACATCAAAATGTCCCATCTTTAAATAGCCTTTGTGAAATAACATATATGTTTGGCTCATCAGAATATTCTAGTTGAGGCATAAAAGTAAACAATGCATGGCAAATCCTAAGTCCAATAATTTGAATGACCTCTCGTCATCTACCGTAATCCATAAGACGGTCAGAATATTCTTTATAATTGAATTCACGTATGTGACTTACTTCTCTCAAGTGGCACGTACTTGAAGAATAATCGGCTGGTTTCCTAATGTTACTTTATTCACAGATCCATTTCAGGACACCCGGATGGAGGGTGCTGACTAGATTCAAAATCACGATAAATATATATATTTTTATAAGCTTCAATTAACAAACTTACTGCGTAAGTCTTACGGCAATGACTTCCACCTGGAAGGCCGTATGACAAGGCATTACCATAAGTATACCCGCAACAAGGGGTTCAAGTAAACAGACTAACGTCTGACTTTCAATCCAGCCATCTTCTTTCCCTTGAGGTCACTACGTCATCTCATCCTTTAGCAACAATACGCGAAAATACTAGCGCAAAAATATGTGCGTTTCCGTGCGCGATTAATTTAAAATACATATATATTCTTACCACATTTGTTGATGCGTACCCTCTTAACAGAAGTAGGACCTATGACTACTTCAATACTGTTAAGGAACCCAAAAAGGACGCAACAATGGGGTATAGTGCCAACAGGAGGATAGGGGGATTTTAAGGTTTATGAGGTAGGATGCCAGCAGCAGGATAGGGGGATTTCAAGGCATATTGAAGTATGTGTATCGGACTTAGAGACATCTATATGCTGGTCGCATATCGGGTGCTGGGTGCCTCCTTTTTTTTTTTTTTTCGTACGCCCGCTAATACTCAGACGAAATCTCAGGTTATTTTTAATGTCTAACCTGACATTGATTTTTACGTGAGTATCCTATTTTCTTGTACAGAGACAAGTGTCCCTCGCCATTCAGGCAGATACTCGCCGTTTTCGGAGGTTGGGTGCCTCTAAATCCCAGCATCTGGATGTCCCAAACTCCGATACACAGTATTAGAGATGGCTGAAATCCTCCTATCCTGAAGGTACCCTATCCCGTGTACACTGGTTGAGGATACTCAAGTCCCTTTCCACATACGCGTAATAAGTGACAATATCAGTAGTGAAAAAAACAATAGTAATACTATTTAAGAAGAGCAAATGAAAGACAAAAGTGAAAACACTGTAATAATTAATACACAAAATCTAACACCATTTAAAAAAAAGAACCACACATTAAAAAAACTTCTAACTACTCATAATGAAAGGGAAAACAATAAAGTAATACAAACAACACGACACTTGAAGACAACGAATTCTAGTATAAATTGATACCACCAACAGCAACCAACTGCAATTGATAATAGGTATCTGAATATTACACAACGGAAAATAAAATGACACTAATAAATACCCTAGTTATAACCACAATTAGGTTGAACAGGGTAGATCAAAATGGTGGATGAGCAGAGACAAATGATCATCTGATGTTAGTCCGCTCTTCTCCCATGTAATACAAAAAAATTGGAGTAGCTAGTTTTAAAATGTTGAAAACGATGGTGGGGTTTAAACCCATGTTCTGGAAAAAGAAAAGCCTACAAGAAGCATGGCACTTATGAGTCGTGACTCAAGTAGGCCTGCATCCATAGAGTGTCAAGATCTTCCAATGAGGTTCAACGTCACCAATATAAAGACAGTAACATTGCAACCAGTATCTACAGTATTTTGAAGCGAACGAAAGTCGCATTACAAGTACAAGCACATACATTTACAAGAAGTGACTTACCAGAAAATGTGTTATATGATAAGCAAAGATGTAATTTAAAAGCGAAGATGTAATATGACCAGTGAAGATATAATATGGAAAACTAAGATATTATATGTCAAATGAAGATGTAATATGACAAATTAAGATGTAATAAGACAAATGACGATGTAATATGACAAATGAAGATGTAATATGGCAAATGAAGATTTAATATGACAAATGAAGATGTAATATGGCAAATGAAGATTTAATATGACAAATGAAGATGTAATATGGCAAATGAAAATGTAATATGTCAAATGAAGATGTAATATGAAAAGCTAAGATGTTATATGACAAATGAAGATGTAATATGGCAAATGAAGATTTAATATGACAAATGAAGATGTAATATGTCAAATGAAGATGTAATATTAAAAACTAAGATGTTATATGTCAAATGAAGATGTTATATGTGAAATGAAGATGTAATATGGCAAATGAAGATGTAATATGACAAATGAAGATGTAATATGAAAAACTAAAATGTTATATGTCAAATGAAGATGTAATATGACAAATGAAGATGTAATAAGACAAATGACGATGTAATATGACAAATGAAGGTGTAATATGGCAAATAAAGATTTAATATGAAAAACTAAGATGTAATATGACACATGAAGATTTAATATGGCAAATGACGATGTAAAATGACAAATTATGATGTAATATGACAAATGAAGACGTAATATGGTAAATGACGATGTAAAATGACAAATGATGATGTAATATAACTAGTGGATATGTAATATGACACGTGATGATAATAGGAAACATGTAGATGTGTCAGTCTTAGAAGATACAGGGAAACTACCACCAGGAGAGTAGATTATAAGCACTGTGTAGAAATACAACAACCAGACAACAGAAAAGAAAAAGAAGTACTCGTAGTAAAGTAGTAAAGAGAAGAGTTTGAGCAAGTGCGTACAGATGGCACTATCCCATCGTTGAAAGAAAGAGACGTGCTAGGAAATTATCCAGCGATGGACTAACAATGCTATATTCATATTGTATATTTATGTCCTCAGAAGGGACCCTGACACCATCACCAGAGCTGCTATGCTATGGACCCCAGAAGTGACGGCGAAAGAGAGGCAGACCAAAGACAACCTGACGGAGACTTGTGGAGACTGAGATGCAAAGCATGAACCAGAGTTGGGTGACGACACGAAGGATGGCCACCGACCGAGCAAAATAAAGACAGTTTGTTGCTGCCCTACAAGACTCAACTAGGCGTGATGGCCGCTGACTGCTTTGTCAGTCTGGGGCCAAGGATCCAAGAAGAAAAAGAAGATATTTATTTGCTCATTCTGTGTATGGTTTACATTTTCTGTGAGCTGATGAGTTCTGGCCTTTAGGCTGTGTGAAAGGATGGGTTGTTAGATAAGGTAATAAGGATTTTCTGATTTGTTATAGTGTTTCCTTTTAACGCACCGAAGAAGAGGCTGTTCTCAAAAAATAATTTTTAATAACTTCTTTCATCTTTTATCTAATACTTATTCCGTGGAGGGCCTAATTTCTTAGCAGATCTATTCATTTTTATTAACTACACATTTATGACATCTCAATTCACAGATAGTGCTTAATTGTTGACGGTCTTTTTTTTAAAGAACATGCTTAATTGTTGACGGTCATTTTTTAAAGAACATGCTAAGTACTTTTGCAAAGAAAAGTCGCGTCTAGTCAGGAATCAATCAAGAACCTATAATACATCAGAACTATAATGGTATTGCACACCTGTATCCTTCGCAAAAGTCAACGACAAGCTTCAGATGTTGGCATGTTTCCATTTCACCTTTTTCTATCTGGAAACAGGATGATAATACGACTAAAGTACGACCATACCAAACACATGTTAATTGTTTATGGGGAAAAGGTGGCATCACAAGGGACTATTACCTGAATCAATAAACCAGGTTAATGTTTTATATACAGTGTTCAAACAAAAGGTGGAGAAAACGATGATCTTCAAGATGGGCAATGTACATAAATATAATGTGAAGAATGTGCGGGAAAAGTGTCAAACAAATAAAGTCAGGAAAAATAGCGAAATTCTGGGGGAGAATTTCAAGAAGATATTGAGAAAGATGGATCGAGTCGAGTTATGGAGAGAGAAAGAAATATGAAGGAGAATAGAGAGAGAGGGGGGAGAGAAAGAGATAAAGAGAGAAAAGAGAGATGAAAACTGTAAAATGATAAGGAGATGAAGAAAGACGAATGAGAGGTTAGGAGAGACAGCTATTACAAGCGGTGGGGTGAGGACACAGAAATGAATTAACGATAGTGATATCATGGTCGCAGATAAAAGTTGATAAATTTGGAAAATCAACCGCTGTAAACATTAATTATCATCATAATTATCATCATCGGTGTCATTTCTTCTGGACGTTGGTCAACAAGACTCTTCATTTCTCTGTCCCTACACCAGCCAAGTCCTTCAAGATCATTGTTAAAAGTTTCCTTTTGTCCATCTTTTCTTTGCCACACCATGACTTGGCCAGTCTGCTTCATATTTATCATATTTAGTCTTTACCTCAAACAACAGTGCACCCTCTTGACTGTTAATTTGTCCAAGAGGCTTTTTTCCCCTTAATTTAGTTATCAAGCCTAATAACAAATATAGACCTCTTGAAGAGAACCAGGTAACTAGCAGCACAGCCGAAAATGAAAGAGAAAATGGCTGTGGATAAAGAATGTTCTCTTAGGAAACAAGCAACAGCTATAATCAGGTGTCTCCATCTTGGCGAGGTACAGGAGCTTGTGTGTCCCCATGACCACAAGAGCTATGCCGGCGGTAGCATAACTCCAGCAGGGTCTCCCAAGCCGGACAGGTCGAAGGGTAGGGACCAGACCAAGAGAGATAAACACCTGTTGTCTTGCAGGCAGGCTGGGGATAGTCAATGGCTAAGGAAGGCGACCAGACAGAAAGGCCTGTTGATATCGTCTGTACTGGGCCACAGACTGAACTAAACAGTACAACAAACTTCGCTTAATGATGAGACATACCCTTATTTGGAACCCACTGGCAGTGGGAAGAGTGAGAAGGCCAAAGATAACCTTGAGAAAAACAACACAAGAGGAGGCCAAAGCATCCGAAATACCATATGACTAAGCTGATTCATTCAGTCTCTTTCCCGTTCCTTATGGAGCACGGAGCCAGTATTGCAATAGGCTCCATTGCAAGAAGTTTTCATCTAATCACGTGTTCTCGAAACAGTGAAAATTGTTTTACATGATGAGGTTACCAGTCACATGCACAACCTTACATTAGTCACCTTTTACGACATCATACTCGACATGTCGTCATTCAGGGAATTTAATAAAGACTGCCCTAGATAGCAACCTGTCATGACCAATAATTACATCTATATTGTCCATGTAAATACCTAGAACGGATGGCATATAAGATGAAGGTTTGGCATGACATTGTTAAGGCCTATGCTCCTTGGGCAGATTAAGAACAATAATAAAATGGTTTCTTTTTTGAATGATAAGGGATGATGATGCCATTGCCTATAGCATAATTTCCAGATTTAGCTTGTCTGAAATTTTGTTAATCGAATGATGTACGCTAGCACACACTCAGTAATCTCCATTGTTATAGCTTTCACAGCCATGGACAAAGGCTGATTTATAAACAACATTCCCCATCGAGGCCAGCTCCTTGACGTGGAGATGGGGCTCAAGTACAGCCATCAGCGGCTGAAAAACTAAGACTGGCCAGGCCCTCCTACACTCGAGCAAGACCACAGTCTGCCCTAGCAAGTCAAGGTGCTGAAGACGGAGGCAACCAGCCAAGAGGCGCACCACAGCAATCAGGATGCCACGCACATGCGCTATGGAAGTATGCCTATATCTGCAAAACGTTTTGGCACTCGCCCTGTGACGGACACCCAGGCAGGCGCAGTGCCGGGCCCTCTGACTCGGAAGGGCCCAACCGTGCACTAACCACTATGCTACCGCGGCTCCCCTACTACTGGGGGTCCTTCTCAATTGCCCCGTGGAGCCAGGAGGCATGAGAATAAAGCTACTGGTCAAGCAAAGAAAAGACCATTTAAAATAATGCACTGGAATGCTGAAGGCGTCAATAGTAAAAAAGACGGCTACGGCAAAAAATTAGAGCTCGAAAATATCTTGAATGAAGAGCAAGTAAATGTATGTTGCTTGCAAGAAACCCACCTCAACAAGGACATAGCCTTCAAAATCAGAGGCTACCAGTGCTACCGATCTGACCGAATAGACAGGCGAAAGGGTGGAATACTGACACTCGTGAGGAATAACATCAGTGCATGTCAGCTTGAAACATATATGGACGGGGCGGAATACCAGATGCTTCATCTCAGGACAGAAAGTTCAGAATTCCACCTGCTCAACTACTACTGTCCGAGCGACCGCCCACTGGCACTAGATACAATCCCAGCAAAAGAAAGACTGATTGTATGCGGAGACTTCAACAGCCACTCACAGATCTGGGGCTATGATCACATGGACAGGAGAGGTGAGGAGCTTGAAAACTGGCAGGATGACAATGGGCTTATCCTGATTAACCAGCCAATCGACCCACCAACCTTCTACTCGAGATCATGGCACACCACCTCTACACCAGACCTGGCATTCCACTCACCCAGCCTGGAGTGGAACACCACACGCGTTGTAGGGAAACAACTTGGAGGCAGCGACCACCGGCCAGTCTTCCTAATTGTGGAAAATGAACTTGTCAAGGAGAGCAGCACTCTCTCTAGGTGGAACTACAAGAAGGCAGACTGGACAATGTACCAGCACCGTACTAGTATACTGGCTAGAGATCTGACTGTAGACAAAGACATCAATAAGCTAGTCAATGAATTCAGCAGATGCATAGTACAGGCTGCTCGTGAAACAATACCTAGAGGGGCTCGTAAGCACAACAAACCATATTGGAATAGTGAACTAGAGCAGCTGCACAACGACGTGGAAACATCTCGAAAGCAGGTAGAGACCAGTCCATGCCAAGAACACCACAATAACTACCAGCAAGCTAAGGCCAAATTTCAAAGGGCCAAGTTGCAGGCCAGGCGAAGAAGCTGGAAGGAGAAAACAGAGTCCTTGAACTTTGAAAGAGATACGAGGAAACTGTGGAAGCTGGTAAAACAACTTAACGATGAAGGTACAGAGAGAAACTCAAGGATTGCTCTGTACAAAGATGGAAACATCCTCATGGGAAAACAGGCAGCTGATCACTTTGCAGACTCCTTTGCTAAAGACAACAACATCAAAGTTAGCCCAGAGAAGCAACAGGAGACTCGTGAGAAACAACAATACGCAGGACGAGATGGAACCATACCTGAAGTTATGGAGGCACCAATCACATTCAGAGAACTGGAGCTTGCAATATCCAAATTGAAAATGAGAAAGTCGCCAGGAGTTGATGGAGTGTCCAATGAAATGATTACGAACTTGGGAACCGCAGCAAAAACAAAGCTGCTGCAGATCTTCAATATCTGTTGGAACTCAGGCAGAGTTCCACAGACCTGGAGGGAAGCAATCATGATACCACTCCTAAAACCAGGAAAAGACAGTTCCACTGCCTCCAGCTACAGACCAATTAGCCTTACAAGCTGCCTCTGCAAAACAATGGAACGCATCATCAACCTCAGGCTACAGTGGTACCTTGAAAGTGAAAACCTTCTTGTACCACCGCAGGCGGGCTTTAGGCAGTGTTATTCCACCGAAGATAAGGCAACTTACCTTTCCCAAGAGATTGAGGATGCGTTCCAAGATAAGAAACTGGTACTAGCAGCATGGATAGATCTAAGGAAAGCATTTGACAAGGTTTGGAAAGAAGGGCTTCTGAAGAAACTGAGAAATTGTAGAGTGAATGGTAGGATGTACAAATGGGTGAAAGCATACCTGCATAACAGAAGAGCCCGAGTACAACTAGATGGCCTCAAGAGTAAGAAAATTCTACTGCGTCATGGCGTCCCTCAGGGAGGGGTTCTGTCCCTCACACTTTTCCTAGTCTACATCAACGACCTGGTTGCTGAACTACCACATGGAATGAAAGTGGCAATGTACGCTGATGACCTGGTAATATAGTGCACAGATGAGCATGCAACAGTGGCCACCAAACTGCTACAAAGATCTATAGATGTCTTAACCTCATGGGCAAATAGATGGTGTGTCAGCATCAATACAGACAAGTGCAGCACTACGCTCTTCACCCTCTCTCCCAAACAAAAAGCTGGTGTCATCAAGATAAACGAAGAGCTCCTGAGAGAAGATAAACAACCCACCTATCTCGGAGTTACATTCGATGATGGGCTGACATGGGAGCAGCACATCAACAAAGCAGCAACAAAGGCCAGGAGGAAGTTAGCCATCCTGAGAAAACTAAGTGGAACCACATGGGGAGCCAGCGGGAAAATACTTAGTAAAGTATACCAGCAGGGCATACGACCACACCTGGAATATGGGTCAGCTGCGTGGTGCCCAGCATCAAACACCACATTACAAGAGCTAGATAAGGTGCAAAACCAGGCGCTTAGGGTCATCACGGGGGCAATGAAATCAACGCCTATAGTGAAGATGGAGAAAATGGGGAGGATACAAGCACTGAGAGAACGCAGAGACACGAAAGTGCTAACACAGGCAGAAAAGTTCCTCTGTATGCCGAGTCATCCAATGAAGGACAGATTCCAAAACCTAGCAATGGGGCGACTGAAAAGAAGCAGCTTTATCCACCAGGCCAAACGATTACGTAGACAAACCTCAGACCTGCCTGAAGTTAACAGCCCCCTAAAGTCTGTGCCAGAACAAACCCTTTGGAGAGAGGAGCATGGGCTACCAGTACACATCCACACAAAAGTGAAAGGAATATTCGACAGGGCTGAACAGAACAGTGTGCAACGTAGGACAGTCACTCTCAGTTTCCTGGATGATGAATACCCACAGGACCTCTGGGTCCGAGTATACACGGATGGGTCAGCACAGAATGCAGTAAAGAATGGAGGAGCAGGAGTGTACATAGAATACCCAAACAACACTAGGGATACTGTCAGAGTACCAACGGGGAAATTCTGTAACAACTATGATGCAGAAGTCCAGGCAATCAAGGTGGCAACTGAGAAACTATTGCACACCAATCTCGGTCCACAGCCTGTAGTATCCCTGACAGATGCATGATCAGCACTCCAAGCACTTCAGTCCATAAAATTGCCAGGCATACAAGCCTTACTTTCTGAACTGTGCAACCAGCGCAGGGTCACCATGCAGTGGATACCGTCTCATTGTGGAATACCAGGAAACGAGAGAGCACATGGACTGGCTAAAGAAAGTGCTGCAGACGAGCAACCGGATGTACCAGTTACATACCATCAGAAGAAAAAGATGATCAAATCTATCAGAAAGCCACCAACACCAACGCAGGATGACTACCAAGCTATGAACAGATCAGAACAAATAGTCATTCTGCGCCTCAGAACAGGACACAACCGCCTCCGCAGCCACATGTATACAAAATTCAAGATTGGCAATTCAGCCATGTGTACATGTGGACAGGCACACCAGACTGCGGAGCACGTACTTCAAGATTGCCCCGAATATGATATATTGAGGCAAACCCACTGGCCCAGAGAAACAACACTGGAAGCAAAACTATATGGACCTCTGTATGAACTACAAAAGACAGTGAAGTTTATACAAGAAACAACATTGCAGATATAGACAATATAGTTCAAGCGAACGAAAGAAGAAAAAAAAAAATAAACAACATTCTAACAATGTGTTTAAGAAGACACTGAAAACATAAATGATGAATGATTTCATACACAGCATCAAAGAAGTTATTTTTTTCCTTTCTTTTCTCAACCATTGCTGCTAGGGAAGGACGTGGGGAGATTCAAATTGTGCAGTTTTTTTCAGACTGTTCGTCATAGATAATTTGTTTTACATTATAGTAAAGACTAGCATTATATTAGACATTATCATGTCTGTGTTCTCGTACCCTGGTATGAACAGCTCGAAAATGAGAGAAGAACCCCTGTTACTGTCATTTTTGCCTGTATTATAGACGTCAACCTGTTTGATACTTTTTGATGGTCTAAGAGAGAGAAATGTCTATTAACTTTTCAGTGACAGGTTTGATTAGTGGTTATCTTCCCCTTGTCTTATTCATCTATCCTTGAAAGGATCGATGTTGACCTGTTTCGGGGAAATGTCTTAAATAGTTGTCATGTCTTAAGTCGCTATTCACATGACCATATAAGGAGCGGTTTTGCCTCTTGTTTCGGGGAAACGCCCTGGTCTGTATTAGCTTTACTCAGGACTGTGCTTATTGCACATGCGCAGGTTTTTGCTCGCAGATCGAGAGACACTTCCGATCTGGGCAGTGTACCTGGGTTTCTGAACGGACAAGAGGTCCGGAGATTTTCTCTGCCATTATTACGGGGAAATGAAGTCCTCTGTGTGACTGATATGTCAGTGATTCTTCCCCAAGTTTATTCTGTACGCTAAGGATGGCAAGTGTGGTGATTTTCTAGGATGCTGCCAAGGTAATATATACACTTTAATCCTCTCGTATGCCTTGATATGCAGACTAGGTGCTGTCTGCACATAAGAACGATTGATATTTTTGAGGCGACATTTTTGAGTAGAGTTCACAGATGATATGATAGACAGAGCCTACTATTTTTGCTCCATACAGAAACCAAGACTATAGTCTTATTGTTGAATAGAAGCCCAGCGAAGATTGTACTGCTTGGTACCCGCTATTCAGGCGGTATGTTTGGCATAGATGGATATGCCTTGCTTATGAGAAATAACACAGAGGTTACCTTGTTATAGAGGCCCGCTACTTGCGGCCTGATTCTATCACCATAGAGGCCCGCCTTTCGTGGCCTATATTCTTCACCAGAAGAAGTACCTGGCGTGTGATGCCAGAAGAGCCATAGACTTTTTTGTTAAGAAATTGGGAGCCCGCCCTTGTCGTGCGGCATATTTGCTAGAGGTACCTGACGCGCTTAGTCAGGGGTACCTGAGCTTCAGTATGAGCAGAACGTAGATTGACAGACCATTGTCATTAGCATCCTGATGTATGAGCTGATCAAGATTTGTGATGCCAGATGTTTTCAACCATTACCATGTATGTGATGTCCCTGATTCATGTGCAATTGACTGTGCTGTTGATGTCACCGTATGTCTCGTATTAAATTGTTGAAAAGGTCATCAGTATTACCAACGTTTACTGACTTCTACATGTGGTTGAGTGGGTGCATCGTGAACTTGTCCAAGAGCCTATACGCATTCGTGTCTACCATCTTATCTGATGTCTACTCACCCACACATCATGTCAACCCACACACTTCTACGAGCACTACGCACTTGAGAGCCTGTATGGTGTTTGAGAGAGGGTCAACATTACACCCTGTCAGCGCCTCAACGCTTTGGTGACCTGACCCAAATAAAATACACCACAACATTGTACTGTCCAGGTTTGACCTCCTACATTCAGCATTAACATTCGGTGGCTACATCGCACTTTAACAACCCCATTCATAGTTTACACTGAGTCGACACGTGTCCTGTGTAGATAAATGTATTTCCAGAGTATTGGAAGATGAAAAATTAAAAAGGTAACTTTCGTGTACTTGAAGTCAACATTAATAAGCAGCCAACAAAGAAGTTGTTCTACAAAAAAGCTAGAGTTTCGTTATTACTGTGTCATGCCAGTCATTTGCTGGACCTAGCTGTTGTTACTACTAGATCAAGGAAGTACGTGTACCAAAGAAAGAATCTTACTTATACAGTGAAGCTACTTTGTGAGCTGATGCTTTCGTTCTTGAGCCAGGCGTGTCGCAATGGATTTCTGTAACATGGTCTGTCCATCTGACTCTTGGTCTTCATCGTGCCCCAAAACCAGATTTTCTACATTCGAAGCTTCATAGTCGCAGACTTAACATGAAAATCGTTTAGCCTCATGTCGATATCTTGCGCGTCCGAAGGAAAATGGCTTCCACCACTATATAACCTCAATCTCTGACAGCATTGGCTCAGCTAGAAGTCCTTGTTAGGACAGACCAAAGCTAGCAATAAAAGTTCTTTCTAGGGCTTTGCTTTTGGGAGCTGTGCTCAAAGAGTTCGTCTTCTTTTTTTCTTTCTTGCCTTTTATTTCGGCACATTTTGTCGATGTATATGGTAAGGGAAACAATTTTGTCGATGTATATGGTAAGGGAAACAATTTTGTCGATGTATATGGTAAGGGAAACAATTTTGCTAACTTTGACATCTCACTAAGCTAAAGGAGAGTAAGCATGACTGGGTTTGTTAAATGTCTTTAATTGATGTCACAAATCTTAAATGTATTTACGGTTGTACGACGTACCCTCTTTTGTCGAACTTAACCACAGCCCTAAGACAGTGTTGTCGAAATGAGGAGTATGATCAATAGTGGCCAGTCAGCGTCAGAGGGGCGTCTTGGTTATAAACAACAGATACCATAACCTAGTCATATTTTGCAGGTTCAGCAAGTGATAAAAAACATGACACAATTGTGGACATCGAGAACTGTTTAACATTGGACCAGCACTGTTCCTGGCATAAGCTTAGCGTCTTCAATGTCCAGATGTTTTAACGACCGAGGGAAGTCAGCCATTACAACGTGTCAAACGAGTTAAGTAAAACTTATCGTTAAAGCACAAACCAAGACACCCAAGCCAATAACATAATAAAAACGACCAAACAACGACAATATACTTTTGTTAATTGTGTGAAATTTTATAAGATATTGATATACCAAGGTGCTAAATTTTTTAGTACACATCATTAATCAATAAAGTGCATCGATTAATTTATAACTGCGGTTATTGGATTATTTAAATTTCCGGATATAATTGTGGTTTGTGGTCAAAGAAATATTAATAATTTAAAATTGGTAGGGAAAAAATACGAGCTGCACTCACATGGGGTCGACCCAGCCTCATGAATTACGTACCAGAGCAACTCTGGGAAGGTTAAGGCGGCCAGCGTGATGCTGACCACATCACTCCTAGTGTGCCGATGGTCAAGAAAAAATGGGCCTAACACCACATAGGCTTGTAACGAAATCCTTTACCTTTTTTACCCTGGAGCATAGGACAGGTCTAGCATGAATGTGACTTACCTATCAGTTCTGTTCTACAGCTATCATTGAAAACTGTAGCAGTTGACTACCGGGCTTGAATTGTGCCATCCCTACTTCTGGTTCACCAGTTCTCTTCTCCATTTTTGGGAACTACTTGTATCCAGCAACCATCTCGCTACGCCCCTTATATTTGTAGCGGGATGTAATTACTACAATTTTTCTGACGCTTTTATTTCTCATTCTGTCTTTCCTGGTAACAATAATGACTCATTTCTAACAAGTCATTGTGCATGATGTGATTTTCTTCTCCTGTGCTCTGGTCAAGGATCATATAATGTTAGAAACTGATAACGAAGAGCGGGTAAGAATATGTTATTTATCATTTATCAAATAAAAGAAACAGTGTGTTCCATATAAAATCCCTAAAGTGTTCCCAGTCATCACCAACCTTCAATTCACCGGGAAGCAGCGCATGCCTTCAACTCATGCATGTCAAACCACCATGTTCTCTATTATCAGTTGATGGTCAAGGGTAAAAAAGGTAAAGGATCCCGTTACAAGCCTATGTGGTGTTAGGCCCATTTTTTCTTGACCATCATTGTCATTTTTGTCCGTTGGTCCTCATTGTGTGTGTACTACTCAAGATCAAGGTTTTTTCTGCACCACGTGTTTCATTTAAATTGTCTGGTTCTTTCTGTTATTTTTGGTAACCTTATCATACCATTTTAACTCTTAATGGACGTAGTAGTTTTCCCAAGTTTGAGGCAAGGCATTTTTTGTTGCTTTGAGTTTCAAATAGTCTTAAAGTTTAAGGGTCAGTTCTGTCCATGTTTTATGAAAGTTTGGTAATGTTATACATAAAGGGTATTAATAAAATATAACAGTGGAACAGTATGAAACAAAAACTTAGTTCAAACATGCAGGGCCCAAAAACTGATCTCATGAATAATAGTTTGAGAAAATCGAATACTGACCTCTCGAACTTCATGAATTTATTCTTCTTTCTGCGTAAATACCCATTTATGAAAGTCTGTAACTTTTTGTCTTTTTTTCCCCCTTGTTGCAGAGTCATACAACAGAACCACTTTTACATCCGAATTATCAAATTCTTACTTTTTAAGTTGAGTTGGATTTCTCTTGATTTTTATATATTTCCCAATTCACTGAAAGCCCATCTCGTCATGTATATTTTAAATTTTGTTATTATTGTCATTTCCTACAATTATCGATATCGATGCGTTGCTGCCAATGAGTCTATATCTTGTAGAGTTGTTTGTCCAGTGCAGTGTTGTTACCATGTGTCGCATTTATTCTCATAATCTCTGTCTTTTCTTTATAAATCTTCAGATCCAGTTGCGACCACTCCACATACAGTATTCTCCATTTGTCTTGCATCAGGTTCCGGTTATGCGATTGAAGGTCAAGGTCATTAACAAAATCAGGATTGTAGAGTTATTGTGTCCACTAAATTCCTTTTCTAGTGGTTGCTATAATTGATTGAATAATTAAATCTATATATATCCAGTAGAAAGTAAAATTGTTACAGGAGGCTTCTGTTGCAATATGCTTATTGTCACAATGTTGTTTGCGCATAAATGGCGCTGAAATTAACTGAGAGATATTGTAAGATTTTTTTAATAAGTACACTTTTGTACACTATTATTGAACGTAGTTAGTTGCTTATCCTTTACA
The DNA here is from genome assembly GCA_024509875.1 of Oreohelix idahoensis. Taxonomy (NCBI): domain Eukaryota; kingdom Metazoa; phylum Mollusca; class Gastropoda; order Stylommatophora; family Oreohelicidae; genus Oreohelix; species Oreohelix idahoensis. The sequence continues at coordinate 178,210 of JAMPIV010000992.1, forward strand.
GGACGTGGCAATCAACCCCAGCTTTTATTGGCTGTTTGTGATTTTTCTAGGCAATTTTATTTCATTCAGTAGTTTGCCATTGCCATTGAACGTAGAGGCCAAGGTTTTATTGTATTAACCAATCGATTTGTAGATTGGTATATGACGTTTTCTTTTTTGGTGATGACGTAGATTGGTAAATAACTTCTCATGGAGGACATAGATCTTGTCCTGGGTCTGGCACGTTATTGTATTTAAAAAAAAATATTATATCTTCTGAATGAAGACTATTCTAGGACTGGGAAATGTCGCTATTGATGAATGAATAATAATATTCTTCTTCTTCTTCTTCCTCGTTCGTCCTGAAAAGGACGGTGGTTGCGTTGTGTCTGTTTACGCCTAAGCTGTGATATCTGCACCTTTCCGTCCACACATCCGACTTCTGCACGGCATTTTTTGGGACCGGGTTTGCCTTCCCTCTTCGATCCGTGCTCGCTCAGCCAGACTGCACTGCTGCAGACTGTTTCCAGGACCACCACGTGGAGGTGGAGCACGGTCTTGACCAGCTCTGGTTCGCTGGTCCTGACGCAGGCAGTCAAGCTATGAGTCGCTGACTGCATTCACTATTGCTGCATCTTGAGGTCCCTAATAATATTCAACCCTTCGGGGACGTGGAAGTAATACACCGTAAACATCGGAGTTTATAACATTTCATTGTCACCGAAGTGGAAAAACTGATGTTTAAGCACGTTGATGGACAAGAATATTATTAAATTGTTACATACAATTTGTCATTCCGAACACAGGATCCGCAACACGGTAAACATCCGAGTGCGAGACTATCAATTAGACATTTTTTTATGGGGAATAACTTTGAGGTATGACTTTCATGGAATACAAATGAAAATTATCGGAGATGTTATACGTGGCCTACCATAGATATACGACTTAACGTATATAAGTTATTCTTTAACACAGAAATCCAGCATTGAATTATTATTTGAATATTATCTGCATGTATTATGGAAAAATTCGATGACCTGATAACTGGACGTAGAAACTCATTTTACCATTAATCATCATTGGAAAATAAACCTTTGTTTGATCTGCAACACCTCAGCTTTTATGGTCCGTTAAAGATGAAGTTGGCTGTTACAAGTTGTTCTTCCTTTTTGGGTATCCCCAGTGAGGAATACAGGGACGATTAAGTGTTACTACACACTCACGTTTTGACATTCGCGTCTTTTCACTGTATCTTCATCAGTGATGTAAAACAAGATTGGGAAGAACCTTACCGCTTTTAGTGAACATTTCAATACTATCTTGACTGTTATTGGAAGCAGGCATCCAAGCGGTACGGGAGCTTAACAGCTTCCCTGCTGCACTCCAGCTTCCTGAAGAATCTATCATTTTGTGTTTTCACATGTTTTATTTGTTAGGTTAATGAGCTTAAGGAGGACTTTACAATGCCTGATTAGTTATGAAAGTGATTTTCTACCTAAACTGTCAAAGGCCTTTTCATAGTCCACATATCAAAGAGAAGGTGGGGAGTTCAATTACAAGTTCTCTCCTACTATCAGGCGCACTATGACTATCTGATCTGCACAGATGTTTAGTTTAAAAATTGCCTTTTCCTCATTCAGTTGTCTTTCTATTATTTCTTTTAATCTCCCAATAATGATCATGTATAACATTATTCCTTGCCATGATAATAACAGTATTACTCTATAATTTGTGTATTATTGCAAGTCTCCCTTCTTTAGCAACTTGACTAGATTTTCTACTTCCCAGTCCACTGGTACTACTTCCCTTTCCCAGACTTTACGAAGTACGGTAATCTGTATAAGTTTAATTGTATTCTTTTCAACGTTCAGATTATGATTGTTTATTACTTTGCTTCAATGTTTCATTACCACTTGTAAGACATGGATTCCATGTACTGAGTTTAAAATTAGATATAAAACAATGAAACGACTAAACATTTTATTAACAGTTCCAGTTTCAAGCCTGAAGATTTATTCACACAAAAGATGTTCAGCATATGTCTGAAGCAAGTCATGCCGTTAATGGATAAACCCTGTTGTCTCATATCCCAGCCAAAACGTGACCTCTGGACCATTAAAAGTCATAGTAATTCTCCAGACCTAAAGGTCTTTATATTTGGACATGCGCCCTAATATAACCGGCTAGGTTGAACGGGATGCGCCTCGCCAAAACGAGGCAACATTATTTAAAAAAAAAAAAAAATTTGTGAAGTGAAAGTGAAAGCGTAAATTATATTTCCTACACAAGAAGGTATTCTCGAAGATGGGTTAACTTGTATTTGTCCACTAATTAACAATAAAGAAGTTAAATATTCCTCACTATTTAAATATACAAATTTAGATAAACTGTGAGTAGTACAATGACAGCAACTTGTAACGTTGTTACTACTGCAGTTACTCTTCCTACTACTACTACTACTACTACTACTACTATTCCTACTACTACTACTACTACTACTACTACTACTACTACTACTACTACTACAACAACTACTACTACTACTCTTCTACTCCCACAACAACAACAACAACAACTACTGCTACTACTATTCTACTCCTACAACAACAACAACTACTACTACTACTACTACTACTACTACTATTCTACTCCTACAACAACAACAATAAATACTACTACTACTGCTACTACTACAGCTACTACTATTCTACTCCTACAACAACAACAACTACTACTACTACTATTCTACTCCTACAACAACAAGAACAACTACTACTACTACTGCTACTACTATTCCACTCCTACAACAACAACAAAAACTACTACTACTACTACTATTCTACTCCTACAACAACAACAACTACAACTACTTCTACTACTACTATTCTACTCCTACAACAACAACAACTACTACTACTACTACTGCTACTACTATTCTACTCCTACAACCACAACAACAACAACTACTACTACTATCACTGCTAGTACTATTCTACTCCTACAACAACAACTACTACTACTACTACTGCTACTACTATTCTACTCCTACAACAACAACAACAACAACAACAACAACAACAACAACTACTACTACTACTACTATCACTGCTACTACTATTCTACTCCTACAACAACAACTACTACTACTACTACTGCTACTACTATTCTACTCCTACAACAACAACAACAACAACTACTACTACTACTATTCTACTCCCACAACAACAACAACAGCAACTTTTTCTACTACTACTACTACTACTACTATTCTACTCCTACAACAACAACAACAACAACAACAACAACAACAACAACTACTACTACTACTACTACTACTACTGCTACTACTATTCTACTCTTACAACAACAACTACTACTACTACTACTACTGCTACTACTATTCTACTCTTACAACAACAACAACAACTACTACTACTACTGCTACTACTATTCTACTCCTGCAACAACAACAACAACTACTACTACTACTGCTACTACTATTCTACTCCTACAACAACAACTACTACTACTACTATTCTACTCCTACAACAACAACAACTACTACTACTATTGCTACAACTATTCTACTCACACAACAACAACTACTACTGCTACTACTATTCTACTCCTACAACAACAACTACTACAACTACTTTACTACAACAACTACTACTCTACTACTACTACAATAACAAGCTTCTCAACTAGGCCAAAATGTATTTTATATTTAGATATGCGCCCTAATATAACCGACGGACTTTGTGTCTAGATTGAACGGGGGCGCTTCTCCAAAAAGAAGTAAAACGTCTATTTAAAAAAATACTTCAACAACTACAACCACCACCACCGTTACTACTACTACTATTACTACCATTACTATTACTAAGACGGCTACTACTACTATTACTACTACTATTTCTACTACAATTACTACCTCTACGACTACTATTACTACTACTATTTCTACTACAACTACTATTATTACTACTACTACGACTACTACTATTTCTACTACAACTACTATTATTACTACTACTACGACTACTATTACTACGACTACTACTATGACTACTACTGCCACCACTACTACTACTACAGTTATTACTACAACTACTCTCACTACTACTTAGACGATAATGTCAACGTGTACTACGTATTCACTTCGAACCGCTTTTTAAACGCCCAGTCTGTCCCTACTGATCTCTGTTTTTAATTGTCTGTACTTCATTTCAAATCAAGTTCCGCCATAAAAGATTGAGACCAATGTCTTTGGTATCACGGCATAAGTGAAAGTCTTGCATACTCTTAAAAAACATTCCATTTATTACCATTCATTGTCTGAGCAGCACATGAATCTAACAAACCTATGTGACGTCATTCTGTCCTGTGCCGTCCTCTCATCGCTATCTCCTTTATCTCTTTCATTTCTATCTCCTGTTCTCTTCTCCATACGTTTTTGGATCTCCCTCTAACTCTTTCTCCTTGGGGATTAAAGAACAAAGACTGTCTTATATCAACAGGTTTTCTCACCGTGTTGTCCAGTTGATCGTGTCCGTCTTCTCCTCATCTCTTGATCCACTGGCACTTGTATTGTTTCGCATATTGGTTATTCTATCGTATCGTACAATTTCATTCCTTCCGTTGTATACGCAAGCACCCATTTTATGAAAGTAAGTAAGTATGTTTAGTTTTGTTATCCATGTTTGACATCCATGCAATAAAACTGACTTGACATTTGAGCTGAAAATTCCAATTTTTATGTCGTACTTGATTTTATTTGTGTTCATTACTTTCCAATACAGTGCTCCTCTTGTCTGATGTATCCTCATTTTGGTATCACTGCCTGTTCCTCAAACTTTCTTTATATTGCTGCTAGGATCTATGTCTGACTAAACATTTTGTACAAGAGTTTCTTCAAGTGTAATCTTGTTATAGTATGGGTATTTTCTTCTTCATAATATGGAATGTTATATTATCCTTTAAAAAGATTAATTCTTTCAAATTCATTCATGCAGTCTTTTAAAATTGTATACAGTGATAAACATTTGGGGAAATGTGCGTGTGTCTCCCATTTCGTTTTTATCTTCTTCTTTATCCTTAGCCACCAACTGCCAAAGCAGTTAGTGGCCATCACGCCTTGTGGCGTCTTGTAGGGCAGTAACAAACTGCTTCCACTTTGCTCGGTCGGTGGCCATCCTTCGTGCAGTGCCCCAGCTCTGGTTCATTATTTGCATCTCGGCCTCCACAGTTCTCCGCCAAGTAGTTTTTGGTCGGCCTCTCTTTCGCTTTCCTTCAGGGGTCCACAGCATAGCCGTTCTTGTGATGGCATCGAGGTATCGTCTGAGAACTTGGCTAACCTAATGCCATCGTCTGCCAGTTATGATGGTGTGCATGCCCTCTTGGTTACTCCGACTAAGTTGTTTTTGGTTGGTGATGATATTCGGCCAAAAGATTCGGAGAATTTTCCTTAGGCAGATTGTGTGGAAAAAGGACAATTTCGACATTTTCTTCTCTGTTACTCTCCAACATTCCGCACCATAGAGAAGTACAGAAAGTACACAGCTCTCATATAATCTTAATTTCGTGTTTGCGCTGTACTGAGAGGACTTCCAGATGTTGTTTAGACTAGCAAAGGATGTTCTCGTTTTATTTATTCTGTTGTTGATGTCCTTGCTTGTTCCACCGTGTGGTGTTACCATTTTCCTAGGTATGTAATTGTGTCTGACTGTTCCAGCCTCTGTTTCTTTTTTTATAATGGGCTCAGGATTGCCCACACTGAGTGTCATGGCCTCGTTTTATGACTATCGTTTATTCAGATCTATTAGTCTTCGTAGGTGCGGTTCTAGCTAAATTCTGAAAATGTGACATCTTGCATTGAATTTCTGTCCGTTGCATTCTGTGTGTTAAATATGTAGGGGACTGTAAGTATATTAATTTTTTTTTAACCGAACGTAACGATAAACGTCTTCGTCAGGGTACAGGAAACAAGAACAAGAAATGTGAAATAATTAATTTTTAAACATTAAAGAAGGGATTACAAACTAATAAAAACCTGGATGAGAAGCATGTCCATTGTTTGTGTGTACGACTACACTAGCAGGACAGCGCATACTAATGATGTTTTGTCATAATTCGATTCTCAGAATCGGAAATTCCGATTCCTTTTATCCAGAAACACAATGTAAAGACTGCCTAGGTAATACGTGTTTGGGATCCGGGTTCCCAACAGGATCATTTGGCCCCAGTCTCGCCTACAGGAGGGCCTCACCTCAGCCAAGCACTTTCTACCATTTTCCCCAAGTAATGAGGCGCCCTCACTGTGTGAAATGTCTCGTGTCGAGTTCTCGCAAGCCCTTCATATGGCTAAACCAGTGCTTCTTATCATTTAGACGTTTCGCACAGTGTTATTTCTAGTACATATTGTTTTGGTAGTTTTGCTGCCCGCAGAGTTAGCACATTTGTTTTTACTTATGATTCAGTTCATGAATATTCGCATCTAATGTTTCAGTCTTGGCGTGAAGCCAGGGAAATTACAAATTCACCACGTGATATTTTACAACGAAGATGCCCCGCCAAGTTATGCCCAGAAATATTTATATAAATATTCATGTAAATATTTAAATCTTTACGTCTGAACGTGGGTAGTAATTTACAGACATATCTGCCTCATTATTTATGTCATCGACAGGGAGCCGCGCTGGTGTAATGGCTTCGGCGTTGTACTGGCGACCAGGTGTTCATGGTTCAAACCCGGGTGTCAGCGTTTGAAGAAATGTTTACGGCCGGAAATTTGACTGAATAGCCTGAACGGCTCCTGTGATAAACCCTCTGTGGATGGGAAGGAGCGAAGCTCCTGACCGGGTTGGAAGGAAAGTCCTCAGGTTCCCCAGCCTCGCAATGACATGTCATTGGGCCGAAGGGTGAAAGCCCAAGTGCCGCTGGTTAAGGAAAAAAAAAAAAAAAATGTCATCGACAAAAAAATCACGAATACGATATATATATGTTCACACAGTCCTGCTACAGGGATCGGTTTCAGAGAAAACGAGCCAAAATAAGTCACAGCTGTATCTAAGAATTTAGAGACTCTATTAACACTAGTCAACAACCAAAATGTACCAGAAATGAAAATAGCTGATCTTAACTAATTTTGGTGTGCTGAAAACGAAAATGACATTAAAAAATGTTGATTGGCTCTAGTTTTCAAGATATATGCAACTAGTTTATTTAATTACGGTCAATTTATATATATGACGCAACTGTTGTGGGCGATTGCATAATTTTTTCTAATGACCAATAAAAATGTAACTAGAAGTTGATGATGCAATCCTACCTATGATTACATCACCTTTGTGTATAAATATCTTATCTCTGATAAAATTTTGCCATTAGTTAGTGCATTTGTCCTTATCAAAAGTATCGTAGTTAGAAATGAGAAGGACATGTGTGAACAGTGCTAATAATTTCTGTTATATATGTGGTGAGGTGACATTTCTATCACAAAAACAAAATATAACTAAAGTGATTAAGAAGGCGTACAGTTTGTATTTTGGCTGCAGAATAGGAGATCAAGATAAGAGCTGGGCGCCACACATATGCTGCAATACATGTGCAGCACATCTTAAATTGTGGTTGACTGGCAAAAGGCAAGCTATGCCTTTTGCAGTCCCAATGATTTGGAGAGAGCCCACTGATCATCTCAACAACTGTTACTTTTGCATGGTCCCTCCAATTGGGAAAGGCATATCAAAGAAGAAAAAATGGACTCTGAAATATCCCAACATCCCCTCTGCAATACGTCCGGTACCACATGGCGATGACCTACCAGTTCCCAAAGTGCCAGAATCATTTTCAGCTGCTTCCACTGATGAAGAAGAGGATATTGGTGGTCCTGAACCATCAACCTCAAACGACCCAGATTTTGAGCAAACTACATCCACTAAACCACACTTAATAACCCAAGGTGAACTGAATGATCTTGTAAGAGATCTGAATTTACCGAAGAACAAGGCGGAGCTTTTGGGTTCCAGATTGCAACAGTGGAATTCCTGGCAGAAGATGTTACAATTTCTGTGTATAGGAACCGCCAGAAGCCGCTTATTACATTCTTTTTCAAAGAGGGTGACCTTTCTGCATGCCACAACATTTCTGGTTTAATGGCAGCCCTCAAAATCAGTTACATACCGGAAGAGTGGAGGCTTTTCATTGATTCATCCAAGACGAGTCTTAAAGCTGTTTTGTTGAATAATGTATTATGATATCATTGTAGCTGCCGAGTGCGCAGTTATTATGTGGTAATTTATATCTTGTGTTGTGCTGTGAACGGTATTCTATGTGTATTTCATCAATGTGTTGTGACGTGAATAAACCCATATGAAATGTCACCAGTCGTTTACAACCATCCATGACTCTTGTGTACGTACCTGTGGTGTAAACGACTAAACCAACACACGCACTTAATATTACAAGTGTGACAGGGAACTTAACACGTATTTAGAAATAGCCCCGGAGTGGGCGTGGTCTATCTGTATCGAGAACCTGATCATCGCTTACCAGTAGACTTCTACAGTGTTTGCCTGTGTGGCGTATATGTAGGTATCAACTGTAGACATTACCGTATCCACCAAACCCAAGACTTTATCAGTAACAATCAATAAGACTTTATCAGTGGTGTGCTAGTTTTATAGGATCAGACACCCGCGAAATTCGCGTGATATTAATTTACAAGTGTTAGCGTGTAGCCTGAGTGGCGTTAGTATATGAAAGACAGACATCACATTTGAGAGCTGTATCCAGGCCCAGGGAAAACTTATTCAGTATCAGTTAAACTGGGAACTGTTAACTCAAGTCGCAAGTCGCAACTCGCAAGTCAAGGAATTTATTACTCAAGATTATGAGATGTCATGATATACAGTGGCGTCTGTATACCAGTACAAGTAATCATCTGGCAGTATGAACGAGTGGTGTACCTTCTTTCAACGAAATTGACAGACGGTGACCCATTTCCTGCTTTCCTGTGCGGTGTGTTAGCACGTAGCGTGCTGAATCGAGGACCTGAGCGGAATCAAGGTGTCAAGTTCCAATGCCTTTCTGTTGTCGATTGTTTTACCATTGAACTTTGTGATATCCAGGGTGTTAACGGAAAGGAACAGAAGAGTTTTCATTCAAGATAAGTGGTTATGTTTGTGATGTGAACTGTGTCACCTTAACTATGTCAACGAGCCTTCCTGTGCTTTGCATCTCCTATACTGTTGAAATCTGTTGTTTTTGTTGTCTAATTCTATATAGACATATTATTAGGATTTAGTATTGATGCTAAGTATTGATGGTTGTATGATATATGTTGACTTCCCTCAGATGGAAGAGGAATTGATGATACAAAGTTATGAATAATATTTTTGGTATACATACTGAACTGTGTGAAATGGAAGGGTAATTGTCAGAACTTCTTGAAACATAAACTTGCGACATTAATAATTATACTGATATAGATATATAGTTAACTGAGTGATTAAATCACCATGGATTTTGATAATAATCCTGCAGATATAAGGCCTATGTTGGAGAGTGCATTGTTAATAGGTAGAGATGAAAAGGGATTGAGAGGTCCAAGACTTGGAGTATGGATCATGGACGATTTGTTGGTTAATATGTCAGTATCCCTAAAGTTATTTGCTGAACATAACTTTAAGCTTCTTTGTAATTCAATAATGGCTAAGGATTTGGTTGATTTGCTACTGCACCTTCGTGTGTTTTTACAACAGTATATTGAACTTGAACACGGACAGATAATGCAAAATATATTCAAAATGATCCACAACGGTATTCCTGATGAGCAGAAAAAGGAATTAGGAAGTGAGAAACAAATAAAAGTCAACAAACAGAGTGCCCTACGGGAAAGGGACAATTGTTTAAAAGTTACTACTGAAGTGAGTAAACTACACGAAACAGTCTCTAAACTCGCAAATGAGTTAGATAAGTCAAACACGGAACTTACTAAAGTACATGCGGCGTTAGATGAAGCATTGAACAAGAACAAAGAGTTGGAAATTCGGGTGAAAGACAAAGATGACGAAGTTGGTAATCTCAGACAGGAAGTTCAAGAGAAAAAAGAAATGTATGACATATTAAAGATTGAGAGCAATGGTCGTGAAGAGACTTACATAAATATGCTTCATGAGGTGTTGGAGGATAATGATATTATCAGTTGCCAACTGAAAGAAAAGAAAGATATACATGATAAATTAAAAGTTCAGGATAAGAAATGTGAGAAATTAGGTAATGAAACATGTCAAACTAGAGCAAATAAAGAAAAGGATGAGAAAGACAAATTAGAAGAGTTAACGACTGAGAGAGAGGAGATGATTAAGATTGAGAGATTGTTAACAGAGGAGAGAAGTAAAGTTTTGACATTTGACAAATTAAATAGGAAATTAAGTGAAGAAATTTCACAAAAAAGTGTTGAAATTGCAGAAAGTACAAAAAGGGTAGAGGGTCTACTCGATGTTATTTTAACCAGCGGAATATGGTCTTCTGTAAATGTGGACAATGCTAGACAGAAAGTTGTTTGCCAACAGGTTAAAAAGATCCAGCCCTATACAATCTTTGCGGATAGAAAGGTTAAATGTAATGAACAAAGATCGTTTCGGGGAAAATATAACTTTCAGAGATCTTTTGATTCTTCTTGCAATAGCAACAATTCTTGGCGGCAGTGTAATAGAGAGAATGATAAGGTAACAGTCAGTCCTGATAGATTTCAAGCTAAAAGTCCAAAGAGTAAACGAGTAACTGATTTTGGAGGTTCTCAGAAGATGATAACAAGGGATAAAGTTATAAGTAGTGGTTCCAAGGATGAAACCCATTATAGGCGTAACGATAAAGATACTTATAGATCTGCAGATGATACTGTAAACAAGCATATTGTCAAAGAAAAGAATGGAAAGAGTTTTTGTAGGAGAGATGTTTCTAAGATTAGAAAGTACCAAGGAAATTCATATGATAATAATTTTCCTTCTCAGAGAGATAATAGACAAGTTAATGTATCTCAACAGTTTAATTCTCAGAATTTTGAAAATAATGGTACAGACAAATACAAGAAGAGTTTTCAATCGTGCAATAATTTTTCTGACAGATTTTTTGTGCGGAGTAGAAATGTTAATCATAACAAGTCTGACTGGGATTATAGACATAATAATGGTCTCAAACAAAGAGGAAATGATGATAAATATTTTGATCAAACGACGAATAATAAGAGCAATTATGCTAATTTTGCTCGACATGAGCCTAGAAGCATTGCTATTAAGCAAAGTAGCAATGATAATGATGTCACAAATACTACTGCTTGTTATGTTTCTGATTTTGAAAGAGCAGCACGTTGTTGTGAACTTAAACGAAGAGTCGATGACATCGTGGGGTGACCAGATTACCACACGGACCACAGTGCGGGGTAATTGTTTGTTTAACCTCTCCGTTGTTCGTAGTAAATTTCACCATTCATTAAAATGGAATTTTCATTTGTATTTTTTGAACAGAGGCGACTTCTTGATATGGGTCAGCGCTCCTGTTTACGTTAACGGCTGTTTACGGTAGCGGCAAGAATATAGGTCAACATTGTGCCCGAGTGAGTGTTCAAGCAGAACATATCAGCGTGCTAGCCATGATTCGACGTTTTACCCCTAGTGTTTATGAGATGTCGGCAAGACCTATGGAGATTTTTTTTTGCGGTTGATTCTTTTATGTTTTGTTTGTTTATTAGGACAGAAGATGTTAATGTATTCTATTGCATAGATCATTATAGGTTGTTATATTATGATCATCATCTTTACGCATCATTTGATGTCTATTGTTTTTTTTATATGTATGACTGTTTTAATTATAAATTAGTTCATTTCGATGTTATTTTTATACTATTGTGTTTTGGATAATATGTAGTGTGTTATATGGTAGTGACGTGTTGTTTACTATTCATGAATGCAATGAGCAGGTCTATATTTAACCTTACTGGTTACAAACCTATGCCTATTTACACCTTATAATCATTGTCTTTTATACTCTGGTGTAGAACTTGCAGTGTTTTTTTTTTTGGTATGTGTTTTACAGATGTGTTGGGTAGAATAGTTTTGTACATGATGAGTTTGCTAGCTATACACATACTCATTAGTTGTAATGTTACAATAGTTACTTTTAATATATCAGGTGGAGATAGATATAAATTTATAACTGAATAACACTGTGGCTAAGCTGAACGTGATTGTCAGCCGGAAATATTTAAAAGTTTAAATTGAACTGTATAGAGAAAATTAACAGCGGTTGCTGATATTGTTATTTGATTGAGAAATCTAGAGATCTGATTTAAGCACTTGCTTAACATTCATTACGTTGTTTTCATGTATTTGCAAACTTGTATTTTGGTAATAGTGTGTTTTTCTGTGTGTTTCTCTGTGACGTATTTTTTGAAAAACTTACACGTGTTGTTTAGTATTTGCTTAGATGCAGGAATTGTTATATGTCTCTCATTTTGCTAAAGCTAGTTTTTTGTTAATTTGTTAATTATAGATTTGAATTAATTAAATTAAAATACTATTTTTATGTAACTTAGCATTACGAAATATTTTTGTACTGTATTTTTTGGAAAATATTTTTTTCCCAGACATTGTAATTTTTTATTTTTGTTTTTGTGTATGCCTAGCGTTTGACTATGTGCTATGTTTGATATGTAGAGTAATGTTAGTTCTTTAAAGAAAGTTTTTTGTTTGTTTTTTGGATGTTATGTTGTATTAGCGCTTGATTATGCGTTGGTCTTATAGCAATGCTATCACTTTTTTGTGTGGTGTCGATAATTTATTGTTGATTATGTATAACTTGTATAACTTGTTTAAATTACTGATTATGTTTGGTTTAGTTATAAACTATTTTTGTAGTATTAGTATAGGAATACTTTGTTATTTTGTTTTGTGCTTTTCGATCGTGTTTGTATTTATTTTGAAATACGTTGTTGATCTAAATTGTTATTAGTATATATTTTTACCAACGTTCTCTATATTCTTACCTTTTGCTTTCTATCTGTCTCTGTTGATTATCCTTCATTCCATTCCTTCTTTTCTATTGTCTTTTCAGTATGGTTTCATATTTTGTTTACATTTCGTGCTTTATTTACGTTTCACTTCATTTTCCTTGTATACTTCTTCTTCCGCATCTTATACTTTCATTCTATGTATTGTTACTTTAATGGTATAACTTAATATAGTGTAGCTACTTGTGATATTTGTAATTATTTTACATATAACAAATTGTTTGAATGTAATATTATTGTTTTTTCCTCATATTCTGATTTCATACTTACCTTTATTACGGATCATTTTTCGTTTGCTTGATCTTGTCTTTTCTTGTACTATCGGTTATTTCCTATTTAGTTGTGCTGTATTCACTTAACTTGGTTTTGTAATGCATTATTTTTGGGTATGCTTAATTGATTACATTGGATACTTCATTTTTACATTTCACTTAATGCTTATATTTTGTAGATGTCTTATTTTGACTTAACTGAAGGTAATTCTTAGACGCATATGTTAGAGATTCATTGTCCTTTTAATTTTTTGAAGATGTAATTGTAAAAAAATGATAAATCATTTTTTTCTCTGGGGGTGAGGTAAGATGTAACGAACAGTTTTAGTGTAAGGGGAAGTAAACTGGAGTATGTTAGTAGTTGAAATAGATTTTGTGTTATAGCACTTAGTTGCTTGTTAGCTATCGAATTATTTAGAGAGTATCTCGTGATAGTTTCGAGAGACAGATTACAGACAGCGTGAAAAGCGCTGATATATTTATTCTGTAATGTTTTGAACGGAATGAGAATAGCTCGCGGCTAGCCCGCAGATGATTGGTTGACTGAGTTGTGTTGACCGTGAGGAAGTCTCGTGTCTGCTTTTGAGCGGGACGAGTGTGTTATCTGGGGAGAGTGTTCCGGGCGTTTTGACCGGGTAGGAAGACAGTGTTTTTTGGGAAGTGTGAAATGCCTGTACAGTGCTGAATTTAAAATGTCGACGGATTTTTCGCTGTGGGTACAGCGTAGTATAAACCTGCAGTTTTAATTATTGTGGAAGTGTTTATAACTGCAGTGTACAGTACTTTAGGCCATGAATCATGATAGCTCCTGTGAGAAGATTGTTATTGAGGATTCTTTATAGAGATGAGTTTAATAAGAGTACTTTAGGCCATGAATCATGATAGCTCCTGTGAGAGGATTGTTATTGAGGATTCTTTATAGAGATGAGTTTAATAAGAGTACTTTAGGCCATGAATCATGATAGCTCCTGTGAGAGGATTGTTATTGAGGATTCTTTATAGCGCTGAGTTTAATAAGAGTACTTTAGGCCATGAATCATGATAGCTCCTGTGAGAGGATTGTTATTGAGGATTCTTTATAGCGCTGAGTTTAATAAGAGTACTTTAGGCCATGAATCATGATAGCTCCTGTGAGAGGATTGTTATTGAGGATTCTTTATAGTGCTGAGTTTAATAAGAGTACTTTAGGCCATGAATCATGATAGCTCCTGTGAGAGGATTGTTATTGAGGATTCTTTATAGCGCTGAGTTTAATAAGAGTACTTTAGGCCATGAATCATGATAGCTCCTGTGAGAGGATTGTTATTGAGGATTCTTTATAGCGCTGAGTTTAATAAGAGTACTTTAGGCCATGAATCATGATAGCTCCTGTGAGAGGATTGTTATTGAGGATTCTTTATAGCGCTGAGTTTAATAAGAGTACTTTAGGCCATGAATCATGATGGCTCATGTGAGAGGATTGTTATTGAGGATTCTTAAGCTCGTGTGACTAGCCCATGCAATTATCGAGACTGAGTTTGTGTTTTTTAAACAACCGAGTCTCGTGTCTTTTTTGGCGGGTCTAGTGTGTGAACTAATGGCATTCGTTTTTTGGGTACCGACGGGAGAGGTCGGTTCTTCAGTGTGTGTTTTGAGAATGCCTGCGCAGTGCAAAAGTTATAAAGGCCATATTATTTGTGTAGGCCTATAATTTCTGAATTTATTGGAGAATTGTGTTTGTGAGTATTTTTGATGAGGTAAGGATCCAGGACATTTGTTTGAATATATAAATGTCAAGATGAGTGAAGGCGAGATTACTGCAGATTGCCAGGGAGTGCAGTCTTGCGAGAAATTGCCGAAAGTATTCACCATTGATGTAGTTAGCACGGCGAGGATGATGTCCGTTGGCTAACCGGATCTATATGCTATTTGAGGAGGCAATTGTTATTATTGAAAGGATCCACAGTTACATTAAAGCGCCAAGGTTGAGAGCGTCTTTGATGAAGCATATTTGAGAGGTCATCATTATCATTGAGAGGATCCACACATACATTAAAGCGCCAAGGTTGAGAGCGTCTTTGATGAAGCATATTTGAGAGGCCATCGTTATCATTGAGAGGATCCACACATACATTAAAGCGCCAAGGTTGAGAGCGTCTTTGATGAGGCATATTTGAGGAATTTATTATTGTCAGCACGGCGAGGATAAACCGTTGCTGGGAAAAGGGATCCATTGTCCGTTTATTGTGATGCTGATGTTGGAAGCATCGTTGGAGAGGCCATTTATTATTTACATTAGAGCGCCAATGTTGAGAGCATCTTTGATGAGGCATATTTGAGGAATTCATTATATTAGCACGGGGATGCCGACCGTTGCTAGGCATATTTGAGGAATTCATTATATAAGCACGGTGATGCCGACCGTTGCTGAGAGGATCCAGTATTAATATCATTATATTAGCACGGGGATGCCGACCGTTGCTAGACGGCCATTTATTATTTACATTAGAGCGCCAATGTTGAGAGCGTCTTTGATGAGGCATATTTGAGGAATTCATTATATAAGCACGGTGATGCCGACCGTTGCTGAGAGGATCCAGTATTAATATTATTATGTTAGCACGGGGATGCCGACCGTTGCTGAGAGAACAGTAGTAATATTATATAGCGCTCATGATTATGAGAAGTGGAGATGTGACTGGAGTACTGTATTATTGTATTGCTATGACTTGTACTTAATTGTGACTGTGTATTCTGTGTATTTCATGAACGTGTTGTGGTGTAAAATAAACGTTATTAACAGTACACCTGCCGTTACGCCATTCCATGCCTCTGATGTGTGTATCTGTGGCGTGTGAATGCACCACGCACACTCACTACAACATTTAACACGGTAGGAGAACAGTAGGCGTGACGGTAGTCACGCATGACCATAAATAGCCATTAAACTATTAAAAGGAGTAATCATCAGACTGATGAAACCACATATAGTAACATGCATGCCACAACATTTCTGGTTTAATGGCAGCCCTCAAAATCAGTTACATACCGGAAGAGTGGAGGCTTTTCATTGATTCATCCAAGACGAGTCTTAAAGCTGTTTTATTGAATAATGATAATGTGTTACCGTCAATTCCAGTTGGTCACGCAGTTCATATGAAAGAAACTTATGAAAACATTAAGCAGCTTTTGAAGTGTTTAAACTACGATCATCATCACTGGTCACTTTGCCGTGACTTAAAAGTGGTCGCTCTTTTGCTTGGACTACAGGGTGGATACACCAAGTACTGTTGCTTTCTCTGTGAGTGGGATAGCCGTGCACGAAGTGACCATTACATCAGAAGACACTGGCCAATCAGGCAGTCATTGCAGCCTGGCAGTAAGAACGTTGAGAACCCAGCACTTGTCGACACCAGGATGATTTTGTTGCCACCCTTGCACATTAAGCTGGGTCTCATGAAAAACTTTGTCAAGGCAATGGAGAAAACAGATGAGGCTTTCAAATACCTCATCAGAAAATTTCCAAGACTGAGTGAAGCTAAAATAAGAGAGGGAGTATTTGTTGGTCCGCAAATTTGAAAAGTTCTTCATGATGATGAGTTTCTTTGCGTGTTGCATGGCAAGGAAAAAGCAGCATGGCTAAGCATTTAAGTCAGTGGTGGACAATTTTCTTGGAAACAACAGATCTGATAATTACAGTGAAATTGTAGAAAATCTCCTTCTGAAGTATAAGAGTCTTGGCTGCAACATGTCTATGAAAATTCATTTTCTGGATTCTCATCTAGATTTCTTTACGTCAAACTGTGGAGCGGTCAGTGATGAGCATGGTGAACGATTTCACCAGGACATTGCTGCTATGGAGACAAGGTATCAAGGCAATTAGAGCCCTTCAATGCTTGCTGATTACTGTTGGACTGTGACAAGAGACACCTCATCAATTGACTACAAGAAGCAAGCAAAGAGAGCTCAAACAGTGACTGAATAATGACGGAATGGGTTCAAATGTGCCTTTTTAAAACATGATATGTGAACTTTAAATAATGTTTTTATTTTCTCTATCATTTTATGTTGAAATATCAATTAATTGAGTATGTAACCACAATTTTTATAATGCTAAAGTAGAAAGACTAGCTGTTCACCCCAGAGAATTAAACAAGCATACATTATTTGTATTACTGTAATGTAAATTCATCATTTAAAAAAAAACCAGAGCCAATTGGTGAATTTCATTATGATATTTGAAATCAGCATGTCAAAATCAATAAGAAATGGTATATTTAATTTCTGGTACAAATAACTTTTGAAAATTTGTTGACTAGTGATCCAATCGGAACGTAAACATAAAAATAGAGTAATAATTATAAGCTAGGGTAGTTAAAACATAACGAAGAAAGGTTTACGTTTTTTTGACATATTCTAAAGAGGCAAATAAACAAATAATGTACATTTACGTGGTGCAAACATTAAATCACACATTATAAAGAATGAAGTGAAGGCTTAAAGAAGCACGTGAAAGAACCTCAGAGAGGAAACAAATAAAAATGAATAAGACAGGTTGAAATGGCTGGCTCACACAAGACAGATCCACATGACGATGACTATTCATCACTTCAAAGCGAGCTTCGGAAAAAAAATAATAGGAAAACGAGGAAGTAACCCGTTAAATTATGACGGGCAATAATTATTTCGTACTCTTTCTGCACCATGTCCTGATGACGGCAACGATTCTCAAGTGGTCATTTCATTCCTTGCAATGTCCATTTTTAATTTCATTGGATCTTTGTAGTCAAACTTATCAAGAATTACTGGTCACTGCACCACGAACAAAAAAAAAAATTAATTAAAAAAATAAAAGATCTGCGTGCTCTTTTAATGGCTATTCAGTTTATCTTTCACAGTGCTATGCGAGACTTTTCCATATTTTTCCGGAAAGTTGACGGGATTTTTTCATTGTGATAAGATCTTTCTTTGGGAGACAGACGTCACCATCAGTTGATAAACTCTTTTAATACAAGACCCTTGCCCTGAGCAAGAGACATGCTGAAAAATCTGAAGCTCACTCGAACATCACCAGAGTTAAATACTGTGTTGTTGTGTTGCTCGTGGTTTGAGTATGGAATGTCAACTTGACCTACGCAGTGGTGTGTAGACATAGATTGAGTGTGTAATATGCGAATGATAGGAAGAGTTCGTGGTGTTGACAAATGTTCTTTTCTCACACTCATGTATGGCTGGAAGTCATCGACACCAACGACTGTGTACCTTTACTACAGTTTAATTGGACGTACACACTCGACAGCACAGATAGTGACAAATCACAGGTTGGCATAATACATCATGGTACAGTGGATAAATGGTCTTGCAATGTTACATGGGCACTCATGTAGAATAATAGTATAATGGACTGTCAATAGCCAAGCACTCAGTATTGCCCATATATATATCATCTGAGTTTATTGACAAAGCACGTCAGATTATAAACAATATCCAAGATGACTTCTAGACCTAATCTCGTCTAGTGAAGATTCCTTAACATAATGTCCAGCACAGATTTTTCCATATAATCAAATTGAACCGCTAGCAATGGGTTCTCATGTGTAGCAGTGATCTCTGGACTAATCAAGCGATAATACGGGCATCCCTTTTCTCTTCTTGAAAGTTACTAAATGTTTTTACAAGATGGCTTCTCTCGTGAGCTGTCACTCACGTTTGGATACAGATAATGAATCTGTCTTAAAGTTAGTCATTCATTAAATGTTTCATTGCTCTGTAGATTCTATCATGATATAATTGACTGCATTCTACAGGATATAGTGCTGCTAGGAATCAGAGTCGTTTTCCATCTAGTTAAATGCATCCTCTCAGATGTACAAGTCATACCTATCGAAAAACGATGGCTTCGTACGAGAGTTCAAAAGAGTATCTTTTATTACCTGCGTATCAGAAATATGATTCTGCCATTCCTTGGCAATAAGAATAAACACTGGGGTAAAGCATACACGATAGGTCTAGACGACTATCACTTTCCCCATAAATATAGAGATCACTTTTTCCCGGCGACAAGCCGACATAGCAAAACACAGCCCCCATGATCAGGGCGAAGCCAAAAACACACCTCTCTAGAGACACATCCGCCGAACAGCCTTTGACCTCTCTAGAGACAAAAGAACATATAGTTCGACTTAGATATGTAAAGATATACAGATATAAGAAGACTCGTCCTACTCAGCCAAACAATACACATAAATTCAGGCCATAGATATTCTGAAGCAAGAACAATCTATTACTACCCAAACAAAGAATAAATCGCAGTAAAACTGGATTCATCCGCGGAGTTCGATCGAAAGAGACGACACAACTTTCAAGGGAAGTAACTCAATAATGACTTTCCCTTAAGCACTAAAAAAATATCTATTTTGTTTACAAAATATTTGCGAACATAACAAGTATACCAATGTATAATATTGTAAGATATCAAAGACTGCACGTAACAGTCTTACCACACCTCCCGGGGAAAAAAAAATGGAACTTTTTTTTTTTTTTTTGAAATACATCTAGGAGCAACGTACAATAGGCTCACAACGCATGAATAATGCGTAGATGAAAATATCAGGAATAAATATAACGCCTAATATGAGGCTAAGTCGACATATGGAGCGACTGGTGAGAATGTGTCTCATAAACTGAGAGAAATTATTTCTCTACAAGTATATTTTTCCAGGAAGGTGTCATCAAAGTATAATACAATTCTGGCAATTACACGATGCCTAAAAAAATTCATACCATAGTTTTCGTATTAGATATCTTACATTTATGATTTATGAAGAAAAATCATCAAAGCACAGCGGTGAATAAACATCAATGAACCGCTATGTAGTGATACAATCATTATATTATTAAATTACAAATGTGTATCTATTATGATATAGAAAAGGAACTACTATAGAACTAGACATATCAAGAATTCTAAGCCCTAATAGTTATGTGGAATCATGTGGGCATCTTGACAGAATGTCTGCCATCACATTATCTGATCCACGAATAGCTCGCACAGAGAAATGAAAAGGTTGAAGAGCAATTGCATATCGAGTAGACCTCGAGCTCTTCAAATTCTTACTCTGTATAGCAGTAAGAGCTTTTTGGTCGGTTTCTACTATGAAATGTGCGCCTAGAAGGAATCTCTGTAGTTTGAGGATCGACCAAACCATAGCTAATAGCTCACGGTCTAAAACCGAATAATTCCTTTCTGCCGCATTAAGTTTTCTGGAAATATACATTACAGGATGCAGAGTTCCAGAGTACTCTTGCATTAGTGCCGCTCCAATCCCAGTGGATGAAGCGTCACTACGAAGAACGAATGTCTTATCTTTAGTAGGTAGCACTAAAATAGGTGGTGTTGAAAACAATGTTTTAATCTTATCCAGAGAGCATTGGCATTCCTGAGACCAGTGGACCATATTAGGCGAACCTTTCTTTAGAAGTGTCGAAAGAGGTGCCATGATAGAGGATAGATTCTGAATGAATCTGCCATAAAATTGAATAAGACCTAACAGACTTCTCACCTGTTTTTTTAGTCTTAGGGATCGAGATGTTAAGTATCTTACTAGTATTATGGTCCTCTGTCTTTAGGAAACCATGACCAACTCGGTGGCCTAGGAAAGAAATTTCGCTAAAACCAATATAGGCTTTAGAGGGTTTCGCTGTCAGGTTGTGCTCGCGCAAAGTAGACAGCAATTCATCTAACCCTGAATAGTGATCTTCCCAAGTATCGCTGAAAAGACAGATGTCGTCTAGATATGCAATGACATCTGACCGATAAGATAGGATTCGGCGCATCATGCGCACGAATGTAGCTGGTGCGTTCATAAGACCGAAAGGCATAAAATTCCATTGGAACAAACCTCTAGGTGTTGAAAAAGCCGTGAGAGGTTTGGCGCGTTCAGATAAAGGAACTTGCCAATATCCTTTAGACAAATCAAGTTTAGTGAAAAAATGAGATTTGGAGAGTCGAGTAAGTAGCTCTTCCAGTAAAGGCATAGGTTCGGCATCGAACTTCGTTACTTGATTCAATTTTCGATAGTCAACGCAAAGACGTATGTTATTGTCTTTTTTACGAACAATAACCATCGGCGAAGAATATGCAGAGGTGGATGGTTCGATTATTTTCAAATCTATCATCTCATCCAACTCTTTCTCAACCTGTGCTTGGAAATGTATAGGTATAGGATAAGGTCTAACCCTAATAGGAGTATGGTCAGTTAGAACAATGTCATGTTCAATGACATGCGTTTGTCCAGGGATGTCAGTGAGTACATCCTGAAATGTTTGCAACATAGTTGAAACTTGTCGCTGTTCTCCTAGAGACAAATCAGGAGAGACAGTAACGTTCTTCCATGATTCACTAGAATGGAGTGGGATCATTGGAAGAGGAAGATTTACATCTGAAAAACTTGTTTCCTCATCCTGTATCACGGACAGTGATGAGTAATGACCATGTTGTACTGGAGAATTGTCCGTTGCTTGGAAAATGGGTTGCAAATAATCCGGACGTTCATGGAATTCAGTAAGCATATTGATGTGGAAGGTTTTATGCTTCCCATCAATATCGACAATATAGTCGACATCGGAAATTTTCGATATTATATCGTACGGACCTTTCCAAGAAATAAGTAGTCTGTTTTCCCTACAAGGTAGTAATACAAATGCTTTGTCACCAGGACAAAGTTGTCGTAAGCATCTCTTCTTATTGGCAAATTGCCTTGCCTTCTGTTTCGCAAATTCAGAAGAAGAAGTTGCTAATTTGCATGCTTCGATAATCTTTTGTCTCAACGCGATGACATATTCGTAGGATGACTTTGTGTCATCGTCAATATTGTCAGCTGTTATGAGATCATGAAGCAGCGACATAGGGCCACGCGGACGCGCGCCAAAGACGAGTTCAAAGGGAGAAAATCCTGTATGTTCATTGGGTACCTCTCTGTAAGCGAAGAGGGCCGCAGGTAAAACTCTGTCCCAGTCTTGAGGATGATCCTCAGTTATCTTCCCTAGTAAGTTTTTAAGTGTTCTATTAAGGCGTTCGACCATACCATTAGACATTGGATGGTAGATACTACTTAAAGATCTATCTATCTGCAGAGTAGACATTACTTGAGACATGGTATCTGATATTAGTTGGGTGCCATGGTCTGACAATATCTCTCCGGGGAACCCCAGACGAGAAAATATAAGCCAAAGAGCATCTGCAATATCAGCAGTAGTAATGCTCTTCAGAGGAATAGCCTCTGGCCAACGTGTGCACATATCAACACACGTCAAGATAAACTGATGTCCTCTGGCAGACTTGATCTTAAATGGACCAATAATGTCTATGGCCATTTTTTGAAACGGCCGAATAGGAATGTCCGCCGCCTGAATGGGTGCAGCATGCCGTGGACCTTTGGATTTAACTTCCTGACATACTTTACAAGATCGACAATAAATCCGTATGTCCTTGTTTACCAATGGCCAAAAGAAAGCCGCAAGGACTCTTGACTTAGTACGGGAAAAACCCATGTGTCCAGCACACTGAGAGTCGTGAGCGTGCTGCAAAATTTTAACTCTCAAATTCTTGGGAACCAGGATTTGAGAATGACTTGACGTAATGGAGTCTTGAACCATACGTACAAGTACGCCATTCTTCTTTGTAATCCACGATTTACGACTTGTGTCTTTATTCGGATCACCTTTAGTTGCAAGAATGAAGAATTTCTTCAGAGTGGGATCATCTTCTTGCTGTTTTATAAACGAGTCACGAGAAATTACCAAGGGATCACCTTGGTTATGCACTTCATTATCTTCAGTAGATGAAGTTTGAGGCATATTAAGAGCCTGCGCTCTAGTGACTACAGCGTTAGCAATCTGCATGTTTTGCCTTTCCCACGCGGAAATTTGTTGCGGAGTGCATTCTTTGACTCCATGAATGCGACCGATGATGAGGTCAGCGATCGGATTCGGAAGAAGACATGCGTGTACATCTCCTGTAAAGAAAGGAGTAGCAATCCTAATGATAGCAGTAGAGTATTTCTCTAATGTGCCGCCAAATGTTACACATTTGACTACTTGTCCAGTGGCACGGGAAGGATCTACGAGTGACTGCCTAACACCAATTGTGGTGCATCCAGAATCAAATAGCACAGAGACTGGATTGTTATTTACTAAACCCTTATGTAAGACAAGAGAACCTCTTCCATCATGCGCGACTGATGCAGGAAGAGCAGGAAGAGGATGGCCACAGCTTAAAGTAGACACTGTGGTTGGCTCAAATAATGTTTTGCATTGGGGGGGCACTGAGATGCTCTCCCAAAATCAAAAGCGGCACATGCCATATTACTAGCATCATT